>RCHQ01000093.1:0-191940 GCA_003676415.1 Plasmopara muralis | reverse complement strand
ATCCGTCGGTGGACTGGAGATCAAGCCTGTTACAGGAGACAGGAGCGAAGGTGGCGAACTCGGTACACCCGTCGGGCTGCTTGGGGTCTGTGTACCCGTCGGGCCGCTCGGGGTCTGTGTATCCGTCGGGCCGCTCGGGGTCTGTGTATCCGTCGGTGGACTGGAGATCAAGCCTGTTACAGGAGACAGGAGCGAAGGTGGCGAACTCGGTACACCCGTCGGGCCGCTCGGGGTCTGTGTATCCGTCGGGCTGCTCGGGGTCTGTGTATCCGTCGGTGGACTGGAGATCAAGCCTGTTACAGGAGACAGGAGCGAAGGTGACGAGCTCGGTACACCCGTCGGGCCGCTCGGGGTCTGTGTACCCGTCGGGCCGCTCGGGGTCTGTGTACCCGTCGGGCCGCTCGGGGTCTGTGCTTCTGTCGGTGGACTGGAGATCAAGCCTGTTACAGGAGACAAGAGCGGGGGCGACGAGCTCGGTGCATCCGCCGGGACGCTTGGAGCCTCTGTAGGGGTCGGAAGGCTTGAAGCCTCTGTAGGGGTCGGAACGCTTGGAGCCTCTGTTTCCGTTGGTGGAGGCGATGGGGGCGAGGGTGTCGACCTCGGTGCATTTGTCGGCGCGTTTGGGGTCTCTGTCTCCGGTGGGGGATTGGAGAGCAAGTCTTGCGTGATCGATGGCGACAAAGAGTCGGTGATCGACGAGGTAGATAGTGGTGTCACGCTGCCTAAGGGCGTAGTATTAAGTAGAGAGTCCTCGGTATTACCGCCCAGCAACAATTTGCGGGAGGTCTCAGCGGCCCGGGCCTGCGTCTCGGGAACGAGCGCAAAGGCCAGTGCCGCCAGCGCCACGCCGCGCACATGCACCATGTCAGTAGTCAATCAAAGTGTACGTCAACGTGGAACAACGTCGAGCGTGGGTGCCCAGCAATCAAAGAAATGACGGGCGTGCAAGCAGGCGACGTGATAGGCTTTGTAAGCGCGCGCGGGCCAGAAAAGCGACGGGATGGGTCTTATCGTATGGTTGCCATTAGTATTTGATTTGTAAAATGGGCAAGTGGGACTGAATACATGCATTAACAAATTGCTTGAATTTTGGGATGGGGGGATTTGGCGCAGGAACGTGTTTGGGCTGGGCTACACGCTCTGTTTCTCCGTTGCACACTATCACACCTTTTCGCTATAATAGCATGTCTACCATGGCTACTGTGTAAGTAGTTACCTGGAACTTGCATCACGATCGGTCGTCTTACTTTGCGGGAGCCTACGATGCTTGCACTCTGGTGGTAAGAAATGGGTTTCTAATACCGTACTGCGAAACATAATAGCAAGCGTACGATGGAATGCCGCAACTGCGCAACCTTTTGTATAGAAAATACAAGAGTGAGTGCAGATCTAAAATTAGGGTATTCTTAAGTGTTAATTGCCCATTCTGTTCACGGATATGCCAAGTACAGTACAGGCTTATTATAGAAGAATTTGACTGACTAGATATGTTGGTCGTACATGCTTCAAAATGTTTGAAGCTGTTTTTTTTTTGTATGGGTCTCCCTCTTATAATGTCGCTGTAAAATTCCCTACATCTGTGCAGCTGTGCCTGAAGAGTCGGAGTTGCGATAGCAAGGAGCATTCATAGTTGAAAGCTAATCTGATATATTTTCCCAAGGCAAGCGAGATTGGGATTGTGACCAACCAATGGTGATGCTTGTCGCAAATTTGTAGCGATTAGGCCCCACATCTGTTTAGAGAATTTGTCAAAATTCCGACGAAAAAAAATGCTTTTTAAATGAAAATAATAATGTTTGCGATTCAAGTTTGCTCGCCCATAATTCAATATAATTTTCGGGTCAGTTTCCTTATAACGTTAAGCGGAATGTAGTGCAGCCTTGCCAAGCTCACAATAATGATTTATCCATAATCGATTGACCCCGCAGAAAGGGACATCGGGTCATCACTTATGAGTTTAAAACATAAGAGCCATCATAAATCAAGTACATGTCCAGCAACATCTCATCAATCAAGACGGCAACGGTGCACTGCCATTGAAATTACGCCTGAAATTTATTAGATTAGTGATCTCCACGATAATTGTAAATAGGAGTAACGGAGGCGTGTCGATTCGCGCAGATTGGCCACTATACAAATCTACACTTTGAGACTCGTGGACAAAAATGTTGGCGGCACCTAGATAAATTGCATCACAACGAAGTGACGAGAGTTCGCAAATTTGTGCCCGTAAAAGCAGATACAGTGCATGCACGGCTCTAGATTGACGCTTACACTTGATCAGCGCGCACAGAGAACTTACGATCGGCGCGCTTATACAGTCTATTTAATTAAATTAATTTTTCGTAGAGGCTACAAACATGGGGTCAATTATTTATGAGCAACAGCACAAAACATAAAACCCTTTTAAAAAATAAAGATGCTCTCGGGATAATGTAAATTGCAAGGAAAGAAATGCTATTGGTGGGGTATATATAAAATTTGTAAGCCCTTATATTCTTTGGGGTGAGCGCTCAACGTTCAATGTTGCAAGTCCTATATTACTGCTAAGTAAAGACGGCTGAAAGTTGGTCAAGGGGTCTGGGCGAGGACCAACAACTCGACCACAACTCGGATTAATTGTTTCGCTGCACTAGAGTAGGTCTTCCAGTTGCTGGCTACAGTGAAGTAATGCTCATCACTTGGTTTCTTTATTTTTTTGTTTATATCGAGAAGTATTTCCGTAAACAGCGCTCGATGGTTGTAACATTTCTTTATCGCGCATATTCAATGGCATCTTCAGCTTAATTGTTAGACTGGTTATTCTTGATGCCATCTTAGCTTTCTTTATTTACTGGTTCTATACAAAGCCTAATCGGCAAGGCTTAAAGCAGTGGAGGTAAGACGGCCACATTTGCGCTCGGTTTGCTGCTTCTTTACCAAAATTTGCCTGTTTCCAACTGAGACTCGCGAAAGAGTGACAAACCTTAAACTACATAAGCATTAGCTATGTTTGTAATTTAGTATGAAATTAGTGCTCTCGATCGCGCCAACGACGTTCAAATTTCGGTGACGCTATTGTTCAGGCACGAAAGGACGTATGCATATACATACTTTGACAACATTTTTTTCATAGTCGTGTAAAGCATGAGAAGACGGGCTTTGAAATTCTCATTATCCACCTGCGAGCAGTGGCCGAATGTATGTGCTTGAATACGCTGACGCTAATAAAGTTGTCTTCGAAGCAGAAAAAAATGCTTTCAGGGTAAAACATCGAAGTGGCATCTGGTTGTTCTCTGTAAGAGATGAAGCAACTCTGTCGCGATGGGTAGCAATAAAGACCCGTATCGATCAATTAGGGCTTAAAACCTTACAGGCTAGTTTAAAATATAGGAGTATTATTAGTGCATGTCGCTTGATCTCATGGACATGATGGATTCCTTAGGTAGCCTTGAGCTGCCGAGATTTGAATACGTTCACCCAGACTCGCCTCACGGTGTCTGCTTACTGCACTTCGATGCCGATGGCAATGATGCATCACAAAAGATTCGTATCGGTGGTTCTTAATTCAACAAGTCAAGATCGGCGCCTGTAAAATCGAATAGATCAAGTCCGCTGGACACTGTACACTTCGTCATCTTATTTGTTGCGCATCCTTTTAGAATCGACATCCATGTCGGGAGACGGGCGGCATTTAGCTTATTTTGGGCGTATACGATGCGCTACTTCTTACGGTTTGTCTCAGAAAAAGTTGGCAATGGCGTCTTACTGTTCTTTTGGCACATATTGCGTAGTGCTTCGTTTTGCGAATCAAGTATGAATTACATCTATCCATCAGGTGTCAACGGAGCATTTCCGTCTAAACTGCTCCCGTGCGCGGTCCGCTCGAAAGACGATGACTGTGATCACTCTGGGAACGAAACACTAGTCATCTGAACTAAATGAGCTCTTAGCACTTAGACAAGATTAACGGGTCTGGTGGAGTGCTTATAAGTGTGTCCACTTACTGCACACGTAATTGGACAGCAAAACGTCCTGTGTTAACCGTAGCGCCAGCTTATTTCAGAGGAGCGCCGTTTTAATGTGGCACTGCATGTGAATGGGCTCGGTCTCCGAGCTTCGATACACTATAAGGTACTTGAAATGTTGGCTTCTCTGACGCAGACAGTTCCGTTATATTCTGCTGGTGATGCTCCGTCCTCATAGTTGGAGTGCGCCTCCAGACGCTTAGAATTCGCGTCGGATCCTTGTGCGACCACATGTCGCACCCCTTCTGTGCCGAGCAATAACTCAGCTCTACTTGTAAGACCTAAAGAAATGAGCACTCTACTTTTCTGCATAAAGGACTCATATTATGTAACGCCGCCGTGGCTATAGCTTAGAGCGAGTATATAATAAAGGCCTGCCCTTCATTTTATACTACGACTTAATACAAGTCGCGGATCGTTATCTGCCTGACTTTATGAGCTGGCATCAGCACTCGAGTTTAGACACTCGACCCAGGACCGAAGATTCCTAGTTTGACACCCGTAGGATCCGATTCAAGACAGCCGGAGATAGGTCTATACTTTGATGGACAATCACGCTTAAAGTGTGACTGCCCTATTAGCCCGCAACCGAATGGCATTTAAAAGTTGGGTGAGCTGAAAATATGCGGGTACAACCGCTTGAGATAAACAGAGGAAAAATGCAGACAAGCTTACGAAAAAAAATTGAAGTGTGTTTCACTTAGGAGTAATAAAGTGCTAATATATGTCAAAAGCACGACTTGACATAGCAACTATATTTGTAACATACACGACAAATAATCGTTTTGTCAAACTTTTTTACAATTTCCGAAAAGCTTAGGTCTGTGTACATGATTGACATTGCAGAAACAATATCAACGTTTGAAATATCTTTCGCCTGTTGTTTTAGACTTATTTTAGTCCTTAAGACTACGAACCGAGTATGTGCTAGCAGAAAGTATCTCAAGGCTTGGTGGGAGAGCACGTAAATGCGCGCTAACCTAGCGGAGGCGAGGTTTTTTCATCATTGATGAGCTGGAGTGTCAGCTGTCGTGAATACTTTCAATACTTTAGTATGCGCACCGCATTTGGTTATGCTTTCTTGCAAGCTCTTAAATTAAGAAACATTTGGTGGTCTTTGTCCAGAAGCTACAAACCCTGTTGACTGGGCTGACTTGCAACATACTTTTGAAGGTTATAGCATAATTGTATATATAGACGGACTGCGCACAGTCGCGGCCCAGACGTATGTGTTCCGAGCATACCGAAAAGCCCGTAAATGTGGCATAATTGCTGAGTATACGCGCAGACAATTCGAATAGGGGAAAACTGATGCCAGCTTAGAATAAGCTGCCAGATTCTACAGGCTAGAACTTTGTTGTCTGTAGTGCGGGATGCTGCGAGCTTTTTTAGCCATCTTGGAAAAGACATCATGCCATTTTTACTACAATGGGCCGAATGGATGTCGAGGGCATGAAGTAGCATTTCAAGGGCTTGCGACAATATTTTAAGTAGCGCTCAAATGTGCAAGGATTGCGAGTAGTACACATGAAGATGCGCAAAAATGCGCTTGACTACCGCGCGGTTGAAGCTGTGGCGGAGAAAAGCAGCAATGTTAGACTGATGTCAGCTCTTAAGAATTAAGCTGTCCGACCAATTTCGGGACCAAATTTCGTACACTTCCAACCACTATGGAGTGTTTTTGGTCAGTGGGGTCCTGTAACTGTTTTATATATCTGACAAAGTTCTCCGTCTAAAAAATGTTGTACTATGGCAAACACGCCCTATCTCATGGTCTGACCTGCGCGAAAGCGCTTTGTTAAACAGATAAAGCTTTTCTATATCCTCTCAAACCCGAAATCTAAATTACAAAAAAAGCAACCGTCTTGCCAATCGCTTGATCTGGTGATTTATAACCAAAACATTTCTCACGAATGAGTGGTATGCATGGATCACAAAGGACTTAGGTCCCAATAGGTGCACACGAAATGCGTCCAGTGCATACTTCAGGGCTAGCAGACTTTTTGGGTCATGAATAAAAGAAGGATTTCATTTGGCAATCTTCTTGGTGCATTTAGATGCAAAATCTTTTTAGTGCCATTTTATTGAACATTAATCAGTGTCCTCTTCTATAAATTGAACAAAGGTCTTTGGTATCTGCATAGCCAGCAATGTATCTATCTCTTTCGGAATCGTCTTCAATATCAAGGCTTTCATTATTTCAAAGTGCTGACTGAACGATTGTGAATGAACAAATCATTCAAATATATTTAAGCAAAAGCTTATAGCGGCTGAAACAGCTGTGTTTTCATTGAAAAAATATTTCGTGGTGTGTTTGATTACCCTTGTAATATCACTAGCCACTCCCAGTGCATGCGGCAAGGTACACTGACTGCTAATAAAAAACGACTCGCTTAACTAGATTAAGTAACCATATCTAGCACAACATACAAGTAAACGCAAACGTCTTGCTTCTAGATCATGCTTATAATTAGCCGAACGCTCAACGATACGTGGATAGCGTTTGGTGACATGTTGCTCCGTTCGGGTAATATTCACATGAAATTGTTGGCAAGTGCGAGTTATTTGCACCGTGCCAACCTTTCTGATGAGACATCAACGAGTTCAAATTGTTTTCGCAAAAATGGTCAATACCTTGTGATTGAAGCCTTTGTGGGTCAATTTGATGGTGAGCTCTCCTACCCAACAGTAGCCTAGATGACGTACCCGATCGGAGTATTTTCATCATAAAGAATAATTTAGTGATACAGAAAGCTAAGGTATACCATACAGTGACTTCGTTTAGATCGAAGGAATTACTCGAATGTTTAGAGGGGGAAGAAACATCACCTTTCAAAATATCTATGCTTAAAGCTCAGTAACGTGAAGTCGTTTGGGGCTGAAAAGTGCCATTATTATCGACTGCATCGCTACTAAAGTATTGGCATGATGACCACCTATATTGCTATTAAACATAATAAATTAAGCTTTTTGAGAGCCAGGGTTCCTTTTTCAATTTGCTCCCGACTCTCATCTTATTGAATAATGCCCCCCGCATTTAAAATTACGTGATTTGCTGCTTGAGGATACAGATTAAAAGCACTACATTAAGCTATCGAATCAACCGATACTGCCAGCTGGATTTGGCTATCTGCTCCTTGCAAGGCCATGTTGCCCATATTACGACGCACTATTTACCTCTTTAGGGGAAAGCACTTTGAGTTACATATGTCACGTCTAACTTCGGGTAGAAAACAATACCTTCGCTACCTCCCATATAGTTAGTAAGTGAGAGGCCTTCCGCTCGACAGGGCAAGAGCATATAAATACGAATTTTTGTTGCAGGTAATTGAGCGGCGAGCGTATGACCTTTGATCACAAGTAGATATCAGGCTCGTATTTCCGTTGCATGTCCATAAATAAGTACATCATTTACAAAAAGTGCGATATTGCTGTAACAATCTTACACTTTATTGACTGATGTATTTAAGACCTAGGGATGTTTACAAAGCTAAAATGAGGCCGACGTATTTCCTTCGCTCAATTGTAGAGCAACAATTACTTCTTTAGTTAAAAGTAATATTTTCTGATGTACAAAGCCTCTCGATGCGCCTGAGTCCTATCACTGAAATCAAAGATTCTGTATTCTTGCATGTACATTTAGCAGTCCATCACATCCGATTCGATGTTAGGCTCTCAGGAGTTGAGACCCCATAGTGTACATCAATCATACACTCATCGAGATAATCTGACCATTCTCAGTGCCACTAACGTGAAATAGTGTTCCCGCTTCATGCTCGGCCCTACAAAGACTTTGGATCGAAAGTTTTATTACGTCAGCCCTTTGCTGCAGACACGTTCTATGTGCTGTAGTCATGACAGTGCTGAAAATTATCTCAATGGGCCCTGATCAACGAGTTTATGGACATATATACATTAAGTCCTATACGCTAAGAATTCGCCCAACCAGGGTCTTTCGGGAAAACATGTCGTTTTTACCCCTTACCTCGTAGGAGAAATCTTAGGTCGCTCCTATTAACACCGCCTGCACTGAATAAAGTGACGTGTAAGGTTTCTCAGCTCTAAGGTATGTCATTTTGACGAATAAATTGTTGTCTAGTAATGAAGTCCGTCAGTTATTTAGCTCATAAATGTCATGGAGAATATTCATGCATGCGCTTTTCCGGCTTGAAGATAAGGAGCCATGAGCACTGGCTAACCATACTATTGCTGGAAGGAAAGTTGATGCCAGCTACTTCTTCATGTGTTCTCATGATACGAAATGCCCCGGAAAATATCAGCGCTTATATAATAGTTCGACCACCTGGATATAAGTGCGCGGTTGCGATGACTTAAATCTGATCCAAAAGAAAATAATTTAATTTCTCTATTAGTAAGGTTAAGATCTCGAATTTTACCAGCTCATACTCTTTTTGGGGGGGAGGAGGGGTGCATCGAGATCCGTCTTTGTAACATACTGCCCGTAGATCTCCAAAACCCCGCAAAGATAGCTGTCTTAAGAACTCGTTGACCATTGCATATTGCGCGTCCAACGTACGTCTGACGGAGTCATAAGCATCGAGGGATAGTGAAGGAAGTATGGTAAATGGCTGCTCAATATATCTAGTCTTATGGTAATTGAAGTGTTCAGATTAGGTAATTAACACGCTTCCCTAGGTTTTGTTAATTGGCGTAATGCGTAATGACAATTACGACAAGGGCTGTGAAATGTTGCCTTTTTATGTATCAATATTAATAAAAGTGTCACCATGACTTGATAAGTGGCTTTTTAGCTCTAAATGACCGATACAATCTGAAATAAGGAGCTGAACTGATAATTAATTTTACGATGGCTATCAAAAGATATATGTTTTCGATATATGCTTTATTATTGATGACGATTTTTTCCGTGACAATGTCATAGCATATATATTGCTAACAGCTTCCAGGCAAGAAGGAGTACATGACTGTGCGCTCGAAAACGTGATATGGCAACTTTTTCTCGACAGCCCGTGAGTTAATTTCGTTGTGTTAAAGCCATGACTTTGCAAATAATGGCGCTTGCGAAGATTCAATTAGCTTAACGGCCAAAGGAATTCAAGTCTCACAGCTGCCGATTTGTACAGGTTGCACAACGTCGCTCCTGCTGGTAATTGTTTTCATATATACGAAGCATTAACCAACCTCGACATTATGCAGAAAGCGGACGACTTAAGTGTCGCTAATTTGCTAAGTAATGGCGTTAATAGTTATCAGCAACAAACTTATTTAGATCCATTGGTATAGCCCCCTGTAGAGTATGGGTTCTACACTTCCTATACAGCGTATACTATTTAATATTAACGTGCACCAACAGCGGTGCTCGAAACATTACTTGACTTGTGTCACACAATGCATAGTATAAGCTATCGTGACACACAATGAGCTCGTGTCTCCCTGTTACGGGATCAGCTATAATCATTAACGACCCACACGACAAAAAGGGACACGTGTTGTTATGTCTATTGTTTCATAAGTAGATGAGCGGGTAGTAAACTTTGCTGGAGGAAATTTCAAGGTCAAAAACAGACAATACACAAAATGTCGATTAGTTTTGAGCATACATAGAGAACAGAGCAGCACTTTTTTTGTTCCATGTGACGATTTCGAAAGCAAGTGTTGAGTTTATCCGTACCTGAGCCCAAAATTGAGCCGACGACAATTTGGCCACCAGACAATTGCTTTAACACTGAGCCACACAGGCGTAGCACTACATTTACCGACCTTATTGCCAAGCCACACACTACAGCTACCGACGTCTATGATTGCTCTGCAATATATACACTATTACACAACTAGGAGTGTAGGTGAATTTCGTCGGTCTATCAATATCCACGTGGATTACATTGATTTATGCATGCCCAAGCCGAAGATTGATTAAGGGACGCTATGTCTACATAAATAATGCTCTACTCTTAGGATAACCCTCACTTATTTTCTTAATCACACTTTTGCGATGCTCTTCACGACAACTGACGTGTGTCTAAGTTCCGTTAGATTTAAGTAGAATTTTTCCTACTATATATACAACGCGCTTCAATGGGATGGCCGCGATGAAATAAATGCTGCTACAGTAAGTTCTTCGTAGCAGCAGTGCTATACTTACTCAATACAACGTGCTTTGTGAATTGGTGCTACACACATCATGTTCTTGATCCGTATTAGCGTAATTAAATGCAACCTTTTGCCGATATAATAATGAGATACTTTTGTTGCTGTTTTGTAAAGACGTACATACGAGTTAGATTTCTTATAGGCAACATATCGGCAGGTGACAGCGATTATTTTGTAGCATATTCTAATCTCAAGTAAAATCTTTTGCCCTTTTACGCACTGTTTAATTACATTTTGCCCCTGGGTCGTCATTTAAACCACGAAAAATGTCTATTTCTAAACAATGCCGATAATGCCGTTTAAATGAGACAAAGCCAAGGTTTGAGTTTAAACATAATTTGTGAAGGATGGGGTTACTAACATTTCGAGGAATTCACAAGTCACCTGTATAATTGGAACTTGCGTCAGTATAGAGACTACAGTGCAAAAATACTGTAGAAAAGACGACGGCGATGCTAGTGCTTTTGTCAAGTTGCTGTTGTTTACAGTCAAGAGCTACTACGAGAATGTCGAAGTTGACGAGGTCGTGGTGGAGCACAGGACTGTGAGAGCGATCGAATCGCGTCGTTCTCTGAGACTTTTTGAGAACTATATAAATTCGACCGAAATAGGATAAAGCATGAGCTAAGTTACAGTCCTAACGATGTGTTGAGCATTCTCGAAAAGTAACGAGCGCCATCGCTGCACATGAATAAAAAGGTTGGTAAAATTTTCATTCACTGACTAGTCGGGTCTTGAGAATGAGCTTCAGAATGTTTTGCAATTTGAGCAGCGTCAAAACTTTACAAGTATTGCATCAAGACCGGTTTTTGTCTGAAGCTACGACATGACCGATTTTGGTTTGTTACGAGCATTAGGAGGTATTGCCAGCTAAATGGAATAACAATATCTGTTATTCTTTCTCACGGAAATGCAAAAGATAAGACTTATTTTGTCTTTAGAAAAGTTTGACAGTTCAATTATATTTTATGACGTTTGACTCTTGCTTCAAGTGTGCGAAATCTCTATAATCCGGCGTACTCATGGTTAAGTGCTTTAATAAACCGGCCTCTCTTCGTACTGTTCAAAGCAATATGACTCAAGCTGACTCTCTCTAATTAGTGTCTTAATCGGACTTGTAGAATTAAATAGTGATGTACGATTGGAGCTTGGGATATAAAGCTAAATGTATCGTATAAAAACCTGTGTTATGGAAAGCAATACAATATAAGTTTTCTTGAAGTTTAATCTACACATACGGGACTACTATAGCTATGTGCATCAAATGCTGGTTCAGTTACCTTTGCTGGCCAGACCAAGTCAATTTTGTCGAAACTTACAGCTCACAACAACTCTCTAATCAAAAGACCTTGTGTAAATGGTGCTTCGCCTCGAAGGATTTTTTGATAAGCGAGTGTTTGACATTTCTGTCTCAAGTATTCGAAGTGTACGATAGACTGCGGTTTGAAGACTATTATTATAAAAGTAGCGTCTTTTGGTCAAATCTCTAATTTTTGATAAGCGACTGAGTTCTTTATCGCAATTAGGACAGCCTTGACGCCCCTTTATAGCAAAAATCCAGCTTTGAACATTGTATTCTAGCCTTATGTAACGACTGTGCTACAATTTCTAACTAGATCCTAGATTAAGATCAAAAGCATACATTTATCATTCTGTGACCCATGAACAAAACTTCTTCTTGGCATAAATATGACCAAACAAAAAGCAAAGGTGGCTACTGGGAGGCTGGGTCATGTGGCGTTGACCAAGCTAGCCACCAAGAAGGTTGCATCAACGCACAAGAGTGCATTCGCAACAAAAACAATCTCTGTGAAGGCTTCGCAGGCACCTTTGGCGGCAAGTCAATAGTGTCTTGTACAGCAAAGGGCTGCATGGGTAGAGGACGCTTTAAGAAGATTTCGTACCCCGCCGATAAAGCAAACGCGTCGTTTTTTGCGATTGCCCGGTGGTACATAGATTTCTTTGCCTTCGAGTAAGAAAGAAGATAAGGAGCGCCACAAGCACTTAAGCGAGCACTCACTCAATTATACGCTTAGTACGCTTTTAACAGAAGCTCAAGCTAGCGACAATAATGCCAACCAGATTTACCAGCCTAGAATGAGCCCAAGAAGCGTTAGACGTGTCGTCAGACTTACCAACCATGCAAAAGACCTCACCTGTATGTATAGAAAAGTACAGAGGTGAAGGACCTACGTGGAGTGCTCTCGCTGACAAAATTATTAGTGCTGGAGAATAATATGAAGAAGAAGTCAGAGAAAACAGCCTAAGGTACTTGTATAGGGTGTGCCAGTGCCCAAAAACACCAGCGTAATCGGCGATGGACTTTGCTATTCGTTCACCGCCGAACACCAACGCACGTCGTCATCCTGTAAGAGGTCTAAACATTTTTGAAGAACATGCTCGACGAAGAAGCATAAAACGTTAAAAAAAGATATTTCACGGCCATCGTTCCAGCGTGAACTAACGGCAGCCACAGGCGGGCTCTTGAGGTTTAAATCGTTGTTGGAAGAAGACTGTCGGTCTGGGATACCCTAGAATACTTTCTAGCAGAGCTCGCACCTCAATTCAAAAGATCATTCTTTCCTGAGATTTTGTAAGCCTTCAAGGCACGTTTATGAGCTAAGCGTACAGATTGCATACACTGGCAGTCGGGGACAACTCAAATTATAGATGTCGTTGTTTCAACAAAGTGCCAAGTCAGGTGCTTGGGGCTTAATTTTTGAGGGCGGAGATATAGTTGTCCCACCATAACCATACGTGCGGCCAGAAGGCCACAAATTACCCACGAAACGTCCCTCAGAAAACATATCCGACAACTTTTGGAGATTCTGATTTCTAGGACCACCTCTTCCCAAGAAGGCCACAACGCCTTCTGAAGTACCACTTCGCTCCACGTAGAAGTGCTAATGACCTTTCGGTTGAAGAGCACCGAAAAAGGTTTTTCACCTTGGTCCTGTGCTTTTACCATGAAAAGTAATAGCTCTACACGATCGAGCACGAGCGCTTAAATCTGCAATTTGTGTCAACGTTGCAGGTCAGGACGCAGCTCTTTAAAGCGACCGCGTAGCTTAAGGTCCATTAAAAGAAGTCAAAAGTTTATGGTCATGTGACTAATTAGCCCCGCAGTCAAATCGACCACCACGAGTTTCGGCGCAAGATGTCTGAGTTGCACTCGTAGTAAGCGCTAGCGCTAACCGGCTGCCTACAGGCCGTTCACGAGGTCAATTGGACTTATCTACTTACGTGTGGTCAGGTTAGACTACCAAATTTATACTTAGAGCCCAGAAGATGCAATTGGAACTACCAATGGATGCGGTAGCCTCTTATGGACGTTGTTCGGCAGCATAAAGCTGCCTTTGCAAGATCGACATGACTCACCTATGACTGTTCTCTTTGAATAGGAGTAGCGTATAATCAATGGCATAGTCCAAAAGCCACAAAACGGTACTTAATCTCTTTGTCGCGCTCGAGATCATCAAAACGTGTGCTCGCTGAAAGCTTCTTTAAATGCTTTCAGAGTCACTTTGGTGCTGACTTTAAGACCATCTTTTCGACAAATTTGAGGCAGGCTTTGAAATACACTTGAAGCCGGAAGTGTACTTGTGCAGAGAAATGGCTAGCTCTCACTCCCCCTGGATATTCTTTTGGGAGTGCGAAGTTGGCCAAGCCATGACTCTATTCGCTGTTAAAGGGTTGCTTCACTTTCATGACTGCTTTGAATGCAGCCAAGGAGTTTAGTATTGTCCGCCGCAAGGACACATTTGTCAATTTTGGCAGAAAGTATATTATCTCAAGTTGCCTGAAGAGGCCTCCGATCCCGACTGATCTCTTTTGTATTCGCTATAGATCAATTTACATTTGAAGCGAAACAAATGTGCGATCAGATATTAAATGATGCTGAGGTATTCGATAGCCTCTGTGACTTCGCACAAAACTTGCATCGCATGCTGCTGAGCGTACTGACCGCCGTGAGTGGCAGATCAGACTTTTTCAATGAGATCTGATAGCAGTCATCTACCAAATTTAGGGTATTGCATAAACTGCGTTTTAACGTGTTGTTGAGTTCATGCACGCGAAGTAGGTGTCGAATGTTAAAATTTTGACTTCCGCACCATACGAGGTCGTTCGCGAGTTTGTTTTAAGACCAAAATTTATTCACGCTGAAATTGCCCAATGTCTTACTCATATTTGCATCCTATCCTGCTAGTCGATCACATTTCACCCAATGTATAACGTCCGCCGGTAGTAATTCTGATATGGCGAGATCGTAAAATGTTTGATGCGGCTATCCCATCGTTATCCATCGAAATCAGTAGCTCTAGTAGCAGGTTTGCACGATCACATCGTTACCCATCGAATCAGTAGCTCTTGTAGCAGGTTTGATCGGCCCTCCAAGCCATCTTACTATGCTAGGCAGACTTGCATCGCTTTTTTAGCTCATGCAAATCTTCATCGACCGAGTTCACAGCTGGCCGGATCAGGTCAGCTTAGGCGCCGTTCACTCGATATCACCAGGTGGCCACCACCGACAATTAAACCTTTCCTGTCGATATTTGCCAGCACATCAGATCCTAGTTACAGATTATAGCTTTGAGCCTAAATTACTGTAAGCTTGCGCATCCATTCGATTGCACCCCGTGCAACGCCGCCAGTGTTGACACATGTCAGATCATCAAACTTCATCGAGTCATTTGTTCGCCTTGCTTTACTGTACGTGGCACAGTAAGAAATTGCTGCTTGCATAAAAAATAATCTTCTTCATGAGGAAGATCACACGTTCCCAAGGGATAAAACTAGTTGCAATTGTCCTCACAAATTTATCCCGTCTTTGGCGCACGTTCCCGCGGGGTGAAACCCAATGCAATTATCCTCCAAGTTTTTTTCCCGTCTTTGACTCACTTTAAATCATCTTAGGACCAAGGAATCGAGAGAGTTTTCCGGTGCAAAGCAAGTCTGGCTTGCGACGTGTTGGTTTAAACGTTTTGCATTCAATATTAGCGCCCATTTGTCAGATCTCATGACTGGAGTCATTACAGATAACTAAAATGTTTGCTAAACGAGTGAAAATATCACACACCGAGAAACAAATCAAATCATTTTTTCTACATGAAAACCGATTTACTCATAAAATTGTGATAGATCCCATTTGGATGCCGTCTTTGCATACATGACTAGGTTAAACATGGAATAAAGTAAACAATAAAGTTTGTTGACATCGGAAAGAGTGTGAGTGACGAACCGAGATTGAGGTTACACTAGCAAGAGCCCCGGCCTGCTTTCTTGAGCGAAATAGTGACTCGTCCTGGTCGTTAGCATAGAGCCATGAATCTGGCCAATGAAGTACGCATCGTTTTCAACAAATTACAATCGTTGCATGGAGAACACAAGCAAGATCCTGTAGCAGACATTGGGTATCGACCCTGCACAATCTTGCTTCATGCAAAGTTATCAAGATTCTCTGGATCACCCATTAACAACGCTAATTTCTTGCAGTGAATGGGAGCCAAGCTCAGAAACTTTTTTCAATATTGCAAGCATCAGTGACTGGACATTGCTTCTTGGCACACGCTAAACTGAGATTTTGCTTGCCAATGATCAAGTACAAGCGACAAGGATTTGTCGCTAAAGAGATCGAGATACTACATCAAGCATGCTTTTGAATCACCGCCAATTGGGACAGAGCTGTCATATGTAGATTCCCAGGATAGACAATTCTGTATCCACGCAGTAAGACAGTTTCTTGCTAAATATTTAGAGACCACATAATGTTTCTGTCATGTGGAAACTACGACCACCGAATAATAAAAGCGAGAAGCTATGCAAATTAAGAAATCAAACAGAAAGTTGCCGTCGGTCGCAAGGCTTTTGCAAAGTATCTGGCATCGTCATCAACTACTTTGTGGGTTAGAATACTATACTACACGAGGATCATCGGATCAACACTAGCTGCGCAAGGAGTCTATTGCGACATCGATGTAAAACACGCCTGACCGATCAGTAACACAGCGTGTGTGTGAAATTGCTTCGCATCTCCTCGAGAAGATATTGACTTGATTAAGAACATATGTGTCACTCCCCCCATTGAGGTCACAAATTGTTGTGGTCATCAAAAAAAATGTAGCCGACATCTGTGGCTGACTACTAGATGGTCGATGCCTCAATGATAATTGTGGTATAAACCACTATGTGATTCTTACATGTATCACATGCTCAAGTACTCACGCATGCCTTTTGGGCATGCAGAAGCAGATTTTTCGCATCGTCGTCATAATTGCGTCATCTTCGGCTTTGATACTGCTGCTCAAATTGGTGAAGTTTAAAAAAACTGCTGTCATATTGTTTGCCATAGATACACTAAACGCATCATCTTATGGGTGTGCACCACTACGATTTTATTTAGCGATTCGAACTGAAGAGCAAATAGCAGTAAATGAGGTTAAAATGACTGAGGATAGGCTTATATAAATATACTTATGCAATCGAAAATCTAAGCCGGTTAGCGAAAAGGGGCTCCCTTTTGATTATTATTAACATTTTGTCCATAATTTGCTGAAATATGCCAAGTATTCTCGAATGAGATACGTAAGGCCTTTTATCGAGAGGACTGTGAGGGGCATCCATCGTCCTGACTTCTGGGAAACGGCAAGCGTCTAAGCCAACAAATTTGAGTATAATGGCCATTAACGAAAAGATACTCACACGTACTGGCTCCCAATGAATTGATCGTCCATTTGTACAAGCTTACTTTTCTGGCCATACGCAACTATGCCATTTAAGTGCTCAAGGAATCAGGCGTTGTGAGAAGGATTGAGGAGATACGATCAAGCATACGACAATGATGATGTTTTTGGCTATGATGCTGTTAAAAATGCTGACTCGAAATCAAAAGAGTGGAAGCCAAAGCCTTATAAAGATTCGCGTTTCGAGCGAATGATCTACAAAAATTTTGGGCTGCTCTCAATTATATACGTCAAGTTTGCCCAGGTTTTCACTCGGAAAAGTCAATTGTTCGAATCAGTACGCAGGGTCATGCATTCGTCGCTGCTATAAATTCCCCCGATGAAGTAACGGTTAACTCAAGACGTTTGCATTAAGGTCATTCTTACAGGCTTCTCCGATATACACATATTTCGCGATAGGTACATTCGGATGTTGCGGAAAACAGGTTCCTATCACACTAATATAGCTAAGAGATATGACCCGAGTCAGTTCCTCCATCCTCATTTTCGCGTGCTTGTAAGTGCGATACTAGCCTTTTTGTGAGCAACTTTACGCTCATGTTCTAAAGCTAGTCGACTTTACTTCGCTATCTCGCGAAGGCATGGCGTTTGACATGCTGCTGCGGCTGACTTTGGAGTGTTTAGTGGAGTTGCTAGATACAAATTTGCACAAATGTTTTTTTTGTCGATCAATTTCGTTTTGGATTAAGCTTTTTGGTCGCAACCCAACGTAGCAGTGATAAATCTCATTGAGGGTGTAAATTTGATAAATACGTCGTTTTTTTCTCCTCGCTGAGCCCACCGTACTTGGATAGTCAAGATCGTAGCAGCTTCATCAGCGTCAATTTGCTTTTCTTCTTTTTTTTGGCTTACTACTTCAAATGCTGGTGACCCTCGATTAGCCTCGATTAGCCTCGAAACTCCTTTTAATTACCTTTTTCATGAGCTCAGGTGTAAACAAAGTGATAGATATAGTGCCACTTTCGGGACGAGCCACTTCTTATTATTTTACAAAAGCGCCAGCGCGCTCATCAAGCTTAAGCTAAGCTAAGAGCCACTATACGCGCAAGAGCAGATAAGCGCCACAGCCATGTATCCCACAGCTCAATTGAGCAGCTTTCAATGGTTGTCTAGTCACTTTGTTCGTCCTTCGTATAGCCTGGATATTATATCGAACAGTGTTAGTCTCGGCTGCACAACTGAGAGCCCGACATATGAGCGTGTTGCATCTACACGTGATCGCAGTGCCTGGATTTACCAGTAGATTTTAGCACCCGTTGCAGCAACCTGGACGATGCCGTCAATATAGACGATGTGTTTTTATTATGACGATCCAAGTGTAGCCAAGCATCCGTTACCTAATGTGTAATACACCAGCTTTTGCTCCAATGACAGATAGGGTAGCCCTCGTATGTCTACTTAACAGGCGGACACGTTATTTTTACCAGAAAGTAATCCAGCTTGGCCTTGTTTTGTTCCCCTTCTACAATCTATACGATAGCCGAACACTGAGGGAGTCTAGTGAATAAGAATGCATCTGGACTTGCTATTCAATACCCTAACGAGGTCACTATACATGGACAACATCACACGAGATAAAAACTCGATCAAAAGTGAGTTGAGACACGAATTTATTGCCAGCTCCAAATACGATCAGATAATGCTCGCCTGTAGTCCATCATGATAATAGTTTCAATATATATAGTTTGTGCTCTTTTGTGGTTATCGAGTGCGCGGCAGTCCAAAGAACAGTTACTCTAGGGTTGGGATTGATTTTATTGGCGAACTCTGTAAGATTTAGGCGCAGTATATAATAATTAAGGCCCTCTCGATCACACTATCATTCGTACGCTACGCTACACCACGAAATACTCCATTGTATTTTACTAATACGTTTAGAAGGGTTTGCCCTGAGTGTGTAGCTCTTGCAAAACGGTCATCCAATAGCTGCGAGTATCGTTACAGAGAGGAATAATAAACGAGCCAATTGATAGTGTTGGACATAACCAGTGTTGGACACTATCTAATTTTTTTTTATTTTTCGGTTCCGGCTGCGTCCTGTCCACCACATCAGAAGACCAGAAGATAGGCAAATGGGCAGCACTGAATCGTTTGAAGTCGCGGATCCCATTTATCACACTTGAAAAGGAGGACGGAAGTCATCTCCGCGTATACGTTCGTAACTTGAGTTTCAGCTACACTCATGCACGAATCATAGTATCTCCGTTACCTCAGCTCGTTAAAGGCTCGACATAAAGCTCATCCGCAAACGCTTCACAGCGCAATTTACGTTAAAGTTGCTCTTACTACGTGCGCTTCCATCTGCTTACTAAACCTCTTAGCACCTTACCCTCTGTGTGCGCAACCACTTTCCTAATGGACATAGCATTGACTAACAATTCACATATTGCATTATGTTGTGATCGCATGACGAAGCCCGTGGAGTAATAGTGTGCACTATATATTAGTAATCACCTCGAGACTTGATCTGTAGGTAGACAACTACGATCGCTCTACTAAATTTTACCGCGCGCTCGATCTTTACACTCAATCTTCACACTCAATCTTTCATGTACCTCATTAGTGAGAATTTGAAATATTACGTCTACTTCGTAGAGTGAGTGATAGTTGCGATCTGCAGTGAAAAGAGGCTTCACATACTAGGCACAAGTCATATATGCAACGCGGACTAAGTTGACAAGCAATATCTCCTACTACTTGACGACACATAGAGTATGAAAATGCTTTCCTCAGAACCAAGAATTTGCTAAGCGATCTGCCGTTCAGACACTAAGACACCCAATTATATTCAATAGTGGTAATGCATAAGCACCAGTTGACATTGCATGGAAGGAAAATGCGAGCAAGAGCATGCTGGCGTCGATTTATAAAAACCGCACGCTTCATGGTGTGAGTACGGGCGCTGCGGTTTCTTCACGTCATCGTTATGACTGAGCCTTGACGATGTCAGTTTTGAATCGACAAGAATTCGATAGGAAACACAACCACCTCGTGTTCGCAAATCCCTTGCACAATAGAGGCGTCATCCTATCCACGTGATTGATTTTGCCACTGCCATGTTCATGATCCTATGAGAAAAAAATTACCCTAAGGCTGTACCAACGTATGTATAGAAAGAGGGAGCTTGGGAGGACATACCGTACTACCAACTAATCGTGTCGATCACAGTGCTCTTCCAGTTTTCAATTCACCGCAGCTCGTCCACTCCTCGTACTTAAGCATGAACTTTAGTGCTTTGAGTCCGCCGAACAGTTCGGCACTCAGCGACGTCGTGATCGGGAGCGTCATGCAGCGAAGTACGTGGAACACCCGTACGAGACCGAGTTCGCATGCTAGCGACCCCACGTATTGCGCGTCGCCCTATCAGCAGCGATTGAAACGGCCGAGTGTTCGCCAAGCCCCGTACCAACCAGTAATCAAACGCGAGACATCGGACTCGACCGAGAGTCTACAAAACTATCCTGTCGACGCGTCCAAGGGCACGATGCTCTTGTCTTCAGTCGCAGCGCTTGCCAAGCAGACGGATATTCTATCCGATCGAAGACGGGCGTCCTGTCTTTTGTCTGATCTCAAGACTGTCAACAGCATTATGGTTGGCATTCAAGGAGCTGACCATCACATCACTCCCGTGTTACAAAATGCCATCGTGGCTGAAGCCTTGAAGAAGAAGATTCGCCATCGTGAGCGCTGTCGGATTAACCAAGCGCGATACCGGGAGCGGCAGCTTGAAGTCGAGACGGAGATCGAAGATGCCATCGCGGAGCTGAAAAGCGAGATCCAGAAACTCGAATCCATGAGCAAGACTGCGGTACAGATACCCACCACGCCGACGAACTGGGCGTTGGCGTCCGAATACTTTCGTCAATTAAACTACTTCATTTCGTCGCCTCGAACGCTCACTGAAACAGCATCCCAGTTCCTTAGCTCGATCATGGCTCCAGACGCCATATTGGAGTCTAAATGCGGGGCTGACGCCCTGTTGGAAAGATGGACGCTTTTTGCCCTTCTCTTTGATGCCTTGCGTGTCGATCTAAAGGGGCTGACAACACCGACTCCCGATACACTAATTGCTGATGCAGTCGCCGCTGTGACAATCACGGACAACACTTTACAACGTGCGTTTCCACACTTGAACACTGATGGGGCCGGTGGTACCAATGGTGGCACATGGTTGCCAGTCGCAGCCAAACTTGCAAATCAAAACCTTTTGATCCGTAGCTCGGTGTTTTTTGGCTGGGACAATAGCACGGGCAAAGTGGTTCGCGTGCACTCGCAAACGGATCTACTGTCCCCGATGTTAAGCCTACTGGGTAACATCGCAGAAGTTTCTCATGTTTTTAGCAAGGCTCTCATCACACCTGATTGCAAATTTGTCAAAAAAAAAGAGTAGACGGAAGTGAATAGACGATGCTGTAGTTTACTTGTGTAACCATAGACCCTAAAATGTTAAATCGATAATACTACTACGTGAAATGGTAGATGCAGCAAATCGTGAACGAACAATACGTAGCTAAAATAAACGTTAAGAAAACAATATAAGCCTTTACAAGCCGTGCGTGCTTCGTAGTGGAATATGTTTGAAGCCCCTACCTCTGCTTTTTTTCTTTCCTCCCTTGTAAAAAGACCATACGCACTTACTGGATGTAATTTCAGCAAATAGACACCTTTATTACCTTCAATCATGATTAATTGGCACGTAACAATCGTCTAAAGTACAATAAAAGTACAGACAAATTTCAGACAGTATAATCAGACTATAGTCTTGCTGTAAAATATCTGTACTCGACATTGCCACAAATATTTGCAACTCACCGTCACTTATGTTCAAGCCATGCAGCATCAAACTGCAACTTGTCGTCTTGATGCAGGTAGAATAACATATATGACGTAAAAGTCGCTATGAGCATGTGATGAAAGGTCATCTAGGCTAGTGCATTTGACTTTACAATTTCATTGCTTCAGCTATTGCTTAGCAAATGTGTGTAAAAAGAAGCTTAATATGCATCAAGCGGTGACTTCGGAGCTGCAATGTATTTAGTAGTACAACTCTAATCAACTACTCAAGTGCAAGTGGCCTCATTAGCAGACGTTTGTTTAAAGAAGCTAAATATTGCAATAAGTGGTACTTCGGAGGTGCAATGCATGAAGTGGTAAAACTTTAATCAACTAATCAAGTGCAAGTGCCTTTTTTTTACTTTTGATCGATACGATTTGAGAGTTGCAACGTGTCTGCCCTCAAAGCGTAACCATTTTAACAGAAGGTATGGTAGACGCCGGTACCAGATGGCTCGACACTACGAATATAGAAAAGTAAAGAGTAAAATTTTCGGGCCAGATGTTCTTGACCTAAAAAGTTTAATTTCCTGCCCCCTCCGCCTCTTGTTTTATCACTCACATTTCACAGTATAATCGTGGTGGGCAAATCCGCGTTCGTTTTTGCACTTTTTTGATATTCCAGCCATATAATCTTTTACCAGATGAGTCCTGACCGCCGTCGGAGAGGTATCTACGTACAATATTATAAAGTCTTACACTAACTTTTTACGTCAAATCGTAATTTGTCATATGCTAGTATTCGATATCGGAGAATTGATATTATAAATCCTTTTTCAGGACTTCGCCTTGTATTGTGAAAGCGATTAGGAAGGTATACAATCTTTCAATGAACGACGTTTTGAAATCGAAATGACATTTTCAAGAGGCTGCGATTATTACCTCCTCTATACTCTGAATAAATGGGCGAGATCGACTACGCTAGAGTTATTGAACGCATAAAACCGTTGGTTGCCATTTCCATTTTGATTTTCACTATATTCCCGATAAATGTTGCCACTCAACCGGTGCATGTGTGTCGAGAGATCACGCACAAAGGAGGCGGGCAATTCGTTGAACAATTGCTCTGTCTTCAATCTTGAGGAACGACAAGAGCAACAAATTGGAAAAAGACTACTCTATTTAGAACGAAAATTATGCGCTACGGTCTTATCTTTGATTCTGCATAAGCGACAAGAGTTATTTCCGGAATGCAGACTGAAACCTTTGATAATTTTCTTTTTAAACTTACATCCTGGTATGAGTACGGGTAGGATGTCTATTGTATACCTTGGGTTGCAATTTCTTATGCCACTTCTAACAGAAAGGCACCATTTACAACGAAAGCTCGAGATTAGCAACGGTCCATTACGATCTTTCCTGCTATGATCTAGACTACATCCAGCAGTAAAAGCTTGGGCTATATTCAACGCTCATCGACTTTTACATGTAAGTCGATTCGGTCATAACGATGGCAAGGCCAACACCTATAAGTTCGCATCGACAATCAAAGATGCCTCTGCACCACCACAAATACATCTAAGGCTGCAACTTTGACATAGGCACAAAAGCTGCACTACACAAAAGCCACGTCTGCGCCGTGAGCGGCGAGCCAGAATTGGCTCACCTATGAATCTATTGGATAAAGAAAAATAAGAAAGAGCCATCTGCTCTACCACGGCTTGAAGCACGCGTCTACGGCTTTATTCTTTTCCGGTGGTTTGCCAACATCTCTTCTATTAAACGATAAATGAGTTGTTACAGGCTAGAACAAACAACAGCCTTCGTTGTTGGAGTCACCATACATACGAAAGGACTCACTTGTAGAGACAGAAAAGTCCATGAGAAAATTTCCAAAAGGTCGTTGGAGTTACCATACATCTGATAGGACTCATTTGTAGAGACAGAAAAGTCCATGACGTTATCGAAGGGTCGAGACTCGACGGCGCTGATGAGGCAACCAACAATATGCGCCACCATCGTCAAAGACGAAACCCTCATAAGAAATTCACTAATGAGTTTACTAATTGAAGTCGTCATCCCATCGGGCGACGCAATTCGCGACTCACCGACGTGTGTCACCTTTATGTATGTAGATATCGCACTCTGTCAGCGGGTCCTACGAGAAAGACAAAGACTTTTCGGTTGGTTATATTCAAAACTGATTCGGGTCAAGAAATATGCTCAACTTCTATGCCCATTTTGAGAGCCCGCTACTCGCGTGAGGTGTACAAATGAATCTCGGTATGAGGGGGGCATTGTTCCAACGTGACCAAACGGCGTGCCTATAGCATTGCATCAATTTTTGCTCGAGAATTCCTCTCGAAGGTTTAAGTAGCTAAAAGACAGGGGCGACTTTCACCCAGTCTGTTTATTCTTCTCAGCAGTTTTACCATCACGAAAGTGGCCCCACGATGTTACAACACAAAACGCAACTACATTGACCTAATCTCTGTACGGTCATGAGCACAGCTTACCTTTCACTCGTACGCAAACCTCAACATGCGGTTTACTTACGAGGCTCAAATTGCTTTTGCTTGAGCTCGCAACACTCTTTAAGCTTTCGTGCACGAGTCAGTTAGCACTTTGTAGTCAACTTAAGGCTCACAAAAAATGTCTTTTATTTAGCTCTTTCAACTTTTGCAACTGATTATGAGCGCTTTGCGTAGTTCATGCGACTTTCCGGCTTTTATGGACCGTAGATGCTGCTTAGCGTGATTTTTTTCCTGCTGTCAAGAAGCTGTAGTGCGTCATGGCGTTCAAACTTCAGACTAAAGTGGGTGTCTATCGTGCACTAGCGGTCACTATTCTTTTTGACGCTTTTTATCGGTTTCTACTTTACCTCCCATATGAATGATCAACAAGACTTGAGCATCTGCCAAATTTATTTCGTTCACTTGCCGTGTTCCACATGACTTCCGATGCTGTACATCTGCTAGCCGTGGCTATCGTCATCAGCTATTCTTCTTTATAGACATGGCGGCAATACTTGTGTGACGGCGATATCATCGTCTTTTATCCATAAATATAAGGCCACTCTTTTCAAAGGCATGAGTGGTGAAATGGTTAAGTAGAAATCAAACAAAATAGCACGTTTTAACCTTTAAATAACGCTTTGAGATAATCAGGACAAAAGATGACCACAGCACTTTAAAGAATTCTTTATCGCAATGTCAGAGATAATCTTCGCAAAGTTTACAAAGACGTGGGACAACATCATGACGTTTTAACGCCCGCTGAGTTCTAAAAAGCCTTGCAAGCAGTGCTCAGCTTCTTTATGTTGTCACTCATGTAATAGCATAGCCTTTATCGGCTAGGCTGTTCTAGCAAAGATTAAGTGAAGAATCAGAGTTCTTATATCTCGAGGAGCGCAAAAGCTCTGACTTCGCTAAGCAAAAGACCGTAAATATATTGATGGCGTTGTTTCTAATAAATGAACATACGCGCGCAAGTAGCTTTCTTGCTCATTTTATTGTCCATGCGCAAATAAATTGTCGAAGACCTTTACCTTCGTCTTATCGTAATTGTGCTCCAATAAATAGATAAACAATTCAAGCATCTCACTCATCGCTATGAATTCCCATGAACATGCTGTAGTCTATGTACCCACTACTAAACTTATGTAACATTGGCAGAATACTATGCTCTTATTTCATTTATTGCTAATTTGTATAGCTCCATGTAAAATGATAAAAAATAGCGCCAATTTATGTTCTGCATGGAATGCGACCTTTCCTCAAATTTGTGACCACGCGTCAAAGTCTAGCTTGCGCGAAGAACGTTTTTCTCGTTCATCGCATACCTCAGCCTCATTTGGCGACTCTCTCCATCACGAGAAGAGCAAACGTCCGAAGTGCCCAAAACCGATTAATCAACGCGAATCAATACCCAAACTTCGATTGAAACTAGATTACGAGTTTGACAAATAAATAAGCGACTATTAAAGACTAGACCCAGTATGTAATTTATCAGACTTTTGTTTCGTCGTCAAATTGGGGAGACTCATGTAATGCTTGCTATCCCCAGCTCCAGCTGAAGCATAGCTCTCCGCTTATCAAATTTGTCATAGGCAGACTACAGACGAGTGTGTGTGGCATGTGCATATAAGCAATAACATTCGGCATTATTGGAAAAAGGACTTGCAAGCTTCGTCGTGGCACTGTTTGCTACCCGTGCGAAAGTCGCAATCGCAATCGAATGAAACACCGCAACACCGTTTTCTACGCAGGTGTGTGGACATGAAGACCAAGTGAATGCTTTAGAGGCCGCAAGAGACCAAGCAGGAAGTCACGCGGTGGACAACTTTGTACACCTCTTTATATTTTACTCCTAGGCGAATACTAAGTATAATCGGGCAAAACGTGTTCACAGAGCTCACATTTTTTTGTTTTAGTTGTCGCGCTTGTGTACACAAATTGTCTAATTTGGGCTTTGAGAAAAATAAATTTAGTAAAAGCGGTAAAAGGCAGAGCTGTTATTTCAATTGGGGTCGATTAGCACTTCAAGTAATGTAAAAAGTAAATACAAATTAACAAAATCTTCTATTATACTTAAAAAGACGTTTCAGAGAGATTCGCAAACATGGATTCTGAAAAGGTCGAAGCGCTGTGGTACGAGTCATGATACTCTGTCGCTTGGCTTTGCGCAGCTTGCTTGGTATTGCAATTGATTGCCTTGCTCATACACTGCGAACAAAACGAAATATTGCGCTGCACGAGCTCATTGTCGTGCCCGACAAAGAACATTCGTTCGCGTACTTTGCACGAAAAGCACACCTCGCCA
Source organism: Plasmopara muralis (assembly GCA_003676415.1). Lineage (NCBI taxonomy): Eukaryota > Oomycota > Peronosporomycetes > Peronosporales > Peronosporaceae > Plasmopara > Plasmopara muralis. Next base: position 165,467 of record RCHQ01000093.1, on the reverse strand, counting down.
TCGCACAGTTTGCACGTGCTTCGACCAAGGCCAGCGAGGCTTTTATGCTTGCCGCACATGACACATCCTCTGCCGTGTTGATTGCCTCGATCTTGCTCGTAACTAGCGCGTTGCCGCTGCAACATCCACGCGAGTTTCTTCAATTGGCCACACCGCACATAGTTTGTGACGGCTAAAATGGAAGTTACTGCAGCGGGCAAAATTTGGTGTCGCTTGGCATCTTGACCCGGATCGATAATGTATAACCCAAACGTGTCCACGATTCGGCTATGAATGTGGCGGTAGAACCCGACGATCGAGATATTGCCGCGATTAAAGTAGGAAAGCGGTTTCGTCTGCGGGAATTCAATCGAATGGAGGACGTGGTACCCAATGCGCACATCATTCTCGAGACAAAGAATGTCGGTCGCCTCGACACACACGTAGTCGCGCGATTTACTCGACTTGGACGTAAAATCCGTTGCCATCCACTTGATTGTTAAGGACCGAAACGGCTCCTTTTCACTCGGCTCGACCACGGGGCACAGAATCGCGCCGCTTTTAAAGTCTCCGACATAAGCCGCTTTGATGCGCATGGCGTCTCGCGTCGTGTTGATAATGCCAAACATCAGGTCCTCCAACTCGCCCACGACCGTGCCAGTACTCATCAACATGGCCATGTCCTTTTCGTCTCCACTCGTCTCAATCGGTTCCGTCGACACGAGTCCTTTCCGTGCTTGCTCCTTTGGCGAGCGCTCACTAAAGACGTGGACATCTTTCTTAGACTTGACATGTTCCCACCGTCGCTCGTCCACGCGGTGGTAGTCCGTGACGAAATACTTTTCATACTTTTGAAAATGATTTTGCACACATCCATTCACGAGTTCAATGAGTTGCTCGCGCTGTTGCGCCGTCACACTCAAGTCGGTGTACGGATTCATCGTTAACCCGTCCTTTGGCATCGAATGAGGCATCGTCCTAAGCGGAAAATCGTCAAGTGAAATTCTCTCACGTTCGCGCGTCCATATGCTGGAGGTAGGTGCCCAATCAATTAGGCTTGTCCAGGCTTTACCTTTGTTTAGGACAATATGACGGTGGACTGTAGCGACCGAATAGGGATAGACGCTCCAGACGAAGAGGGGGCGACAAGTCCCTAACCACTGAAGGACCGATTTAGAGACCTATATTAGGCTTTTAACACCCGAACGGTCCCGAATTCCAAGGTATTGGACCCCCACTTAGGATACCCTAAACTATTCTTATCTACATATTGATAAGAGTTCCAATCCTAACGATCAATAAATTCTCACTGATGCTGCTGCGAGTGCGCTCCGCGATAAGGTGAATCTTCTTGGGCCCCTCGGAGATTAAAACCAGTTGACATTTAACACGTATGTTGGCGTGTGTAGCTCATTAGCAATTGAGCTTGCGAGAGCGTTGCTAATAATAGGTCACACAATATGATTGCTTTGAGGTTGTTATAAGCCATACGACTTTGGTGATATTGTATTTACAACGGCTTCGTTTTATCGGTCTAAGTCCGATATAAGACGTTAAATTGTGGTAGTTAAATGAACGGAAGACATTATTTATGGCTTTGATTCGTCAATAATGTTTGATGTCGCGTGTTTTAAATTATTCAAGTTGACGTCACGCAATTCTGACGTGCCTGGTTGAAAAGGCTGGGCATTGGGAAATTAACTCAAAGCTACCACTACAGTACGATAGTTCAATCCTGCACTTGAATTTTGCCTTCAAGTAATCTTTGCCTCGATTATGCGGGCCGACGTTTTATACGATTTTCAATCATTGTAAGTTCAAGAGCGGCGGTAATAAATTACCAACACGGCTGGAACATATTGCAAGGCTAAGAGATGGTGCCCCTGGGCCCGCTGACCCACGCTGGGCTCAATAATCTTCAGTGTTGCCAAGCAAAGCAACGTCCGCTACTAAGGCTGCGGTAAAATAGGATATCTGCTCTACGTCTGTCTCGAAGGGGCCGACGACGTCTTGCTCAAATTATTATAAGGATCACTGGCAGAATCCGAGTCTTCAGAGCAAGAGAATCAGGAAGAGCACCTGAGTCGTAATAATACATACTTTGTGTAAACGTAGCCCATGAGAGCTAAACATCTACCAGAGTAGACAACAGTAGCGGTCGGCTGCTGATTGTATACGCAAGTGTACAAGAGCATGAATGCCCTTTTTGAGATCTGGAAGACTTCGGCGCGTCGGGCAAATTTACTAGCCGACGACTGATTGCGGTCAGCCAATATAGGTTGACAGGTGCTCAAAGCGAGCAAGAAAATCAAGCCAGCTTTGGATTAAATGGCTAATGAAATGACTTCCTGAAGTAAAAATGGACTTGGCTAAGAAATTTGAAACGCAGAGTCATCTCGTCTTTGACAGATCAAGATCAATTTAAATTTTGGCATGCTGTGGTCGAAAAACACGAGCCCTAAATTGGTCGGTCTTAGACATTAATCGTGTGACAGGGCTTCGATTAGTCGACCTTTGCATTCGACAAACACAAAGTGGTAAGTGGCCTATAAAAATCTGTTTAACAGTGAAACAAACCTATTTTAGGAAAGGAGGTGTTGCTAAAATACATGCACGGGTTTGTGCTGTACAGCGCACTAGTTTTCGTTAATGTGATGGGTGACTACTATTGAATCCGAATGAGGAAGTCGAATGAGAAAGTCGGATATGCTCTACCTAATAAACACAGTAGTATGTCGCGGGAGTATTTAGTGATGCCACAAGAGTCATCAGATGCCTCGGCGACTGCGACAATTACAGGTTTTTGCCCGTTGACAATACATTCGTGCATAGCTGCTCTGAAAGAAATCAGTCGGACTGAAGAACCATTCTAAACACCCGAGGCAACTTTTTTTTAGGTCATGCAAAGCAATAACGTTATGCCAATATTGATGTGTGTGACCTTGCGGTGAAGAATAAATTCCTGACTATAACGCAGGTAAATTTAGACCTTTGAAAAAATCAAACCATCCTGGAATGGTCTCCGCCACGCTTCGAGTAGGAATTAAAAAAGTGTAAAGCCTAATCAGCTCTTTGCACAAGCACAGTGGTCTCGTTAAGTCTGCTTTCAATCGATATAAAACGAGAATTAAGTGAGCAAGCAGGGTTTTATTTTACAAGCTCAAGGAATTTTTAGCCAGGTTTTGGTAGACAAAGCAAAGGCATCTAGCGTCGTTTGCGACATTTCCGACATGCACGTTATTGCAACTCGATGAGGACGAGCGTGAGCGAGTTATGTCGCTTTTGCCCAGGCAGCTTAGACTTACCAAATGAAATTATCTCGTACATGAGAAGGATTACTTACCAGAAGTGCGCAGTGGTGAAGGCCTAAAGGAATTTTAGCCTTACGTCGTCTATTATTATCATTCATCCATGAGGACGGCGGTTCGGCTCGTCTTCTATGATAGGCAAGGGACTAATGCTCATCGTGTAATAGGCCTGAAACTTAAACTTAGTGCTGACGCACTTTCTGTCAAGCCAGAACATGGTCAAAACTATTTTAGAAGGTTTGAAAGTTCTACTATTGAACGGGTTCGTTGGTAGATATAACGAGTAGTCAATAGTTTGATTTTAAATCTCAGGCGAGGCTGACAAAGTCAGGTAGCTTACTTCCAACAGCGAATGCAGTTGCGTCGCGAAATGATGAACGCCAATCTGAGTTGTTGTTTAAAAAACGAAAAACTGAGAAACTATACACTTCTAACTACACCTGATGTGCCAACAAGCGGTTATTCGGGCCGAGAATTGTCTCCACAACATACTAGAGGTCCCACATAGATGGATGACTATATGATGACATGTAAGACCTCTGCGTGAGGGTCAAGCCTACGGCTCACCCGTCGGCTTTACTACAAAGCCTTCCGGCACCGTCAGGTTGCTAAAAGTCCATATGCCTCGTCTTTAATTTTGGCTTCCCGGAGATCAATGGCAACACGGATATTGTAGTGTTCGTATATTATCGTTGCAAGAATGTAAAAAATATATGCAAATTTACCATGACTTTCCAAATGTATAGAGACCCGCAAGTTACTGATGCGATTCGGTAAATGCTGCTCCTTCGGTTAGAGACTTGTTTGCTGATGCCTTTAAAGAAATGTCTACAAGCCGATGGAAAGACAAGAAACGACAGCCGATTGCTAGAAGACAATGTACGCTGAGGTTCCACATTGATAAGCCGGCAAGCAACTACTGCTTGATAAAGTACGCTCGTTTTTACGTTTAAGACAGCATATCCATACATGAGACTTTTTACGGGCCGGTCAAACTTGGGTCAACGTCAGGCAACGTCACTGTAGCCAAACTTTTATATGATGCGTTGAAAGACGGCTTTTGTAATTTGTAGGACCCCAAGCTCCCCATGAAGCTTGAGGTGCTCGCAGCACCTCTTCAAATTGTTGATTTCGCGCTCGACTTTTGCCAGCAAGAGGACGTATATGAATGCCAAGTAAAATTCTTTTAAACATTTAGTGTGGCGTCAAGGGCACGAACATATCCTTTGTAAAGCCGCGCTGAAATAAATCTTCATTTGAATCGAGCTCTTTGTTCAAATGCCAAAACACGGGGTGTGGCCTACGGAAATTCCTCGTGGCGGATGAAGTAACGGAGCGAATGCTCGGTACAATGAACAGTATCGGCGGGGTAGCTCCCATCCAGAAGGTATTCCCTCCAATTTTGAAGAGAGTAGCTCTCTCTCCTAGCGAAAACTTTGCTACCCCGCGGACAGCCAGTCACATAGACTGCGGTAGTGACTTTGGTGATAAGACACAATCGAGGAGTGTCCCGTGTAGTGCCGGATTTGGCTTTGCCCTCTTTCACCTGGTTCTCGATGTTGGTGACCTCGTCAACTTGGGCGTCCTTGTCCATAAAAAGCATGCCTTTCATGTCTTCTTGTTGAGACCTTTAACATAAATCATAAAGGCTAGCACCTCACGAGCAGTAGAAACGCGAGTCTTTGCTGCAATGAAGCTAAGATCGCTTTCCTACCTTCTTTTTGTGGGCTTGTCGGGTGAATGTTTTCAGGCTTGCCACTCACGACTCAGTTGCAGCCAGTGTGGTAAGCGCCTGTGTAATAGGTGTGACCTTGGGCACAGAGGTCAGATTTGGCGCGGTTGCATCTATGGAAGTTGAAGAAACTGTTTTTTGGTATTGATTCGGCCAGCCATATATTCCGACTTCATTTTGCTACCGTCTTTTCGGGTAATAATCGAAAGTATTCAACCCTTTCCCAATAGATCTAATCCCGGACCGAACGACATACATATCTCATAATTATAACAGAAACCTTCACTCTACAAAGGGTTACATGCTAATTTTTTAAATCCAAGATAATTGTTACCGGAAAAACTCCGATATATCTGCGATTCTCTTATGTTCAGGATACTGCGCGACCATCCAAATGAGCGTCTAATTGCGTGTTCCGATTATGAGTACATTCCGCTAGAAGTCCTGTAGAAGAAGATGACGGGGTCATCCCTGTTGATGACGCCGTATCGTAAGAGGGGTTTATCCCCCAAACGAAAGTCATTCACGGTTGGTGTAAGCGCTTTATACAATAAGGATTTTTCGATCTGGGTCAGAGAAATCGTAAAGTCCGCTTTATCACAAAAGGCCCACCAAATAGTAGCTTAGTTCATCTTGAAGCTCGGTGAAAGAGCACGCTAATGGGCACGCACGTGCAATACTTGCTGAGGTAGCATTATTTACTTAATTTACACTGAAACATTAGCCGACGCAAGTCAGTTTGCCAATTAATTATGTATAATGTCTGCGGTCACGCTATCGTGCAAACCAGCAGAATCAAAACATAAAATGGACTCTTTCCAGAAGTTCCAAGCTTTCTGACTGGGATGGCTGGTATCTTGTGGATAAAAATCACCCTTTTCCGAATATAGTGCGCACAGATGCATCCCATATGGAGATATCTGTTTGCACCCAATCTCTTTAAACAGGCCGTAGAAGTGACATAAATTTAAAAGGATACAAAGAGTGGAAAGATAACAAGCTACGTTATTTGGTACCCATTACTACCGAATAGGCTGATGAGGAGGAGGTAGACTTTTGGGCTGCTGGCCAGCACATTGGCAGCCCTCGATGCTCATACTGTGGTGATGTCCACTATTAAAATTAATGATTTTTTCCTGCGGCAAGCGCATCAAAGTTACGGAAATCGAAATCTCGCGGCCTCAAGTCATCAGGTATGCCGCAAGAAAATGGCAGCACCCGAGAGGCGTGGTGTGACTTACTGGAAAAAAGCAACCCTGTTATACATCAAAGTAAAACTGATGATCGACGAAACCTAGATTTGTGCTCTTCAGCTCAAATTGTACTCGCAATTCTGGCTTGTAGGTGCTAAAGGCGCGTGGAGCAGGCCAACTTGGCACTTAACTGCCAAAATAAATTAGCCGGATGCTAAGTGACATCGATTACGCCAATATGGAATTGACACTGCTCACTAAGCGGTAAGAGAGATGAAGTTTGTATATCGCATTTCAGTAAATTGAGGAATGACGTTTCTCACCTTTGATTGTATCAAACGCTGCCATGTCTTGAACCTGAATGCAAGGAGGGATCATATCTGAATTTTGCTTGACTAGAGCGCCGTAAGCCTTGGATTGATCAGATGAGGGATATCTCGGTTATCACACTCTTTGCTTCTAGTAGACTCTCGACAAGTACCTACCTCTGCGTTATCGCTCAAGACTTAGTCACCTAATGTTCTGGTTCGGGATTGAATATATCGAAAATAAGAGTCCGGAGCGTGGAGAGGCAACTAAAAGCTTAAAAGTGCTCGCAGAAAGCAGCATTTGCTGCATACCTATGATTTCGTGCTTTAATTAAAGGCGAGGTAGCATAAGCACTGAGCGTAAAGAAGCTCGTTAACCATAAAACAATGCCCGTAGGAATCTGCATTCTTAGCATATCGAAGATGTCAAAGTGGCGCGAAGCCAATGAAGTATGTGTTTTCGGTGTTTTAGCAATTAAAGGTACTTAAATCCGCACAGACACAGTACGTTACGTACGCAGTCAGTCGCTATTGCCCGTAGTACTACAGCCGAGCAACGTGGTTAACTCCTGCTAGCTCCACCTGCTACAGAAGTTGGTGAGTTTAGCACCCTCACGCGTTTCAAACTTTCACTTTGTTAGTCGGTAGTCCGCGATACAGTGCCTAAACGATGAATGAATCGTCGCGGGCTTACATCAGCGCATTCTTGATTATCCATTTATTTGCATTGTCAACAATGGTAGGTGTACGATCTGGCTTGAAGTGTCGTGGTGCTGAAGCAGTCGCAATATTGTGTTTCATGATGCTGAACGACACTCCCTACTATCCTCGTCAAGCGCTCTGTCTACGCACGCTTTGCAAGAAGAAGCGTAAACGATAGAATCATTTTGAGACAACTCCCTCAGGGATTTCATGTTCACTTAAGACACGATTGAAAAGCAGTGATCCTGTTTCATTAACGTCGATCGTGTCCAGCACAGCCATTTTGTAATATTCTTTTTCAGTTGGTCAAGAATGAGCACAGAAAGCAGATCTGCCTGCTGAGTCTTTCGGCAGGTCGAGCACAATATTTATGCAAAGATACTGGCAGCAGCGTTATGGCATCGGCAAGTTTTAAATGTGTGCGACCGTATATGACGAAAACTTAATCCGCTGATTAGCCTGACATATATATAGACCCGCTTGTACAATTAAGATCACCAATAATGCGCTCTTACCAATTAATACGTCTTTTTGAGACAGAGATGATCACTAAGCGGTAAATTGTGAGCCTTAAAGAGGGCTCAACCTAACCGTGGGGGACAAGTTTACGTTGTGGGTCTCTTTGATCGGTGCTGTGAAGCAACAGCCCGAACTGCAATGAGAACCGTTTTCGCCTCGAGCTTAACCACTCCGACAAAGTCCTAAAATTTGCTACGTCTATTACCCTAAGCAAAAGCTACGCAAATGTCATCTCACGCATACGCACACCAAGTTTTATTCGAAGCATACGACTTAGCGGTTACTGAGTCCATTTATGCGCAGTGATAGAGCACAGCATTGACTTAGCGCCAACCATGTCATCACCGGCATGTAGCAAATACTGCTGCTTACGAGCATTGCTTCGTAGCTTACGAGTCACTCCACAATTTAGACGCTTGACATTAAATTCAGAGCAACTCAGCCAACTCGGTTCAGTGTCGGCGCCAATAGTCTCGTTGCTTCCTAGCAAAGGTATATTTCAAAGTTCCGCTCAAAACAAAGGGAATTACTTAGGGTCGACCTGGGCTTCAGCCAGAAATGAATTTCTATCTCACGCCCAGGTCTAGAACTAAGCTAACAGAACCCCCACATCAAGCTGTCTTCAACACGGACGCCGAGAGCTATTTGATTTGTTGTTGAGACCGAGTCCTTGTCACTTCTTGCAGTTGAATGTTTCTCGATCATTGAAGTCATCATCGTATTCAGCGATTACACATCCAACATGGGTGCGAGTTCACACTTTTTATGCTGATGTGCTAATAGATCACGGGCTGCCACCATTCAGATCCTATGATCAATAAATCGAGGTATCTCCCTCTTTCGGGTCGAGCGACCAACCACTTGAGGGTCGTACATATAGAGAAAAATACCAAAGAGCACCCGACGAAATCAAAATCGAAAGCCACAACACCTGGATTTACTTGTTTCCACCTTGTTCCTGTCGCTAAGCAAGTAGTGACAATGGCATGTTTGCATGCTTGTAGAGCCTCAACACATTGCAATTCTTATCGATCAAACGTGATTACCCTGCGCCTCTGAGCTCACAATAACATACCATGGGCTACCAAAACTCTTCACTTTGGCATTTGTAAGCATGCACCGTGCAATGGGGCGCATAGCTCTTCGAAACTATGCTCTGTCAGACTTCGATTACTCCCCGAGGAATAAAAAACCTTAATTCGTCCTTAGCAGGTCGCTTCATGCTTACTGAGTGCTGCACTTTTACCACGGCATAGCTGTACGTAAATTTATGACTCTTTATATCTTGGCTTGTCCGGTGTAGGCGATACATCAGGCACAAATGGCGGGTTTCATCTCAGGTACGGCAATGGCAACTATCCATGTAGCTCAGTCTATCTTCTTGTCCATGGAACAAATTGCCGGAAGTATGAAAGTAGAATTAGGCAATTTCGAGAAGCACAGACTCTTGCTGAATTTGGTTTTGATCTAGATGCAACAGCATTAAGCGAAGAGTTAGACTTATAAGGTTGTTGGATGTAGATGAGCACCCATAAAAGCTAGACAGCTCAATCAACACTGTTTTGGTGAATTTACTCTTAACCATACCATATGTAAGTAAAACTCGGGGCTGGGCTGCACTTGTACGCATTTCGTATATGAAGGCGGTGACTGCTCGCTTTTCTGAGAGATGTTTTCTTGCAATCCCAGTCCGCGGAGATTGGGGCTCCTAGACATAGGCTATCAAATTCCTCTTACAAAATACGCAGAGCCGTGACCTCACACGTTACGCATAGTTAGAAGACAAAAAGACGAAAAGATCTGAATCAAATAACGCCTTAAGCTCGCCTCAGCGTAGTAAGGGAGTAGTTGCTCGCACAATCAACTACTCGCGTGCCCTCCCATGACCTTGAAAAGGACCAGAGCCACACTCTGTCGCTCAGTCTGGAAAAAGAAAGGCATCATGGCTATTTCGCCTACTCGACCTAGCGCAGAAATTTGATTTCTTTTTTCCCTTCGAAGGTCTTTGCGCTCGCTGTAAGTATATTCAGCATCTGATTTAGGCGCCGGCTACATTGGCGCATTATTTTTGCTGAAGATGCTACAACGTGGCGCTCTCATAGCCGAAGAGCGCATTCAGACGCGCACTAATCACATCGCATCTTTGTGAAACATAATTTGCACCCTTTAAGGGTCGAGTACGACGGTCAGGTCGATTAGCCTTGCCCTGCTATTATGAGCATACTGCTCCATCCTCGCAGACGCTTTGTAAAATGTATTTCGACCACAATTGCTAGTAGGTGCAGTGGAGCTGCCTTATCTCTTTTTTTAGAGGTAGTGTGAGTTCAGGTTTCTTTTCTTCGCTCTATACGCAAAGTAAAAATAGGTCATAGGTGGCTATAAACATGGGTCTTAAAGGTAATATTAGACTAAATCTAACTTTTATGTTTCCAATTGCGAACTGAACAGAGATAACTTCAGTGATAAAGCCCCTAGGGGTAGCATGAGGAATCCTGTTCTAACTGATTTTAGCAGTCGCTGTACCAACCTATGCCTAACCTTCAGTACAAAGTCAATCTTATTGAAGTTTTTAGCATCACGGGCCTTATGGTATGACCAATGTAAGGGCTTCAATTCTTTGATCAAAGGACTTGATAGCGCAATGAAATTGTCTGATAAGTGGTGTGGTTACGTTCATTTAAGAGTCTATTTGCGTAATTGAAAAGCTATTCAGTAAGAAAACGACAATACACAACAAACGGTATTATTTACAAAACTAGCCTCTGTATTGACTGGCATGTACCACCTAACGGTACGTCACAAAAGTTATATACCTGTTGGTTGGCATTACACTGACTCATCCGACAGAATGTCGGAACCCGAGAGAGACGCCATGAAATTGTACGCTTGGTAGCCATCTGCTTGGTCTTGTGCCGCTGGGATTGCATCCATTTGCGACACTTCACTCATGCACATGACGCAAAAGGTGATTTTATGTCGACGAAGTTTTCGCTCTGGCGTCAGAAGCGTAATGCTTTTCGAGCGTTTGCACTTGTAGCACACGGAATGCATGCACAATTTGCACACACTCTTTCCGAGGGCTGCCACTCTCGGTAGACCAAAGCTTCGAGGGGTCAAATCTCGTTCGCAAGCCGTGCACGAAACGTCACTGTCCCTCGTATTGTGAAAGTGGCGTCGGTGTCGGTACGATCGTGTCTCAGCCTGTCGGTGCTGAAGTTGCCACGTGAGTTTCTTGGCTTGGCCGCAAATGACGTAGTTCGTGGTCGAGAGCAATGCTTCTGCAGAGGCTTTCAACACCACGCACCGGAAGACTTTGCCTCCCGGATGCACGGTATCGAACGCGTACGTGTCAATAACATTGTGACTGAGTTGTCGATAAAATCCAATAATTTTATGACGTGCCCGAATGGTACCAGGGAGCGGTTGGGTACTTGGAAAATCAATCGAGTGCAAAAGTTGGTACCCAACGCGGTCTCCGTCCACAAAGTGGAGAATGCCAGTTGCTTCTAAACAAATAAAGTCGCGATTTTGGACCAAACGAGTCTGATTTAAAGGTAAGTTGATTTGGGTCCATTTGATCGAGACGGAACGAAATGGGTCTGCGGTAGTGGGTACCACAATGTTGGCCAACACGGCACCATCACTGTAGTCCTTGACATACGACGCTTTTACACGCATGATCTCTTGAGTTGGGTTCACTGTACCAAACATGAGGTCGTTCAATTCTCCTTCAAAAGTCCCTACAGCGAGGATAATGGGCATCTTCTTTTGCCAATTGTCGGTCGATTCGCGCACAGGAACGTCCTCCTCGTCGTTGCTGTCGTGCCCTTCGTTTCGCTTGACGTACACGTGAAGGTTCTTGTCGTCGCCAATTGCTTTCCATTGCTTCTCATTCACTTTTCGGTTCTCGACCAGTACAAACTCTTCGTATTGTGGAAAGATTTCGAGGATCAAGTCTCTTTCAAGGCGAAGGAGCATCTGACGATCTGCGTCAGTGAGCACTAAGTTTGGATAGGGATTTGAGGTAAAAGTCGCTTTGCCCATTGTCGTCAAAGACCGTGTGGGTTTGAGAGCTTTTTGGATTCTGACGACGTGGCTGGAGCGATGATTGGTGTATTGTTCTCGTCGTTGACCTTATTCGCATGTAGTTGCCGTGACAGGGCACTGCGAATGAACAACAGGCACGTACTTTGATTGGGTTACTCTCCTCTCTGTACGGCAGATGCGTCAATTTCGAAACAAGGCTTGACCGCCAAGCGGGAGCATTCTAGGAGGATCGTGATTTAGATTCTTTTAGACAAGATTTAGACCACAATCTAAAGAGTGTCAATAGGAAGTATATACTAGCTGCGTTAGAATCTCTCTTGCAGGTCGTTTAAGACCGGGCTAGTAGCTGGATGACGATGATGAACAAGCGCGAGTAGTAGCTTTATACGATTCGTAGAAGGGAAAGCAATTGCTGTCGTGTCGATACGACTCGCTTACGACGATGTAAAGGGCAGCAAGTACTGTGTTAGATTCTCTAATCGCCTATTTTTGAAAATCTGATCTTTTCTTCTAGAATTTGAAACCTTTAAGAATTAAGCCTTAGGTCCTTGAAGAAAATTCTAAGAAAATGCCTTGAGAAAGTATCATCTCACTCGACTACTAATCTTTGAAAAGGCTTTGTTCCACATTTCAACACGTATTTCGTCATAAACAGCTTATATTAGCAAAGGCAGAAGCAAAGATTAGCCGCAAATGCGAGTAGATGGCAAACCTTTTAAAGTTCTTCACAAAAGCAAATACTTATTCAACGCCCTACACCATTCAATTGACGGTCTTTACCCCCTAACTAGGGTGAAAGAAGCGTTGCGAGTGAAGAAGGAAGAGCTAGCGCTCTCTGCTAGGCACGCACAGCTGAAGCGTCTAAGCATTTAGAAACAAAATAAAAGTTCCAGCTTTAACGTGGGCGATGACTGTATCACAAAGTAGATTTAAGCGCAGCGTGTAGACTCGTCTTTGTCCTTCACACTATCAGTGACCTTCATCCTTTGCGGTATATCGCAAGCTATCCAGCACTATCTTTGCATATCGGTGTCGAACGTAAGGTTTCGTGCTTGGGTCAAGTACGTGGATAGCTATAATTCGGCCGACTTGCTTTCTTCGTGTCTTTGGCATCAATTGTATGTCCTGCCACATTATATACGGGAAGCCGTAAGAAGTAGTACGTGTGCGAAGTAACAGCAACTTCACACAACGTTTCTACAGTCAAGATGCAAGCATGTGTGTAAGTTAGACCAACAGCAAAACCCAGTTTTCTACCGAGTAATGAAAGCGGACTTTCCGTAGGATCATAGAGGTGAAATGGAAATATCAGTATCCTGCCGACTGCACAATCTTCGTGTGATTTCAATGGACCCCCGAATTACCTGAAGATGTATCCATAAATGAAGTCGGTTTATCTTCAATATGGACCCCGAGTAATCGATATAAATGATCACAAATTGTATTGAAGTTTAGCCAGGAATCTTTCACTTACAAATGATAGGAGCCAGCCATCGCGACTCTAATTACACGACCTTAGCGCACGGATTTACATCGTAAAGAGCAACTTTAAATGCACATTTTCAACTTTGGCTTTGATCTGCTTGAGCGCCACCGTCAAGGATGTCATCGCGTTCATAAAGATAAGATATTAACGCTGTGCCGATTTTGCCTTGATCCATGTAAATGTGATAGATCAAAATGTATATTTCACTCCTATCATTTTCACGCCAAATTATTGGCATGAGTCCGAGATTACGATTGTACTATGTTGAGCTTCCTTCTATGTCTTTAGCGTACAACCCTCTCAGCTGTATTTTCAAAATTTGATCTGAAATTAGGTGAAGCAGAGATCCGGTTGCTTTCTGTGTCTGGCACACTCTTTAATCTTTTAATTTTAGCGGATACCATAAAAAATAACGACGCCTATCGAGCATCTCCACGCCGCCTTAGTCACGCTCTCGCGAAAAAGTGCCAAGGGCAAGAATGCTTGAATGCTGTGCTGCTAAGCCTTACAACGCATTTTTAAGTTTTACAAAGGGAGAGCAGTTGCAATGAGAGAGTATGATCTTCACTCGTAAGTCGAAATAATTCTAAAAGATACCAGGATCCCAAAAAATAGGCACACGGGCTTGCTACGTGCCTTTTTAATGACGGGCAGCTGTTGTTTTATGTGCTCAGCAATCCCTTAAACACCACAGATACGTATCAAATTTTTTAGATTGATCCGCTTGATGAGTACAAAACGGGCCCCGTGTATCCTGTTATGGCAATGCTGCTAGAAATATGGTAAAGTCACTAACGATTGGGCTTTCAATTCGTGTCTTTAGCCTACTACCTTATTGCGAGCAATGGTGTCACCTCTTACAATAGGCAGTATAATCAGAGATTTGCTCACTCCCAAGAAGCTACAACAAGCTTTTTCTCCTCTCCATATAATGCACATGTGCGTAGCCGTCGTCTTGTAAAGCGCTTTAATCCCTGAAGTGCGCTACAAAGCTACGTGAAAGTCTCCAGCAAGCCTGAAGGCTCAACCAACCAAGTTGTGTACGAGAAGTAGCTCGTAGAATTTATATTCCGACGAAGGTCTTTGACTTTCTTTATATAGAGCCAATCTTTAATTAGATTTGCCTTTTCACGAGTATCTGTAGTTTTTCGACCGAAAGCAAAATGAGAAAAATAATAAATTCGACAATTATGAGCTGTGAAGCAAGAATTGTAGGCTTAAATCAGTAAGAAGCTGTCATTATCAGCTGTCCCACAACATCACGGGATGAAATACTTTGCTCACTTAAATGCGCATTAACGAACGCCGATGCAGACTTTTACGACACGTAATCAACTTGAGGTTCCGATTATATTGGATGGTGTCCAATGGCGATACGATGAAGGCCTTAATGTAAAGCTCAGAATTGATAACGTCACTCGGTGAGGCAGCAGGCATGAGAAATAATATAGTCTTTGACGAAAATAGATATACTAAGCGAGGTACGCGATATCGTCATGGCGTCGTGATAGCTCGCAAATTTTTAGTCAAGCTGTGGTTTCCTCACAGACTTACAAATGCAGATTTTTTTAGAAGGCAGCTTAACGATGCGCCATAGTACATAAACACGACCGCAAACAAGCTCAAGTATCTTAAATATTTCATCTTACTTCTAGCCGCTTAGATGGCTAGCAAGGCAATAATCTTTTCTAACGAAAAATATAACCTGAAGTTCTGGAGAAAACATACGCGCGTGGAAACAATCAAGAAGCCACCTGTGAATAGATCGTTCACTGATGGTGGCTAGAATATGCATGACACTGCGTATTTAGCGAGCTAAAAAACTTATAACGTGCCGCAATCAATAGAATCGATCGTAGCACTTCACTTGCAAATTTCTACGCCACGATCGTGGCGCATCAAATATAAAGTTAGACATCGTCTTACGCTTTTACAGAAGTATACCATATTATGAGCGAGTATTGACTATGACCCGGTCCGGAAGTCTATATATATGGACTAGCGATCAAGTTGGAAATGGGTGATAACCACCAGAGATTTTGAAATACTGGCAAGACAGGATATGACTCTTATATCATAGCAGTATCACCCCAACAACTCGAGTTGTGAGTGCAATGGCCCATACCATCGCAGCAAACGATGGCCGTGTGCAATTGAAAACAAATGACACCAACGCAGGACAGACAGCCAGCAAACTTTAAAAGAGCGGTGAAAACGGTGCCGAAGCCAAAGCATGCACAAGAATTTGCTGGACCTCTTACGTTAATTGAAGAGCGCTCGAAGCTAGTAGGAGCAAAGTAGTGAGTAAGGTCAACGTGGTTAGCTCATAGATTTTAATTGGTCTTAAAATGGTAATGAAAAGCCAAATTCTGAAAAAGACGCCAGATGCCGGTGGTTTGGCCGGAAACTTACTCTAGGATGAAAAGCGCGGGTATGCCGACGCATCTGCCAATGTATAGACAAGGCAGATACCACGAACTATGCTGTTTCGACACTTCTTGCCGCCGCAGATGAACTAGCTATCACATCAAAACAAAGTTTTGCGTGAGTGCTGGAACACGTTAAGGAGTGCTATCACAGCTTATATTTTTGTTGCTTTGTGAACATCGTATCACTTTCTTATAAATTAAATAGAAACAGTATTTTAATTTTAAGAATTATAATAAAAATTCGACCTAAATAAAATATAAAAAACTTCTTTTTGCGGACCGGAGACAGCTTGCGTACACGGCAAGAACAATTCATTGGATCGAGTACGAAAAGTGTAGGTTCAATACGCTTCTATTAGTATGAGGTTGTCAAGTGTGACCTTGCTACCACCGACCCTTTGTTCCAAACAAAGAGCTGATGCCTTCCGGTATATTAACATTTTTCAGCAGACGTGTTCAATGCCCTTACAAGTGTCTCAAGTGTGGTAGGACCGGTAATTGAAGTCTGTGTGTTCCAGCAAGAGTAAACAGCAGTAACGTTTTGGGGGCGCGGAGTTGGGACTCACGGTTGAAGACTTGACCAGGAAAACAGAGTACGGAATCCCCTACCGTTATGTAAGCCACCAACAGGTGAACGACCGCAACCAGCTGAACAAGTGCTGATGAGAGAACTTGCGTGGTAGCGGAAGAAGGCTATTTCGGGTTTCCAAACATGAAAGCGTAAGTGTTACGAGGTTACACGAACTCAGTGTAAACCAAACAGATTCTGACACAGCCAAGTGATATTTCGAGCATCAATAAAATGACAGAAGAGTTAACAGAAAAACAGCGCATGGTCGAATGATCATGGCTTAAGCATATTTGCAGAGATTACTATGCTAGCTAGACTATTTTGATAATCCTGACAGATGTCAGTGCACATCAGAGATACAGATTAAATTACGTCTTGTAATTTTGACAAATACTAGAGTTATGGAGCCAGTTAGACCATAAAGATGCAACTGCTGGACGTGCAGTATGCGAAGACCTACGAGGACCATCAACTCGCACGAGCTTGTTTGAAAGGCAATTTCTGCGACGCCGCGGCCTTTACTTGACAAATTAATTGCAATATAGCGCAGTGTACACTTATCTCTCAGAAAGTGACAGCAGAAGTACAACTTGTGGCATTCCTCTTTTGTGCGTATGTAACTCAAGCGGACTTAATAATGTTGCAGCCGGATGAGTCATCTACGTATGCATCTTGGAGAAAAACAGAGCGCAAACCGCTATCTTTGATCATATATACAGCCAGAGCGAATCTTACCAACAATACTTATTGCGATAGATAAGTTTCATACTTCTACTCAAATTTTGTACACTATCTTATACTATTTCTGCCCAAAAATTATGCTGCAAGCAATTTTTAAAAGCCAGATTTTTACAATCAAACCATTACTATTGTGTATCTAGGCCGTATAATAGGCTTGATAGCCATTTGCCTGATCGCGTGCGTCCATGGCGCTCATTCGAGATGCCATGGTAACACACGCGTGACAAAAGGTGATTTTGTGTCGTAGAATCTTTCGATCCGGCGAGAGAAAACTGATGGTCTTGACCTCTTTGCAAACAAAGCACAACTCCCCAAGACACATTTTACACACGCCTTTGCCTAGGTTTTTCACACAATAAGGTTGCAAGTTGCAGTTGCACGTCACGCACACTTCTTCGTCGCGTGGCACAAGAGCAACATTAGCGGTTTGCAATGCCCCTGACGTCGTTGCAACATCCACGTGAGCTTTTTCATGAGACTACACTCACCGTAATTGGTTACCGAGAGCAAGGCGTTGGCGCAAATTGGCAACACGACCGACTCCATTATCGAACCCCCCGGATCGACGGAATCTAATGCAAACGTGTCAATGACATTGGGGGCAATTTGGCGAAAAAATCCGGTAATATTGTGCTTGGCCCGGATCACGTTCGGTAATGGTTGAACCAATGGCGACTCAATGGAATGCAACATCATGTACCCAACCCGTTCGCCATTGGCAAAGTGTAAAATCCCCGACCCTTCAAGACATAAAAAGTCCCGGTCTTTGATCACTTTGTTGTAACTTAACGGCAAGTCAATTTGCAACCATTTTACAGTGACGGACCGAAAAGGGTCAAAGGCTGTCGGCTTGACTAATGCTGCCAAGACGGCCCCGTCGCTATAGTCGTGTACGTACGAAGCTTTGATTTGCATGATGGCATCCGTAGGATTGACGGTCCCAGACAACAGGTCATCCAATTGCCCTTGAAAGGAACCGACACTGAGCAAAATGGGCTTGACCGTCCTCTCACTTGCTTCTGGCTCGCATTCGGAACAGCTAGCAGCGGTCGTGCGTTTCGCGTAAACATGTAGATCGTCCTTTGATTTAATGTGTTTCCAACGTGTTGGATTAACTTGCGAATGGCTCATGACATACTCTTCATATTTACGAAACGTGTCTTCCACGAGATCGCTTTCAATTTCGAGCAACATTCGTTGGTCTTTGAGTGTCAGGGGTAGTTGGTGATACGGACTCATGGTAAAACGTTCCCTTAGCATCGTCGACGCCTCAGTGGGCGAGGGGATTTAGCTGTGATGGACAAGACCTGGTGCACTCGTGCTACAATCTATTGGTTTGCTATGATACAATTGCCAAGTCCTTGCAATGTCAGATTCACGAGCTCGTCGATAAGCGATGGACTCTCTACGCTGACGTACGTACCAGCGCGATCATCACGCCACTACTTTAAGGACGAAGCTTTTAAAAGCCGAAAGATAAGACTGGCTCGACGGATGGGTCACGATGGATAAGCTACGTTGCAGCAGCACGGGCGACTTGTAGCGTCTAGTCTATGATGACGCGAGGCTTGATTGTGAGCAATCTGTAGAGGCTACAGATCTGAGTCGAAGAAAAAGTCGTGGTTACAAGATCTTTAGAATGGGCAACTGTTGCCCACATTGTCTTTTCTATTGGATTCAAGGTGTAGACCATGCCATTGAGGTTGCCACTGACGTTTTGTTCTTGCATTCGCCAGAATTGGCACGCATTGCACTTTACTTCCCAAACTTTTCGATTCGAACAAAGCCATGGCCACGTGACATTTGCTCATCCATCATTTATTGTTGATCTAGAGTCATCATGACAAAGATAGCACGAGGCGCAGAATATACGCTGAACATGAATTTCCTCTACCGCTTCGCTACTTTCATCGTCGTGGCTTTTATCATGACCTTCCTGACATCTTAGATGCCATAACGCAACTCAACTTGAAGCCACCAAGTCACCAACCAGTCTTATCCCATTCCTCATGCTCACTTGGCTCCTTAATCATGATGACCCGGTCAAAAAGATTGGATGGTTACTCGTTGGCTTGCTTGTCGGTGCAACAATTGCGTCGCAATGCTTGCCAGCCGACAGAATTGACAGCAAAGTGTCCAAGCAACGACAGAATGTAACGCCCGGAGCCCGTGGGCCCACTCGCGTCCCATTCCTACCTTCGGCAATACCAATTGTGGGCCACGCCGTCTACATGGCCTACAATGCCAACCGGTTTCTCGACTGGCTCACCGACATCTTCCTGTCCCGCAATGGGGCCCCTTTTACGCTTCGTCTGCCATTTCAGCGTAACATGATCCTCACCGCCACGCCCGAGCACTATGAACACGTGATGAAGATTCAGTACGACAACTTTATCAAAGGCGATCACATCTACGCGTTGCTCAAGGATCTCTTGGGGGATAGCATTTTGATTGTTGAAGGCGACAATTGGAAGTTTCACCGCCGCGTCTTCGTCAACCTCTTTAGTTCCCGCGCACTCCGCGAATACATGGCGCCAATCATTCAAAAACACGTACGTGTTTTAATGCACGTCTTGACGAACGTTGAGCAGTCGCAAAACCCGGTAGATATCTTTCATACCGCGAGTCGGTTTACCTTCGATGCGTTTGGCGAAATTGCGTTTGGGTTTAGCCTCAATACACTGACATTAAAATACGCCCACCCCTTTGAGCGGGCGATTGAGGCCGCGCAACACATTGCTGCCTCGCGCTTAGTTGCCCCGACGTGGTATTGGAAACTCAAGCGGTGGCTTAATGTCGGGAGTGAAAAGCAGCTGCGAGCAGCCCTTGCGATCGTAGACGAGTTTGTCATGGCAATCATTGCCAAGACAATGGCCAAGCGCAACTCACTTGCACATCCCAAGGTGGGACAGAGGCCCGACATTGTGTCGCTGATTTTGGCAAACGAGACAATAAATGAGAAACCCGTGGATCCACTTGTGATCCGTAATATTGTACTCATGGCCATTATTGCAGGACGTGACACTGCTGCCGACGCCCTCGCGTGGCTCTTTCACTTGCTTGCCCACAACCCGCGGGTTGAAAACAAGTTGCGTCGCGAGTTGCTGACCAACTTGCCAAAGTTGGCAACCGATGTTGACTACGTGCCCGAGATGCACGAAGTGCAAGTGTTGCCCTATCTAGAAGCCACAATCAGTGAAGCGTTGCGCCTGTTTGCTCCCGTTGGGTTGGCCCAGAAACTGTGCATTCGGGACACAATATTTCCAGACGGCACCTTTGTCCCAAAAGGGTCAAATATTGCACTTGCCTATTACTCCATGGCTCGCATGCCACAAGTTTGGGGGGACAATGCCGCCTCCTTCGTACCTGAACGATTTCTTGATCGCCAGACGGGCGACATGCAAAAAGTGTCGTCGAGTAAATTTAGCGCGTTTAATACGGGCCCACGCGTGTGTGTGGGACGCCACTTGGCCATGGTTGAGATGAAAATGGTCGTAGCAAGTGTCGTCAGTCGTTTCCACTTGCAAGAAGTGCCGGGTCAACACGTGACGTACTCGATTGGACTTACCATTGGGATGAAAAGTCCATTGATGATGCACGTGCAGAAATTCTCAGCGCTGGATATTGCTGCTGGAGGGAAAGAAGACTAAAATAGAAACGTTTTTTTTGCCCATTTTTTGCCTTGTGCCGGATTTAAAGCGTCACTTGGCCCTGCTATCTTGTCCATTGAATTGTCGTAAATAAGCACATTCTTGGCATCAGTAATTCGCCAAAAGTGGGTACTTGACTTTTTCTCGCGAAGGAACAGGCAAGCAATATGTCGCTAATCACGTGAAATAAATTGTGCAAATGACCGACTCGAAGCGGTTTCGAACTCTGCGCTTTTACTCTATCAGGTGCTAAGCTCATCGACTGTTGTCGACTCATCAGTCATGGATTCGACAGGTTCACTCTTTCTGTGACAATTTTAGACCTATGCTTCTTTTATAAGGTCGCTTTTTTAGGCCAAGAGGCTTATGTAAGCGATTACAAACAGCAAATTGAGGTCAAGTGGTAGTATGCTAAACGCATAGTGGATGATTGATCGAGACAAAAAGGGATTAATCCAAGACCAGGTCGTTTTCATGGCCATATCACCTGAAATTGATAATTCTCGAGCAGCCATACCAAGTCACGCACGCCAAGAACCGTGCAAATTATTGAACGAGCGCATCTTCATACGTGCGTTGTGGACCTGAGCATAGAGCAAAAGACAGTCTTTAGTCAAGACTCATAGACCTTTCGAGACGCAGGATCGTCAAATTTCGTTATTCGAAGACCCGATCAATCTTCTTACAAAACATTTTCACAAAAACTTATAGAGGACATGGGAATATAGCGTCGCGATATTAGTCTGAATTGCATGATTCACCAGCTTCCAGCGCGTCCGTATTTGCATTATTGGCTTAGGCAATACGACATTCCTACCTAGCGATTTGATATTCTTCCACCATAATTTTATAGGAAAGGCGAGAATTATTTGAGATTTATATTACCCATGACTTGCCCATTGAAACAAATAAAAGTTCTCTCTGATCAATCAGTGAAGCCCAAGCGGCAATAACATATATTGCTTTTAACGGCGCAACGACAACAGCTTAACTACAATAACATGGTTCGACGCACTCGATTAAGTAGCGCAAATATCCCTGCAAAAATAAAATGGACTCAGTGGCTCATTATTGATGTCAGATGTACACTGTACCTTTATGGTACACGTAATCGCGCTTCTTGACTAATCGGACAGAAGGGAACGTCAAGCTCTATCCTTTTAAAAATCACGAGTGACTGAGGCGCTTGCTCTTGTGTGGATTAGACCACATCATCCACAACAACAGCTCCACTGAGGTTGACGACGTTTGATCCTTTCACCCCCACCGTCTCGAGATTTTCACGGATGACACCAAACCATGTCGTTCAATCTCCTTCCATTGTACCCCCACAAAGAAGCAGGGGAAGTCAGAATTCTGTTGCACATGTCAAAACTTTGGACCAACTTTACTTTTTCGCCCTCTTTAAGCAACTGACTCCACCTTCGCTATCGATCTAGTACAGCACTGGGTAATAGTAATGATGCATTGCTTTGCCTCGTCTTCGAGTAAGTCAGCGGACAAGTTGAGTTGATTAAAGAACATAAGAACGTTCAGCTGTTAGTTGATTTACCTGAACCATTCGGTATTGGGCCATTATTTCGAAGCAGGCAAAAAGAAGTAGGGGCTTCCTTAATTTATTATCTGCTTTGCAAAGACTTGTTTTCTTAGCGCCTGCCGTACAGCGTTTTCATGCCGATTACGAGTCATTATCGTAGCCAGCTGTATGTGCACGTTGGCGAAGCGGATCGTTTCTCCCGGACACTCAAAGCCAGTATCTTTTCATCACTTTTAATTGATACTAGAGGTATAGATTTGGACGGCTAATTATAAGCAACTTAATTAAGTTGCCGGATTGCGGGTTGTGTATGTACGTATACACATAACGTAAATTATACACGCATAACTACAATTCGGCTTGCGGATTGGCTAGTTGGCGGGAACAGTCCCTCTAACCATCTAGACTCCCAAGTATCGAAGGTTGTCTTTGACCAGTCAAATCGCCGTATAAGCGCTACCTGAATCAGGATGGACACACGGACAGGTTTCTCCAGTCAAAGTTTAAAGCTGACTGAGCGCCGCCGCGTTGC
Organism: Plasmopara muralis; assembly: GCA_003676415.1. Classification (NCBI taxonomy): domain Eukaryota; phylum Oomycota; class Peronosporomycetes; order Peronosporales; family Peronosporaceae; genus Plasmopara; species Plasmopara muralis. The sequence continues at coordinate 142,733 of RCHQ01000093.1, read as the reverse complement.
GGGAGTCAATATTGCACGCTGTTTCAGTAATCAGCTTTGCCTTGGTGCAATTATAAACTCCATTGCTCGTCATATAGAAACATGTTTCCATGCAAAATAAATACATATGTATATATTCCAGACATGAAAGCAGCATTGATCTCCTACTCGAAATCTGCTGTTCGCCGCGCACGCTCTGTCGTCTTCTTTCAGCTGTATATAGCCTCAAGGTTTGAAAATGCTTATGACAGTATCAAGTATAGCTGTTTGTGTGAGAAGCAGGGAGATAAAAAGGTAAAATCTTAGATTTGGTACCGTTCTTCCTACGAATCGCCAAGAATATAAATATGATGCTTAAGATCAAGAAATGCTAACCTTGACGCATACTTGTCATAATAATTGGGCAGATCATATGGCTCGTAAGCTCGAAGACGTGTCCCTCACATCATCTCAGGTCTGAGCTCAAGTTTTGCACCATCCTGATGCAATCGCCTTTCTTGAAATTTGTGTTGGTGCAAGGTTCCTTTGAGATTGAGATTATTTGAAGCTTCGGCCTTTATAAAGCTCCTTCATCAACTAAGCCAGGCACTCATGAGATTGCTTTCCAAGCCTTTGCATCACAACGTCGTGAATGCGACGTTGATTGTCGTCACTATAGTGCGACTGACAAATGATTCGATAAAACACATGATTTGCATCAAACAGAAGCAGTAGACGACAATTCTTATGATCGGTACTAGGTCCTGATGATGTTCGAGGTTGCCACCTTTACCCACTGTTGCTTCGTTTGCTATTATAGTAGAAGGAATGCTCAGAATTGTTGTGAAGTCTCAACAACATACCTCGTCCATACTGTTTGCTATTCAAATGGTAGCTTTTACCGAGTTAGCGGATTAAGCGCTCGCATTGTTAATTTAATGTCCAGTTGGGCAACAGAATCGAGATCGGCTAATGTTCTTTCTCATTGCACAATCTGGCGCTGCATGTCTAAATGCACAAAGTTCGTCTGCGTAAACTGTGATCGCAATCGCTTTACAGAATTATACAATTTGCTGACCCCACCATCCTTATACTAACGAACGTCTTCAAATGTGGCGCAAGTAGAATACGAATCTTTAATTGATGTAACTATGTAAGCCTTTCACGTGTTTTTGGGATCCTTTTAAAGTCGCATTACATTGGTGGGAGCCAGTCAAAGTGGGAGAAGTATACTTTGTTTCGAAGGACAACTCGTTATCGATTGGCCTGGTCATTTCTAGGCTGAAAGTGACCGCACAACGCAATAAGTAATAGTTTGCGTCTTCTAGTATCAATGTTAGAGCAGCGTACCCTTTGACTTTCAATCAGACAGATCCATTCCTTTATGACTAGCGAGCGACACCTGCTTCAGCTCGAGCATTCTCACGTTCGTCATCGCGATTGGCTCAAATGACCACAAGGGTACGTCACGATTGCACCGAGCACAATGATTCTCGGCATCCCCTTTGTGTAAGTCAACGGCGTATCAGTCATCGGATCTTGCCTATACCGTAGCTTGTAGCGAACCATAGAATAATGCTGACATCTTGTCTTATCAAATTTAGGTTGTTTGAAAGAGTAAAACCCAATATCATCGGCAAAGTTCCTTTTTGGCCACTGCGATACCGCGCACATCATCGCAACTTGACGCAAATCAAATTTGAGCATCCTCGATAGGCTACGTGTCCAACGGCCGATTGGGTCTATGTTATTGAATCGAAGTCTCTTTTGCTTTCCCTTTCTCGGAATGTGGTGACAACCTTGTACCCAAAGAGCCAGCGCACGGGCACTTTTCTGACTCTTGCGACGCAAGGAGAAACCGAAAAAAGCGCCAAGTACCTTGGACGTACATGCATACGACAAGAAAATGCCTTGACATATGCAAATTTGGCTGATCTTGGGCTGGGAGGAGGGCATCTTGATTGTTGCAATCCATCATGAGGGAGGTAAACATTGGCTTGACGTATATTTGCATCTCAGAACCACTTTACCTTTACTATTGAAAAAATACTATATAATATTCTGTAATATATATAGTATTTTGAGTGATCTTATATGCAAAGGAGAAGCGGACGATGTTGCATAAATCTTTCCGTCCGCTAGCGTACGCTTAATGAATGATGAATTTCGGAAGTGGCAGTAGAAACGCTTAAATTCCTTAAAACAATTACGACATGCATTGAAATGACGTCATCATTCACATTGCGACCGTCTTCAGTAATTTGTGGATGCTTCTTTCCATCGCGACATCAACTCTTGTACTTTCTCTATTAGCTGGTCGATAGCGGGGCCATACACGCCAATTAAGCCCATCGGACATTCAACTCGTGGCACTCCAGCCTTTGCACATTTTTCTTTATCACTGAAAAAGAAGAGGACGACCAGGCTGATGTAATCGTAATTGTATGACACGATTGGATGCGACCGCGCAGCTGCTGGTCTGGACAAGTCAGAAAACACATGCCTTGGTGATAGTCCATGTCGATACGATGAACATGCCTACTACATATTCAACTCATTTCTAGCCGCGAATTTTCCTCCCATCGGTTAGCAAAGGAGAATTCACATTTGCAACCGCAACGCTGACACGATCCTTCCCACGCACATTCACGAGCCCGTGAATCACATTCTTCTTAGGGAAGTTCTTGTCGCTCTGATACAAGAAAGCGCGTCCGTCATGGAAGCTTACGAACAAGGATTTGTTTGAATCGGAATTCGCGCTTGGAAAAGAGAGAATTCTCGTCTTGGTACAAGGTTTCACGGAACAACCGACAAGAACGACAAGGGAATTGGCGCGAGAAAGCGGCGAAGGCGGGGAATGCAACAGTCTTCAAGAAAGAAACAAAGGAGTAAGCAGAAGAATTCCGACGTCAAAGACTCGCATTGTGATGCGACCTGGGATGAGTGGGTGTAGCGAATGGAGGTGGGAGATGAAAATGATCCTGAAATTGCGATTGACTGGGCAGATGATGCGATGTTGCCTGCTTGTCTCGGGGTTGTTGCTGCTCCTGGAGTTGCTGCTGGTGGTCTTTGAAGAAATACTTCGACGTGAGCGACAAGAACTTTCCTTAGAAGAATGGGAATCACGGGCTCGTTAATGTGCGTGGGAAGGATCGTGTCAGCGTTGCGGTTGCAAATGTGAATTCTCCTTTGCTAACCGATGGGAGGAAAATTCGCGGCTAGAAATGAGTTGAATATGTAGTAGGCATGTTCATCGTATCGACATGGACTATCACCAAGGCATGTGTTTTCTGACTTGTCCAGACCAGCAGCTGCGCGGTCGCATCCAATCGTGTCATACATATACAATTCCATCAGCCTGGTCGTCTTTACTATCGCTCTTCTTTTTCAGTGACAAAAGAAAATGTGTAAAGGATGGAGTGCCACGAGTTGAATGTCCGATGGGCTTAATTGGCGTGTATACCCCCGCTATCGACCAACTAACAGAGAAACTGCAAGAGTTGATGTCGCGATGGAAAGAAGCATCCACAAATCGCTATAGACGATATCAATCTGCATAAAAAAGTCACTTCAAGTCTTCGTAGTGCATATCGTAATTTTTTAATGGCACTCAAGCGTTCCTTCCGCCACTTTCGATATTCTTCATCCATTGTAAATACGCTAGCGAACGGAAAGATTTAGCCGCTTTTCCTTTGCATATAAGAGCATCGAGAGACCCCTAGGCACCGCGATGATTAACTATACACATAATCGCGGCCAGAAAGTGTGTCTAGGGGTACTCTCGAGCCCTTTTTTAGGATAGGAGGGGCGAGAACGATCCACTCTTGATTTGATTGTTTGGTCATTCATCATTTAACCCATCCCCGAGAAGTGGGAAAGGAAACGGCGACGAGGCAATGAGCACAGAAGGCAGTGTTTTTGTTTGACGCCGCACCAATGGTTGCAATCCAGCGAGGCTACTAGTCAATGAAAGGACATGTGACCGCACCACAACTGGAAAAAGCGATTGCAGAATTCAAGAGGAGGATCAAAGATGGTGAAGAAGACGTGGAAATTGTCGTGGCAACTCGTGTTTCAGTCAAAAAATGGCTCAAGAGTTCCATTAACCGTTTTCACTCAGTTTTATTGAAGCTCGATATCTCGGGAATGAAAGACTAGCCAATTTGGTGATCACGAAAGTGCGGGGGCGTGCGCATGAACGCGCTGTGGCCGAAATTGGTGGCCAATTAGGAAACTACGCCGTCAATGTGGGGCAAATTTGGCTGCAGGTGGTGGAGACATGGATATGCGGTTTCGCGCTACCGGAAGACGTGTCATTCGACGTCCTGATACACCTCTTGAACCACACTTCCCCCCAGCTGGCGAAGATCCCTTTGCTCCACGGCTGATTGTCGAGGTGGAATTTTCGAACCGAAGCATTTGAAGGGCCCAAACGTTTTGCCGACAATTCTTCGAACTGATTCCACAGCTTAACGCTGTGCTTCTTTTCAAGTTATTTGGCCGCCGTGTGAATGGAACGTTTACCTGCGTTGCCATTCTTTATCGACGGGCAAGAAACCGAGTGGTGGTTGCGGATCAAGTGAGTTTTGGAAGTGCTCCGCTTGATACTCGGACATTGAATGAACTCGATCCCTTCCGTCAGCGTCGACAATTGCCTCTCGTGCCAATGCCCGTCCCACTGCTAACTCCTTGGAACGCTGGAAATAATCTGTTCGTGCAAATTCCTGCAGCTGATGTGTTTGATGCTGCACTAATGCCCCGAACCAATCGGCCTGTTGTTGCACCACGAGGAGGTTTTCCAGACATCTTCATTGACGTTTGGTTCATTTTCACACTCGTGGATACAGTCTGGAACTAGCTAGATGGCATCATCAGTGAAAAGACTAGCATTAACCTGTCTCACTCCAAATTCTATTAATCTCATCAAATTTGATACTCTTTTAAAAGCGTTGATAACATCAAAATGGTTCCCACCACCATCAACTCAATTAGAGAATTTTAATACTGGGAGGTGCCTTTCTCGTGGTGTCCCTCTGAAACTTGATGTGCCTAACGAGACTACTCTGCTTTAGTGATCAATTGCATTAAATACACTGGGGAACGAATCACCCACTTCCGAGCGGAACCAGCATAAAATAAAATCGCAATTCACGGAAAATGGCCGAGAGATATTGAAGGCAATAAAAATCGAATGAGTAACCATGAGTCTCCACCTTTTAGCCGACTACAGTAACTCGAGACATAAGAGTCAGCATTAGTCACCGAGTCACCACTTTTTTCAACTTCCACTTCTTTTGAGTCAGTACCATAGCATGTATGTATCCATCATACTCGACCTTTAATAAGTATATGATTTTGATATTGGTAAAAAGTGAAGACTAGGTGACTCAGAGATCCTATTACAACGACTTAGAGGATGAATAGACACCAAGCTAGAATACGCTGATAAGTCACCATAGTGGTGACTTAGTGGTGACTTAGTGGTGATTTACTCCAAATCGACACCGACAGATACACTCGAACGGTAATCCGATAATGTAATTTCCGCTGGAGCGCTCCAGAGTGTGACATCATAAACAAATTATGATCCTACTGATAATTAGCACGCAACTGCGCAAGACAAGATATTTTCACCGAATATACCTTGGCTGGAGGACTGTTCATAGTGAGGCGATTATAATTATCCAGGGTAGGCTGTGACGTAACTTTAACTTCTGCCTTAGGTTAGGAAGCTGGCAACAAATAATAGTACTCATCAATGCGAATTGGTTATGACTCGTGCGTATCAATATATTCAACATCCGTTGCTGTGTTTATCAAGGAGGTTGATCGTTGAAATGCTTGAAGAATTTATCCAAAATTTGTGTTGCAGAATAGAGCCATAAAACACTATACTATCCACAGAGTCCAAACCGTGGATTTTGATTTCGCGGTAGAAATGATCATTTGGAATAACACGAGGTCTCTGTAATCCTAGAGGATCTAAGTAAGCCTTATCTCTGTTTGAGACTGCCATCAAGTGTTGGCCGTCGATCATGGGAATGCTCATATTGATTATGCAATAGTCTGAGTTTTTGTCAAAATTATGTTTCAAATCAATTTGGTGTTTTTTGACACCAAGAGAATTGGCCAATTTCATGAGTTGATCATCCGTCGTATTCGACATATCAATAAGTTTGTTTCGCTCATGGTGCCTTATATTTTCGGCAAGTATAATATAATCAACATCAATATAATCGCACCAACTATGTCTTCTGCTTCCAACATATCTGCTTTCAAATACTCCGTCAAACCAGCTCTTTTGTGATGAGAAATGGACTTAGATTCGAGATTCAACCAGCAACACTGGCCAGTATGACGAACAAATCCAGTTGAATTATTTAACCATTTCTCCGCAAGACGCTTTTGTAAATTGGAAGTAGCTGTTTTCGAGCTTCCAATCAAGCCTTAAATTTTAAATCGCGGGTACGGTTCGACCACTTCGACTGCAGCCTGTACAATTGGCCAATTGGTCCCTAAGGCCGGTGCATGGCAATTCTGATTGATAGTGTTCAAGTCGTTATCGACGGAACTACGGTCCAAACGAATTAGGTCAATGGGAATGTGATTACATCATTTAAGGCTCTGACTGAAACGGGTTACAACACGTAAGTCAAGCATGGGCCAACCAGCAATTTTGTTTTGGATGAGATCCCACTCTAAAGATTCAAGGGTCAAGCGGAGCAGCGCAATGGCTTGCTTACTTGGCCACTTTGTCGTTTATACAGCTACTAGTAGCGTGGGTGAATTTGGATTAGCTAACACCTACTCGAAGCGGGGAGCTGCTGAACGATCGCTCTTTACCGCTCTTGACCAACAAAGCTCAAAGCATGTATTCAATGTCATGGGAGGTAGCGCAAATTTTAGGCTCTATGGAAATCTCAAGTCTATGTAGCTTTTTGGTTGTGCTGTTACTGCTCCTTGGCATTCTACGCCGTGCATTATCTGGCCTGCATTAAGTTGCGCGATATCGGAATGTATTTTATGAAATGCCCAGATCACAAGAATACATGCGGCTTATTCTATCTCAATTATAACAGCTCATCTACTACTTTATTACTGGTACTGCTGGTGTCGTGGCTTCTTCTCCTATTTTTACTTTGAGCAGAATATGAACATCGGAAACACTTGCCCGAGTTCTGTAGAATTTGATTTGCGATGTAATCACCACGGCTTTGGTTGGTGGCCTTTCGCCTCCTGCATCTGCATCCACGCTTACAGTAACAGCCGATGTCAATGGTACTCCATCCGCTAGAATTGGCATCCTTCCATCGCAATCATTCTCGCGTATTCTTGTTCCAACATATTTGCCTAACCCAAGCGCCGATCATGGGTTGGCTCAGAAACAACCGTTCCACTACCTCGAGCGAATTAAGAATAAATTCACCTTTTCCCTAGGCGCTTCCTTTACTTGGACACTCAGTAATAACGTTGCCAATCCAAAGCGTTTAATACTGCAACCTGTCATTGCCAATCCAATTGCAGGTGCCACTGTGTCGGAAACGATAACCCATTCCGTAGCCTCTTCTCAAGGGTACCTGCAACGACTAGTCCATTTGCTGCATTTAAAATTGGTCAGGTCACCGTAGGAAACATTTTTATTAGAAACGATCCTGTCAGTTTCGGTTATGACTTATTCCTACAAGAGATGACAAAGTCAGGCTGTGATAATGGCCTGGAAGATGCTTCCTCGGCTGGTTTGCTAACTCAGTGTTAATGAAAATCACTGTATCGATTTGTTGCTGTTGATATCGCTCGTCGTCTTTTAAGTGCAGATGGTGCCAGTAAGAGTAGTTTCGTGCCTGGTTCTTACAACTGCAACTACGCTCTCACGACCTATTACCACGTATGGTGCAGAGTTGTTACAAGAGTGGATAGTGCTATAGGTACTTTATCGCACGGTCCAGTACAAGCTTAATTTTAACAGCTTCGTTAGTTCAAAGCTGAGAACGTAATTTTTGGTAAACAATGTGATAAATCATTTTCAGTATACCCGACCTATTCAAATCCAATCATGTGTGGCTTTTTATCCATATGATCAGACCAAGCAAAATGCTTACGATCGCTATTACAATGCAATGATGAAGAGTGTTTTTGTTCAAAGCAAAAAGCTGAAGGCTCTATTTCAACACAAATCATTAGACGATGCAAGCACTGATTTGTTTGCGACTTTGTTCTTGCAAGTGATGGCAAAAAATCGTGAGTACGACTGTGATCAAATTACAAAGAAGCTACCTAAAGGCCCAAAAGGACTTCCTGAAATTTTCAAAGGTGAGATTAATAAATCCCGAATCCAGTGAAAAGAAGCATACAATTGTTTCAACTTCGACTGACACAGATGCTAATATGGTTATGCTCACTGCACCAGAAGATGCACCAGAAGTTTTCTACAGTTGATTAAGTAGCTGTGTCGAAAAGGCTGTCAATACTCGAGCATATAAAAGAAAAATTATGAGGGAGGTGGTGGTCTGGAGTATTTGAACAAGCGATGAAAGTATAGAAAAGAACATTCAAGCCGAAAACGTCCAAAAATGGCTCGTAAGTTTGGTTACAAAGTCATGGAAATATCAGTGAAACTTCTAAAACGAAAACGAATTGCAACTCTCCCAAATCAAGCTCCCACTGACAAATGAGCGACAAAGAAGCTGTTAAGTGAGCTGAAGTGAAACCCTTGCTTAGTCGACAATTTTTATGAAAATTAAATGCAATGGTGACAAAGAAACTAAAGAAGAAAGGAGACTGGCGGCGCTAAGTCCTGGAAAAAAAGTATTTACTGACGATAGCAATAGGTTTAATAGTCCATTTGCAGCAAACTTGTAAAACAGTATTCGACATAGGTTTGGCGAAGCTGTCGAAAAACGCAAGGGCAAAGACTATTTTGAAGACAATGCTCCTGAACCGCCAAGAAAGCATAAATGAAACGAGATACTATGAATCAGTACAAAACTGAAATGAAAGGCCGGCTCGATAGAATTTATATTTAAATTAAACGCCGCTCAAGTATCATATTTCGAACCTATTCGCTTTTTCAATTAAAAGTTTGGTGGCAGCAGCATTTAGCGCGCCAGGTTGATAGTAATCAAGATCATACTGATATCCTTCCAGATCATTGTCGCCTTCTTTTTCATATTCAATTGGCATAACGTTGACCATTTCTTCACACACTTCTGTTGCATCCTGTGCAATCAGTCTTAGTTTTGCTTTAAACTTCCCCTTCCAGCTGTTACTGACTGGTTCAACTCATCAAAGTGGCCGTAGGTGATTAAAAAAGGTGTTATATTCTCTTCGAGTCGCCTATCAGAACTTGTTTATATGGAATGCACACAGAAAATAAAGGACGAGAATATCAATATCACAGAGACCGTGACGCAGACTGGGCCCAATTTCGTATTGCCTCGAGTGTTTCCTTGTGCATTGTATTGATAACAATTTGATGTTCCGCTAACATCAAACGTATATCAGTTTGATCCAGAGACGTGCAAAGTGGCCGATGGCGATCCAGTTTAGACACCGACTACCCTTGGTCATCAAATCCAAATCGTTGCCAATATTAGTTCCAAAATATGCACTATTAGTGGAGGTTATATTCATTGCACTGTTCATTTGTAACCGAACCCAATAGGTGATGCGTTAGACGATTCCAATCAGATCGGCATATCGTAGTTGGCATATCCATCGTTGAGCGGATTATATAAATCTTACCAGGCATTTAGTGTGAGAGAAGCGGTTCCAAACGGCCTGGAGTATGGCGTATTGGCGATGAACAACATCTTAATAACAGTGTCGGAATCAAGGTAAACACAGCCGCTTGATGGTGTAAGCGACGATCCAGCAGATTTGATACAAAATGCATCCGCTGATGTAGTGAGAGTGTATGTATGAGTATACCGCTTACGTATGGCTGTGTGGCTCCAACATTGAAGCAGAACCAACAGATAGTTTATCGATCCAATTGATAGTGAATAAGTCAGCGCCTATAGCTGATTCATCTTCTACCAATGGACTCGGATCATCACTTAATATAAAATTTAGCAACGGATACGCTTTGTTATTTGATGCTGATCTCGTTCTCGATGCAATGACGAACCATTCGTACCAGATACTCAATAAATGTTCACAGTTTTACGATTTGCAGATCCGCTATAAATTCGCAAACTTTTCTAAGCTTGAAGTGCCCAAGGGCATTGATCCAGCACCTGGACTCCGAAGTGTCATTGTCGTAGAAGGTTAAAATGTTCCGCGTGTGATGCCGGTGCCACCGATGCTAAGAGAACTGGATCGAGATTGCCAATCACCCTTAGTGTTGAAGCCGTGCCAACTCAACCACATTTAGATAGCGTTGATCGCATGTATTTGGTATTAAATAGTCATTTGCGCCTGGAGAAGTTGGAGCTTTTGAATCGAAAAGAGTTGTTGGGACAGGAGACATTTTGCACACTATACCATGAGATACAAAATCTCTGCAAGTCTATTTCTAAATCAAAGCTTAAGCGGTTCCCCAAGAACGAGCTATTTAAGCTGTCATTTCACACCTACATGACCTCTCCAAATAGTCAAACACTTTTCTATAAAGAATTGCCTTCTTGAGCAAACGCTTCACGAAGATCGTCATATGTACAAAGCCAAAAACGAGACACTTTACGATCATCTCACGTGCTTATTCACTACTACATTTTTTTTGGTCGAATCAACAGACGAATACACACGTTGTTATCAATCATCCCAAGCGGGATCATATTTTGATCGAGAAATGATAGCATTGGCTCTGAATAAGTGCCTTGCATGGGACAGTATGCAAGCCCCTGCCCTTGTGACGTTGTGATGAATCCTCCATACCTAACCCCAGCAGATGTAAAGGTATGCAGTACTTGATTATTGTTCGCAATTGAATTGTCAAATCTTGAAGAAGTGATCACGACAGCGGCTGTTGGATCTATCTGAGGCACCAAATTAGTATTGACCGCATAAACGGTATTTGTTTGAGCCGCGGGATAAGAAGCGGGTGAAAAGCCAAAAATTGTTCCAAATGCAGCATCATCACCTTGAAGCTGAGGTGTACAAGCAGAAGCCGACATCGATGGAAAGACGCTAGCAGCAGTGGAGCCCGTGATATTCTTTACGGGTTGCATCGTGAGTTGGAGTGCATAGCTAGAAATATTCTCAGACCATGAGATAAAACATTCGTATTGCCCAGTCGTGTTATCAATCAAATATAAATTGTTCAAAGTAAACCAATATTGAAGGTAGTTCTTTTTGAATATGTGCCATCAGGGAGCGTAATCGTGTATGCCGTCGTGGTAGAAGATCTTAATGCTATTGTTTTGATGCTGAGCAGTAATTGCTCGCCACGATTAGTAGACATATATCGATCCAAGTGCAATTTTATACCGACTGAAAACAAAACGCTGCGAGAATCGATGTGGGTAGCCACTTGGTTGTTTAGAGCTAAAAAAATTGAAAAGCTCATCTTTTCTTCTTGTTTATACTATCATAGAAAAAGAAAGAAAAATGCATTGACGAAAAAGAATTAGACGACTATTAATGCATCAAGGGATGACAATGAAGTTCGTCGGGTCTAGAGAAGTCGATGGCTCCAAACCTATAGCGCCATTTCGAAACGACTATAATTCAGAAAATATTGAAACCCTGAGCATTTAGCTTCAAAAGATCAACGTTAGCCACATGGCGTAGAAACAGAAAAAGAAAATGAGTGTCATTACATTCATACTTCAAACCACTTAATTTTAAACGCCAGTATAAAGGAGCTTCATCGAACAATTAGATTCGCAAAGACCATTTATTACAAATAGCGCTATTTAAGCCAATCTGGGGAATATTCAGAAAAGTCAAACTTCAGCCGAGCGCAATATCTCGCTCGTCGATCACTATCATCGTGATCAAGATGACAGTATGCCTTCAGTTGAGTTTAATCCTTATACTGAGCAATACGAAAAAACCCCAAATCAATCGTTCTACCTGTATTTAAAGTCACTCGATACTTTTTTTTTCTTAAAGAGTTCGTCCAAGACTTTTTGTAGAGCATCGTATATATAAGCCCAAGAATGTTTATTGAGTCCAAGATATCTAAAGCTTCCGAAAACGACTGTAGTATGAGATCAAATTACGCCTATTTCGTTTACTTCGTCAAGGATTGACTTCATTTCGTATTTTGGAGATTCATCACCAATATTCTTTGCACATTCGAGCATCCTTAGCCGCTTCACCGAATCATCTAGAGACTGCTTATATGCACTTTTGAACCCTTTCAAAGTATTTTTGCATTTGTTCAAGCAGTATTTCATTAAGTCCCGTTCATGCTTGTCAAATTTGTCAAGCAAAGCCTTGTCAACGCTCTTACCTTCTTCGGTCATTCGCCAGAGATCAACGAATGCATGAGATACAAGCATTATTTTGATATTTACTTGAGACTTGTCACTTCGTAAGCAAGCTTGGAGGCCATGGAATTCCACATAGAACCATCAGCTTTGCAATATGGTTTCTTTTGTCTTTGCTCCATGATCGCTTCGTGTGTTATACCAGATAAATTATATCTCAAAGACGTAAATCTCAAGCGTCTTGTGACTGCCACTAGGTGTAAAATTTCGTGTAATATGCGCTCCCGACGGGCTTGATGTCTACTTGGAGGCGTGGTAGCAGGCTTTGAAGGAGGGTCGGCTGCTTTGTCGTGGTTCAAATGATATGTCGATAGCATTCGCTCGATTTGCGATCTTTATGTAGCTCGTGTTAGCGACCATGGTTTTGTGAAGTAGTTTGGCATGCAGATTGTTCTTCTCGCGATTGGTAAGTTAGCATATGTTGTCGATTGGATCAAATGAGAATCCGCAATGTGCCGGACCATAATCATTGACACTGGTTTTCCATTGTACTTCGCGAGGAGCTTCGGTACAGCCTAATTGAAGCAATTGCTCGAATTCGTAGTATCATACTCACCTGGTCGTCGATTGGAAATACGCCATAGTAATTCACTAGGCTGCTTTCCAAGAGTATTAGTCAAGAAGTCGAGATATGACTTGATTTAAATTCATCGTCGTGCCATCCATCTAAATCGTCTACGCTCTCATAAGCCGAAGATTCTAAAAATCATTTAAATGTGGCATGTCCCCTTGAAGATAGTTAGCGACTTCCTTTGGAGTGGGAACACTACGCCATACCAAACGAAGTAGATTATGCACATTGAACCATGATAAGATGTAATCAAACACAAGCCTCAAGTAATCCGTTCTATTAGGATCGAGATAGAATTTTTTTTACCGTCATTTGAGTGAGCACCTCGGCAGCTTTTCCAGGAACGGACCTTAAATCCTCATAGCTAATGTACTTCTTCTCTTCCTCTGGCATTAGTTCGTTGTCCAGCTTTGCAGCTTCATTTTGCTTACTCGGCTCTTTTGATCTGCATTGTAATATCCAAAAGCATCACGAAATCGGTTTTTGACATTTTGCTCAAGGCTTCCAGTATTAGTATGAGACTCTCTTTACTTGCAAAAGTGCTCATCAGAAGCGCAATGATGCTCGAGGTTTGAGCCTTGAACGTCATTTGAAAAGAAGCGTCGTCGTACTTCGTTGGATAATGAATATTAGAAAGAAATATATATGGAGACCATTGTTGTTTAGCAACACCGGCCTTGTAAATCCTAATCAGTTGTCTGGTACCGCAGTTTCCGACAATTAACATACTCGCTCCCCATTCTCATATCACGAGTATTAATATTTTGAATCTCATCCAGACTGAGTGCTTTGTATTTATTAATCTTCGACATTTTTGTCTCCCGCTCTGTATATAAGTAATCCAGATAATCAATTTCGATGTGCAAGGAATCTGATGTCAATTTAAGTCACGCGTAGGCTATTAAAGTCCTGCATGGCAAGTCCGTTCGATGTGTCATTCTAATGATAGAGGCCATACACATTATATCCATTTAAAAAACTAAAAGAAGCTGATGAAGACTGACGAAGCGGGCAAAGGGACAACGCTACATATATCTAAAGGAGAAGTTTTTGTACTAATCAATCAAAACTAAGCGGCTCTGGTCTATCTGGGGAAGCTTGTGGACTGGAATCAAAAGTGCTGTAAAAGAAATTGATAGTTTCCTTAGAGATAAATGGAAGCAATTTACCACGGGTCTTTTTGACGGTGTTGTGACTGCGGTCGGACTTGAAGACGGCCCTTTGCGCGATTTAAGGAAATCGGTCAGCGGCGAAGGTATGATGTCAACTCCCATGATATTAAAGGAGGACCGTTTCGATTGGGATAAATTTACTTATGTTTGATCTTGATGTTCGAATCATATCAGAATAACAATAGTCATGATCAATTCGGCTTATGAAATCGTTTGTAGTCATAGCGATATTTGCTATGTGGGAAGCACTCAAACATCGTATAAGTGGGCATCGGTATAATTCCAAGAGTTGGGATGAAGGAATAGGAACAAGCGAAATTGCAATTTCTCCATACTTCTGATAGTATGGTCCGTACGAGTTGCCGATAGACATCAGCTGCATTATAACGAAAATTCAACAAAAACAAGAGAATTGTGTGAATAAGGTACTTCCACTTGGACTATTGAAAAGGGAAAAACAGAGAAAGAGTTCAAAAAGATTTTAAGAAAGTCAATAAGGAAGCCATAACTGAAAATTGCAAGCAGTGCAACGAGGTAAACAAAGATAGGCTTATCGAGAGGGTTACGTGTGAATGCGGCGGTCATTACCAATATAGAAGCAGACACATCATTGTAAATCTCAGAGGAATATCAGATGAGTAGAAGCTCAGTAGAACCGGCATATGCGCGATTTTTTGTATTTGCGCATGACTAAAAATTTATTATTTGAAACCGATACATCTGGTATCATCTTTATATTTGTTGTACTGCGCTAGCTATACTGTTGTTAATGTTTCGGTATCGGAACTGCAAACGCTTGCCACTAGCAATATTTTTCGATCGGTATCTATCACTTCATTCTTCAATCATCCACCAAATACATTAAGAGACATGATTCGGGACTCTCTTCTCGTTTCAATTCATCTGCAGTATTTACTATGCCACTCAGACGTCGATGCATTTTTAATTTCGTCATCTTCGTCATCGCTTAGTCTAACATGCATTTGAAGAAGCCACTTCACCAAATTGTTTATTTGCTTTGTCTGAAGTTGCTTTTCATACTTCGTGAGAGGGAACGCTTGTGGCTTGAATCCACACGCACAAGGTAGTGAAAGATGTCACGACCCGCATCGAGATTAGCTAGAGTATCGAAATAGTGATCAAATTATTTTTAATCATCGACACGGCTTTGATTGGCAACGAGACATATATATCGACGATCTTTGGCTTCGATGATTGACACAAAGTCATTGTTCGTCAGAATCACCTTATTTGCGAGGTCATTGACTTCAATAGTTTCGAGACCCTTGCGTTCAATCTGCGTGCGATCGTCGGTGATATAACTCTTTATTTAATTGTTCATAGAGTGATTGTTTAAGGCAAAAGCTTCGTCTAGTACAATTGATAGCTTACTCTGTCGAATACTGTTCAAACGAGCATTGAAAAGCTCTATTGTCGGTACACACAATACTACTCTAAGGGCCAATAAGAAAACAATGAAAGGTATCGAATGCAGAATTCATACCACACCCCTGCGTTCATTTTATGACTGGAACCATCTTCGTCTTCACATGCGATTCTGAACCAGATGGGCGAAGCCCATCAAAAAGAACTGGTGCGCATCATCATTACTATCAGATAGCACATATTTGATATGATCGAGCCACATCTTAACTCAATCTTTCTTGATTACATTCTCAGAGTCATATACATGAAGAAATCCACTAAATAGAATGAATAGACGAGGGTCGTTCTTATGAGTGTCAAATGGACCATATGGATAAGCATCAGCAAAATTATGATTCACTAAATGTGTCACAGCGTTGAAAGTGACACTCATCTTGAGGTGGGCAAATACTGGCTTGAACTTCAAGCTATATTCGTAAGAAGTTGCCCTTTTATAGGCTTGTAAGTCTTTTTCAACTGGACTGAACTCAGTTGTATCCACTCCTTCCTCACCAAACCAAAGCTCTGTGTTATTCTTTTCATACCACATTGGCAGGCCGCTGTTAACCGTTCGCACAAGGGTTTGTCGGATCAGCAGCGCGAGTTTAGATATATCAATAGTGACATTGGGCAGCGATGATAAATCATACAAATCAACCTTGTTGCACTTGCGACTCAGAATCTTGCCCAGAATCATCATGTCATTATTAATTTTCTTCAAAATGATCTTCTTGAATTTATCTTCTCTGGCGATCTCCCTGGTGAATTTATCAGTTGGTCGGATTAACGATCACTATCGGTGGTGGAGTAGAATCTTTCTTAGATACTTCCTCATATTCACCATATTGTCGTGCTTGCCTCACGCGCTTAGATTCTATCAGCAAGGACTCGTCCAGGCTTTCAATCTGGGTTCCGTCCCAGACAATGCTGTCATCACCACTACAAAATTTGTCTGATTCATACATCCGTGAGTTATTACGAATCTCATTAACTCTCTTTACTGCTCAAAATGGCTCAAAGGCACATATTAGCGAAGTTAACTTTGTTATCGCTGGAATATATTCATCTTCGTCGTCCGAAAAATTTATTTGTTCAAATCTGAATTGTATTTCTCCCCATATATTGTGCTCTCTCTGACCGCCGATGCGACAATCGACTCATCCAATTCTTGAACTTTGCTTACTTAGGCATTCGGGGCCCCGACGGGCTTGCAGAACCAGTCTATACCAATATCAAAAATAAAAGCCGGTATTTACAAAAAATGGTCAAAAGGTGACTCAGGTAAATAGAGATCCTTCTACAATGACTTAGAGGATTAATAGTAATCAAAATAAAACACGCTGATGAGTCACCACCATGGTGACTCATCATCATAATTTGCTCATGTGATTTCCGTTGGAGCGCTCCAAAGTGTGACATCATAAAACATTATGATCTTAATGAAGAATATTTAGAACATAAAAGTCAAAATTATAAAAAGGCGCTTCGGTATGGGCGCGTTATAAACTGAGAAGTCAGTTGATCGGGATTTGTTTGCGCCAGACGACATTTAAACATTTGCAGCTGTTGCTAAGGAAAAAGTTTATCCTCGCCGGAACGCAAATTTACTGGAGCTCAGCGGCTAAAGCTCAAGATCTTTTTGTCTTACCGTAAAGAATGATAAGGCTGACTTTATGCTAATGTAAAAAGGAGGATAGGGTGAAAGCCTTTAACTCAATTTGAAGCTTGCCAAGATCAGATTAGAACTCAATGCCGAAATTGTTTTGGCCTTAGTGAATTTGCCACTGAGCAAATCGTTTTTAGCGTCGAGATGCCTCAAAACTTCGCTAAGACGCTTCCCCGATCAGATTTGTTAATAATGATGACTCGCAGTTTTTCTTCGTGCAAAAAGGCTCCGTTGAAGTGCTTATTTGTGCAAATATAACTGTAACTCACTCTTATCATATGCCGAACTACAAAGACGAAGCTGGCGAAATCTTTCGTCGTCTGATGTTTGTTGGATATGGCAAGCAAGTCCCTAACGACGAAGTGGATATGAAACTTGAGCAAAAATTTGAGGATCAAGAGCTCTAATGTTTTTTGCATCGGTGTCGTTGAAAGTATATCGAATCCAAAAACAATTCCGCAAGCAAAAAGGGAATGGCATTTTCTTTACAGTCATTTATTGTTAGAATCAACGAGTTTTGCGAGACTGCTAACAACAGCTACGGATTCGCTATGGGAGACGAACGATATGAAGAGGGGGCAGTAATATCAAGATCTGAATTGCGGAGACATTTGGTTGTATGGGTGCAAGAGAACTTCGGACTGGGTAAACGGTTAAGAAACAGTCAAAGCCGCAAGTGTTCGAGCGCGCTCATGGTAAAATAAAGTATGCCTTGGCAACAAATATAGTTGCCAAGGCTTCAAATCTTCTGATTTTCTTTTGGTGCGAACGCAGCATGTGTATGCCACGGCATACTACGAGTTTGCAGCAGCATATAGGGCATTGGAGTTGGGTCCCATCCAGTCGAATCAACCCGCGCGAAATGACTTGATCAAGCGTGAAAGTTCCAAAGCGCGAATTTTCATCGACTCTCCGACGAGAAATGACCGCAAGAAACGCTTGCTTCATACTCTGCATCTGGGCAACAATCGCAGGGTAGGCTTATCGATTGGCAGCGAGTACATCTCGCATCACGGGCAAGTATTCAAAACATTGTCCCTGGTATTGCTGCATCACGTGAAACAACTGCTTCGATGGCTTTGCCATACACCGCGCACTGCAGCTCCATGTTCATGTTTCTCCTCACGCAAAGATAACTAGAATAAGCGTAAAACCTCAAATCGATGACCAACCCAGTCGTATTTTACTGAATTAGAGTCACCTTAAAAAGATACCGGTATCGATCATCGTGAAATCTATTTTTACAGGTTTGCAGCCTTGGAACGAATTCGAACAAGAATTTAGCACAGTGTGATGCACTGTGACTACGACGGTAAACTATGAGCATTGTTCATGGAGGGAGGGTGTCAAAGAACTGGTCAATCCCATCTGTCCGTGGCATAAAACCTCTGCTATCACAAATTGTATGACTTTAGTGTTTGTCAATGATGAGTCTTGACAAAGTATTGCTGGTACTTCGGACATTGCATTCGTACTAGTTATAGCATGCTTGGGCCCACAGTGCGTGCAGATTTTATTAGAAGCGTGAGAACAATCCCACTAAGCACATTCAACTTCTTCATTTGAGATTATAAGCATCGCTTCGTTCGATTCGTGAATTACTAACATAGCAACACGATGAGCCAGTGCGTTGAACATCGACGATGTTGCCTTTGGGAGCTTATCCATAAATTGATAGATCGTAGTCTGGGATCTTGCTAATCTTCTGAATCGCTTTGTCGATTAACTCAACTCGACACGGCGAAAATTTCTTGCGCCTTTTTGATTGACTTGATTCGAAATTATTGGTCAAATCGTAATGTGTGTATGCCATAGCAGCAGCAGTATCCAACATGAATGGCGCGTAAGAGTTAAGGTTAGAAGTTTGATTACTTGATTTCCATTTCCTCGTTTGTTTCCTCCTAGTAGTGAAAGCGATCCGTTGATACGATATGGCTGAAGATCAATACACGATTTAAAAGAAATAATTTGATTTGTGTAAGAGATTCCTACCGCAACAATATTCGTGGATACTTTGACACCACCGTCCATTTCACGCGATCGATCCGTCACAAGAAAAAAAATGTTGTCTTCGTAGACAGCAAAATTGAAATCGACATATTTAAGTGCGTGCTTAAATGCATCCATTTAATCAGTAGTAACCTGAACGTTTCATCATGTATGTATTGAATTCCGCGTCGGTGAGCTTTGGATTGCAATCGATGGAAATTTAATTTTGCGACTACCAATGAATAAGTTTATGACACTTAGGCTTCAATTGCTCAGGCGCAATTTTAACAATGGTAGATCTATCAACTTGGCTAAATTGCCAAACAAAGCGACAATTCTCTCCTCTGTCATCAACGACCTTGACACGTGCGCATTCTGCAAATCATATATATATATTCTTTACCTTTTCCATACAGTGAGTAGCGTGCAATTTCAAAGCCACTAGCATGCTTCATAATCCAATGTTTGTATAGGTGCCTGTGATTCACATAGTTCTTTTTATATTCAGGGTTTTGGTCAACGGCTGGCTCAACGACTGCTATAAGCTGCTTTGGTATCGGTCTCAACAACTGGCTCGGTGATAGCATAAACAAATGATTTGACAATTTGTTTGGTGGCAGGTTCTGCAAATGGTTTAACAGTTGGCTTAACTACTTTTTCAGCTCGAACTACATGGAAGCTAACAAAGCAGCCAAGTACTTTATCTCCTCCTCCGCAAACACACACTTGTCAGAGCTGGCGTAATGTCTATTGAATTTAGCCACCATGACATCAAAATACTGTTCCAACACGACCTTTAAAACCGTGGCGAATTTACTCACGTGGCCACGTTGGTTCCAGTAGCAATGTAGCCATTACGGGTATAGTTTTTGAAAGAGAACATTCTTATAATGGTTAGGATCCGACGTGGTGTTAGTTCGTATACTCTAACTGAATAGAAAACTTTTACAGACCTGTATATTCTTTGCCCCAATAACCCAACGAAAATCAATCCCTTAGTCAATGATGTGTCATCATCTATTATCTTTTTCAAATAGTGGAGCTACAAATTTACTTTTGTCACAGCACGGAACGCGTGTAGCGGTTGCCTTTTGTGGAATGAACTTACGAAGGGATGACCTTTTTTTCTGAAGTCAAAGATATTATGCGATGCTTTAATGAAATCGTATGTTTCCAATCAAATAGTTATTGATTGAACTGAAGAAACGCAATTTGCACGCTTAAAAAACATAAGTAATTTCTATTCTGATGGTTACCGATAGTAAGTATAGCATTGAAAATAAGAAATGACCTGCTCAAGCGGCCGTTACCAAATGAATAGAGAGCCAATGCTTGAAGCACAAACTTCTACTATCAAAAGAACTGAGAGGCTAAGTAGGACAAGCAGAAAAAATACAATGAGAAAAAACAAGGACAAGAAATCTCGATATCAAGAAGCGTATAGAGATCCGAGAAATTCCTTGTGGAAATTAAATTTTCAGAAACTCGGAAACTTTGATAAAAAAGAATACTAAGTTACGATTAGTCTAAGGAGAAGATCTCGAACCTGCTTAGTTAAAAAACATTTTTGTCTCAGCAACATTCAGGTCCGAGCAGGGACATTAATAGATATTAAAGTCATGGAAATTTGAACGTTTATCCGTGTGGTATGCAAATAAGCAAGGTAACCTTCGTGAAGGTAACTATTGCTCGATGTTTCTTGTAAATTGATTGATTAACATTTCCTATAGTCAAATGGTTGATGTTTTTAATGGATGATTGAAGGGTCATATCGATATCGATGTTGATTACTACTCTCGGTATGCAAATTTAAAAAGTAACATCTAGCAAATGGCACTATTTGATGACATATCTCATGATCAACTATGCCTTATCAAGACCATAGCGACATTGATCTATCAACACTCCGCGTTTGTGAGCTAAATTGCGTTAGAAGTATTTGTTATATATATCGGTCTTTAGGCATAGGCTTGAAAGGGATACACTCACAGTAGATTTTGAAACTTCCGAGGCAAACAAATGGCTGAGACTTGGGAAGTTGATCAGCATCAATCGAAGTGGATGTACCGACAAAATGTTCTTATTGGTGAGTGCTCCGAAATCAAAAAGTTCCTCAATGAGAAGGTTCGTGGTTGTGACCTATCGTTTGCGATGACACGAGGAGAAGACAATGGTAAGATGATAAAGTGAATTTACTATACGGTTACTTTGACTATTTAATCGAGAATGAGCTATTTAATCTGAACTGCTTAAGGTTGAAGAAAGTTTTCGATCAATTTGCTAGGTACAAGTGACTTCAGATTGCAAACGGAACATTAAAGAGATGTGTAATTGCAATTGTGATCAAGTTCTTGTCATGCTCTCGCCATGTTGTCATTATGTACTACTACGTGTTAGCACCACAAGACCACGCCGTTTCGAAATGAGTATCAGTGAGAGTGATGTCACACTCTGGAGCGCACATCATGGTAGAAGCATCGCAGGATCTCAATGCTGAATTTTCCACTAGATCACAAAGCTGAGTTCGAGACCTTGGTCAAGTGGTGGCCCATCAGCGTGTTTCATTTCGATGTCTATTCATAATTTAAGTCAGTGGAGAACGATCTCAAGTCACCAGAGTCATTTTTTTCAATATCAATGTATACACTTTTAAATGGTATAGTATGATAGAGGACATGACTATAAATAAGTGGAGGAACTTGCAAAAAGTGATGACTCGGTGCCTCATGCTATTCCTTACATCTAGAGTTCTGTAGTTGGTTGTCGTCTAGCGGAAAGTGAAGTGACTCATGGTGACTCAGGTGACTCATTTAATATAGTTATTAAGCTTTTTTACTGTCCTTCATCCATTGTGCGTACGCTAGCGGACGGAGCGCATCACATCGTCCGCTTTTCTTTCGCATATAAGAGCATCGAAAGTACCCCTTGACACACAGAGGCAGCGATGATGCACTCTAGAGTATCATGACAAATCTAATGCGTTCGTTCTTCGTGTGTTCATATCACTCATCATAAGAAGCTACGTGCCGATCGCAAGCATAATTAATCAGATATTATCAAATTTATTCAAGAGATTATTAAATGCCTCTAGCGATAGTCCTAGCTTACAACCCGCCCACCACGTCACCATCTAAATCTTTCTCGATACAACATGCTCAAGTTTCTCATGTCGTAAACGTTCGACTCAGCAATCTTGGACATCGACAAGTAGAAATAACTGTATTATACGGAACTTCTACTGCTACTTTTCTACTGAACGCTTGAATACGAGTACTCTCCACTGTGGTCGCTCGACGAAAGGGCTTGATCAATGCTAGTTTGGTTCACCTTGCGATGCTTGAGCATCATCGCGCGGGCACAGTCCACCGAGCTCAAATTCGTAACAGTGCTAATGCACGTTGAACAAAACGTCACTTTGCGCTGAGACAAGAGTAAATCCGGGTCTACAAAACTCAACTTTCGAGTAATTTTGCAAGTGTGGCACACGAAGCCAAAGCAAAGCTTGCACGTACTGTCACTCTTGTTAAAGTCTCCGATCTTACGGGACGTGATTGGGATACGGCACGACACACAGACATTTTTCTTGTTGGGCGTGCCCGTCAACTTGGAGTCGGCGTACGCTTTCTCGAGCATGAACGATAGCTTGCGCATGTGTCCACAATACGCATACTTTAAGCTTGAAAGAAGTACGTTTGCCATATTAGACACGACCAGTTTGCGCACCAACCCAGTGTCCCCTGGATCCATGACGCCAGTCGCGTACATTTCCATCGTGTTGGGGCCAACTTGACGCCAAAACGCAATGACCGAAAGGTTCCCACGGACGCGATTTGGCAAAATGTGCGTCTGTGGAAAGTTGACCGAATGCAGTAACTGATACCCCAGTCGCTCGCCCTTGGCGGTTGTTACGTACCCCGTGCCTTCGAGGTAGACGTAATCGCGATTCTTGACGAAGCTAGTGGAATGGAACGGAATGTCGACTTCCATCCACTTGATGATTAAAGACTGAAACGGATCTTCCAGTGTCGGCAACACTACAGCGTCAAGCACAGCTGCTCCACTAAAGTCATCGACGTATGAGACCTTCATGCGCATCGTTTCAAGGTCCTCGCTAATCACGCCGTACAAAAGGTCTTCTAATTTCCCTTCCATAGTCCCCACGCATAGGATCATGGGAAGACCCGATCCCGTTGGTTCATTATTCGAAGTAACGCCAGCTGCTGCACCTCTCGGTTTCTCCGTGTAGACCTTTAAATTTTCCTTCTCTTTAAGCAGCTTCCAGTGCTGGGGATTTACTCGTCGAGTTGACCCTGACATGAATTTGGAGCAAAGCTTGAGGCTTGACGTGATACATTGATTAGCCAAGTCTTTAAGGCTAATACGATCAGTCCCGGTTAAATTAAGTTCTTGAAACGGATTGATGATGAAACGGCCTTTCATCTTCGAGAGCTCTGAAAGAAGTATGGCGAAGTCGACAAGAATAAATGACGAGCACAGGGAGAACTGATGTCATGAGAATGCAGAGGACGGTATGACTCAAGTTGATGAGGTGCTTTACCATCTGGGCTTGATATCTGCTAGGGTAAAGACACGTTATGCAGGACTAGGTGTAAAAGAGTGCGATAAGGTTGAGGAATTGCATCTGGTGGCACAAGTGCAAGTGCGTTGCGTCTTCTATACGGTGTAAAGCGTCGCTGTCGAAGTATGCATACCTCAACAACTCGAAGCAGATAAGAAGTCGAGACCGAGCGGTTTCTACAGGATAGTTCTTATCAGCCTATTTTTCTCCAACTTTCGAGCTTTTTAGATGAAATTATCTTGACGTATCTGTGGTAATTGATAGCAAAACTTGGAATAGAATTGCGGCTAAGAGTTGTGCACTACTACTTTCTTTCCCGTGCCGTGCTCGGAATGAGTCTTTGTAATCATGCCTTTTGTACCATAAGACTTGTAAGCATTCATGTTCTGAGTGGTGTGCCTGTAGCTCTTCGAGTACTTTGCGTGTGAGCCTAAGCGCGCATTGCACCAATGATCTCTGACATCTTCGTCTCAATCCCATGCAGTCAACTTGCATGCCACACGAAAAAATACAGCAATCGCTTTGTAATGGCCAATGGACCGGATGCAGAAGTCACAGTATTTTTAAATCATCGTAGCTCCACCAATTATTATTGCAAGCTACATACAAAGCCCTTTCTGACAGCATTTTTGAGCACGGCGACATTTGGTAGTAAAACGTGCAGTGGTAAAGCGCATGTAATAAGATATTGCAAGCAATGCTGTCACAGCATATGATGGAATTCTTGACCGTGAACGTTTAAAAGGCAGTAATCAGCGAGCTCGCTCTAAAATGCAGCAAATAATAGACAGAGTTGTGAGCTTGGCAAAAATAGCGAGCTGGGTAAAGTCAGAATTATCTTCTGAGCTCATGCAACGCGACGCCTTATTTTACATGCTTGACTTGTTAGACAAGAGTAAGATAAAGGTATCATATCTTTATTTACAAATACATAAATATAGGGCAAATATCAAGTTTCAGCTCTTGCATTCTTTCTGCATATGTGGCGACAAGGTTAATATAGTATTATGAATTTGGCACAGATTATATAGCTCATGAATCTTATGGCACCACCGGCTATATTGTGTACAGTAAATACAGCATGAAGTACCTTTTATTCGTCAATAGGTGCGTACTTATAAAAAAGCTGTACCTCGTATTTGCTATGAATTAGTATCAGTGAGTAAGAATTAATTTTGAAAATTGCCTCTTTTAAAAGTGAAACGACACGACCATGATCTTCTAATCTTCTTCCTCCTTGCACTTATCACTGCTACTCGTCTCAGATGTTACGGACGAAGTAAGACAATCCATTGCATTCAATTTTTCAATCTGTGCTCGAGCAGCTTGAGACGCGTCCAACTTTTGGACTTGCGCTAGACAAGACATGCAAAATGAAACCTTCCGCTTCGACAGCTGCGTGTCGGGCGTAACAAAGCTGATCTTTCGATTGATTGTACAGCTATGGCACACATGGCCAAAACAGAGTTTGCACGTATTGTTTGTCGTGCCAATCTTTCGTTCACTGATTGATATATGGCATGTGACGCACTGTGCCTCTTTCTTTGGATTGCCTAGCGAGCGAAACTTATCGTATTGTCTCTCCAGCATCCACGCCAATTTCTTCATCTGGCCACAATGCGTGCACTTAAGTGTCGATAGGAATATATTGGCCATATGTGGAACCATTAAACGACGTTCAAGACCTCCCATTGGGTCTGTGATGCCTGTCGCGAACATCTCTATCACATTGTCTTTGATCTGACGAAAGAAACTGCAAACGGATAAATTGCCTCGTATTCGGTTTGGCAGCTTGTGTGTCTGGGGAAACTGGATTGAATGCAACAATTGGTAGCCAACACGCTCACCGTTTGAGAGCGTAATCATGTCTGTGGCTTCGACATAAATGTAGTCGCGTTTCTTTATCAGATTGGCCGTGTGTAGCGAAAAGTCAATCTCCATCCACTTGAGAACAAGGGACTTGAATGGGGCATCCATTGTCGGATCCTCTACATTCGCCAGCACTGCACCACCACTTGTACCGTCGACGTACGAGGATTTGATCCTCATCACTTCCAATGTTGGATTAAGCACCCCAAACATGAAATCTTCAAGCTGACCGGTTGTAGTGCCTGCACAAAGTAGCAAGGGAAGATCTTTGCTGGATTGAGTACTATTCGAGCCAGGTCTCTCAATATACACTCGTGCCGACTCTCGAGACTTGACCAGCTTCCATTGCCGCGAGTTCATTTCGCGACGATCGTTCTCGATAAACGACGTGTAGCGCTCCTGTCCAGCCGTGATGAGAGAGCTCATCAAGTCATGCAATTGACTTTCATCAGACGGACTAATCGCGACACGTGGAAATGGACTTGCGACAAATCGCCGAGTCATTATTACATACGCGACAGCGCGATTATTCAGTCGTCGTCTCGGTGGTAAGAGGAATAATGAACTAGCCAAAGAGGATGACGAGTGACCTTCGTTCGAAAGAAATATATGACTATCTAAGACGGAGTGGTCTAGCTGTCTAGCTGCATTGGAAGAAATCAAAGCGACGATAAGGAGGAATTACTGACGTTGCGCAATGTGCGCCACAAAACGTTGACACTCTCCGAGCCGCACCACAGTTGAGGCCGGTTACTTTGTGTAGCTAAAGGATAACAAATTGGATGGATATACTGACAAAACGAGTTGAGCGATCTTTCGATATTATCGATTTGCAGTCAAGAGTCAAGGTAGGGCAATAAAGATACGCAATGACGAATATCGTGCTACGTGTATGGAACAACCTTGACACGATTTTGGTCATCGCTATTGCATACAGCAGAGACTTGGTAGCAGTATCGAACACTATTTGTTTGTGCGGACCATATTTAGCGAACACATTGGGCACAGATCTTGACTATATGCAACTCTCGATTAAATAGCTTCTGTCCAAATTCAGTCCGCATGTTACGTTGCTGCTACATTATCTGTGATTGAGCAAAAATTAGTGCAAAGACTTGACTAAAACATTTGTTTCAATAGAGAGAGTCTTTCAAAAGTGGTACATTTACCCGGTCGTGTAAAATTTGTTCAGCTCGACTACTTGTCATGTGAGCTTGTATATAAGTCATGTCGCTAAAAGTATTGAGTGAATTATTAATGAATCTTGGTGTTGAAACGCTTGTAATCTAATTTGAGCATAGAGGACGTGTGAGGCGAAGTTGCAGCAATTGCTCGAGCACTTAGGGCAAACACGACTTCGATTCGTATTCCACTGACTCTGTCTCGATATAGCTAAGTCTTGCGTAAGCAAATGTAGGGCCAGTGTTCAAGTTTTGAGGTAACGAAAGCTCCTCCTTCGTAATCCAAGGTCTAGCTTAATCATGAAGCCGCGCAACATAAACGCTAAAGAATCACATGTAAGCTACTTAGAGGACTGGCTGGAAGTGGAGGAACAACGTGAAGCTTCACTACCCGACGTAGATGACAAGAACATCGTCGTGCTTTGTACCAACGAATTGGCACCGGTATTGAACGTCACTAGTAACTTAGTGGATGACATCATTCGCATTTTGATCACGAGTGCGGAGTGGCAAGAGTTATATGAGGCTATGGTAATGTTGCGTCGTGTGATGGTACATCACAATGAAGTGATCACAAGCAATCACGTCGAAAAGTTTGTGCAGCCGCTTGCCATTGCAAGCAACAGTCTTCGCTCTGCTCCGTCCAAAAATGGATTGCTGGCATTTGCCGAGTGTCTCGAGTTTGTTCCTCGTTTGATTCAAGAGCGTGCGTTGCTGGGGGGTGCTTCCTTCGAGATGCTCGATGTGCTCTTGCGTCGATCAGTCTGTGAGAAGAAATTCTTACGTGATGCAGCACAAAGTGCGGTACAAAAACTTGCGACGCACCTTGCAGGACTGCCCCTTTTAGCTGCCGTTGCTCGGTATGGGGCCAATAAAAATGGCAAGTTATGTGGTGTAGCTGCAACGATTATAGCGTGTAGTCTTGAGCGATTAGTGCAAACGCATCAGACATTATCGTATCCATCGAGCGGATCATTGAAAACTGTTATTCGAGCTCTAGCAGCATTTCGAGAGAGCAAAGATGCAAGCGCACGACTGGGAGCAAGTACTAGTTTTCACCATTTAACTGTGTTGGTAGGTGGTGTCCAAGCGCTTGAATGCGGCTTACGAGATGCTTTATTTGGAACGAAGCAAGCAAGTCACATTGCATGCATAGTAAAAGACGTTAGTACG
Organism: Plasmopara muralis; assembly: GCA_003676415.1. NCBI lineage: Eukaryota > Oomycota > Peronosporomycetes > Peronosporales > Peronosporaceae > Plasmopara > Plasmopara muralis. The sequence goes on along the minus strand of RCHQ01000093.1, from coordinate 114,716 downwards.
GCTGGTGGGAGTGGAAAAGCTGGCCTTGAGACGAGATCCCTGCGAAAGAGGATACAAATGAAATGTTGACACCGTTTAAACACAATCTTTTAAGTCCAAATCAACCGTTTTTTAGACATTTATCAACCTTTTGAAGGTCTAATCCGAAGCTCGCGTTTATTGCACATCGGCAACTCCAATGAGAATTTCACGGCCAAGGTCGTCCGAAAGTTTGTCGCCACTAATGACAACGACCCGGTCCCCGGCCGAGAGCCAGCCCATTTTTTTCGCATGCGAGATGGCTTCCGCAGTCGTGGGCGTACGATCAACGTCATTTGGGACGACTGGGTACAATCCACGGTGAATCTGAAGCTGGCGGCCAACTTTCAAGTCGGTAGTAAAGCACATTACCGGTACCGTCGGTTTGTACTTGGCAACTTTCCGAGCCGTGTACCCAGTACGGGTGAGTACAATGAGGAGTTGCGCATGCATTTCGTTCGCTGTTTTAACCGCCGACGACACGGCCGATTCCACGTCCGAGGTGGGTGGATCAAATTCAAACTTGGCTTGGTAATTCGGCGTGAGTAAGAGCTGGTCTGCTTCTTTAATGACCGTGTTCATAGTAGCAACCGACTCGATCGGGTACTTGCCTTGCGCAGACTCCCCACTGAGCATGACACAGTCGGCACCGTCCAAGACTGCATTGCCCACATCCGACACTTCCGCCCGCGTCGGTCGTGGATTCGTTTGCATGGACTCGAGCATTTGCGTGGCCACGATAATGGGTTTCCCAACCGCATTGCAGCGATCGACCATCATCTTTTGATACGTTAAGACCTTTTGCGCTGGCACTTCGACGCCCAAGTCCCCACGCGCACACATGATCCCGTCCGACGCTTCGAGAATCTCTTCAAAATTTTGCACGCCTTCCAAATTTTCGACTTTTGAAATAATCTTGGGCGCAATGTAATTCGCGTGGCTTGACCAGTGTTTCTTGACACATTTCTCGACAAAGGCACGAATCTCCTGCACATCGCTCGCTTTTCGAATAAACGAAGCGGCGATAAAGTCAATGTCGTGCTCTACTCCCCAATCCAGATCACATTGATCTTTCTCCGACAAGGCTGGCAATGTGACGACTAAACCAGGCAAGTTCACACCCTTTCGATTCCCAATCTCGTCCGTATTATGAATCTGGCACACAATCTCGTCTTGTCCTACAGCAGTGCAAGTAAGACGAATGAGGCCATCGGACAACAAGACGGTGTCTCCTACTTGAACCGTTTCACATAATTGTTGATACGTCACGTAAAACTTAGCAGCCGTCCCTTCATTCTCAAACGCAGAATCGGTCGTCAACACGACCGACTTGCCCTTTTCCAACTTGATTTTCTTCCCATCCTTCATTTTACCCGTACGAATTTCAGGCCCTTTCGTGTCAAGCAGTACTGCCCGAAGATTAAACTTGGCCAGTCCTTCTGCGTGCACGCCACGACAAGCGCGAAGGTTTGCAATGCGTTGCAACGCCTCGTCATACTCTGCGTGGGAAAAGTTAATGCGCATGATACGCAAACCTTCATCCGTGAGGCTCTGCAACGTTTCAAGCTGTTCGGACGCAGGACCGACAGTTGCCACGATTTTTGTCATGCTGAATTTGGAGCTGCGTGGGTTTTTGTATAGCTCCGAGGCGGAAGCAAAGCTACGCACGGAACGCGACTTGGCACGGAGAGCTAGACGACGCAGCATGGTGATGGAGACTGCCGATTGTACGAATGAGCAAGAAGAGAGTAAATGCACACACAATTGCGTAGCGTGAGAGCTAGGGAGGATAGGTAGGTAGGTAGGTAGGTAGGTAGGTAGGTACCTGACGACGTGGCGGCTGCTGAGTGGCAAGGATGGAATTTTTGGTGCTTGGGACTAGATCAGATTTGGACGGATGCAAGTAGTTTTTAACTCCTCAATAAGAGTAAGTTGCAATAAATCAGAGTAAAGAGGTGAATCTGACTACACACCGCACGTGCCACTTTGTTGCCACCCCAAGGCAGGGTAGGCTTTAGATTTCATGTCATTCTATAGAGACATAGGATTGGCAGAGACTAGTTGACTTGAGAAGTGATTTTGGCTCATACAGACACCGTACACTGCGTACCCAGAGGTTCGCGTCGGTCCGGGGCTTGGACGGGCGACGTGACCGTACCCAATTTATTTCGCCCACTATCAGAAGACAAACACAGCAACTGCTTTGCGCCTGAAGCTTTCCACACGGCGCAAACCACTCCCGATATTACTAACCCAATCAGTCCAGCCAGTACCACCATTTTTAAAAGCCACCATAAAAGCGAGCTGACGAGTACATAAGGAAAAACCCTCAGAAAGGCCCTCTCGATTAGTCGGCAGCGTTTGATTTGGACCTCGTAGACTGCGATCACCTTTACATTTGTCTTACTCAATATTCAAATTATAGCTCGATATGCAAGCTCTAAAAATTGCTCGACCTTCTTTGAGTAATTTACCTGCAGGAGCATCGTCGTCTCGCAAAACGCAAATTCATAACTTTATTTTTCACAGTACAATTGTCATGTTTGACTCTAAGCGCATGGTTCATTACCATGCATGGAGTAACCTTCCATGACCATTAAGTGCAGCATCTTATATCTGTTTCGCGCCGCTCGTAAATAGATTTCTCAAAACTTTAGGCCAACTGTCCTTTGCTCTTTACTCGATGCCTCCTAAGCACATATTTATATTTTGTGATAGCTGCAACGTGGTTATATCAGAACTAGTAGCAATTTGAAAATTCAGGCAGATATCGCTCTGCGACTTATAACTGGTTCTTAAAACAGTATGACGGCTTACACTGATTATAAAAACAGTATGAAGGAAGCCTCAATGTATTACAACCTTGCCCCTGGTACGTCTTACAAACAATCGACAGCCGAAGCTATGGCTCAGATCCTTTGTGTGATTAAAGCAGTACATTTACTTTCTCTGAAGCATACAAAAGAAGCGAAGTAAGCTGACGCTTGTACCAGGCCGCAACATTCGGTTACTTTGAAACCAGGCGCGATACACAGATAAGTCTACATTTTTTAAAGATAATAGACCTCTGTCGGGGCATTATCCATTTAGAATAGATAGCCGTCTGCGTTTGTTGCGCTTTAATGTTAGGATTTTTTCCTCCAAAACCAAAACCGAACGTAGTGAGCAAAAACACCGTCAAAGAAAGAATATAAAAATATTTTGAACTAGGCCAGAAGCATCAATATTGGTATGCTGTTTGCCTTGTCGGGCATGGAGTAGCAAATAGTGGCTTTGAACACTTTGACCTTCGGTGGTAGATGGGCATTGGTGTACAATTATCGCCTTATTTACCTGGGGTGGGCTCAAATTCTAGTCGACAAATTCCTTCTTGCCAGTTATTCTTACGTGTCAGACCTTCCAAAAAGTTGCTAGGGTAAAAAGGGACAAGTGGGAGAGCTACTAGGTCTACTCTCTCAAATGACTGGTAAGGCTCTCCCGAAGAGGTTGGAGTCACCGTCTCCGTAAACGAACTGTGCACGGGCGCGTCCTCAATGGACAACCACTGTGTGCTCTTAACCAATTTGGGCGAGCCGAAATACTGATAGTGGTCGCCAAACTAAGGCAGGGCTTATTAAGCGGAATGGCCTCTATGAATTCAATAAGAAAGAGGTAGAATACCGAGGTACCGGCCATCATAAAAGGAATTTGACGATGCTTTATATGTAGTGATACGCGCCATCTAAGGATGGATGCCTTTAAATCAAGCATGTCTAGATTCTTGACTCCTTTATCTCCCCGCCAACCAGTCGTTTAGTAAAACGGCAATACTTATGGTGCAAAGCGGCCTACTGAAAAATATTTTTCTTTTGTTATGCTTCTAGAACGAGATAAAGCTCAACAAAAGATAGTGTAATACGGATCTGGCATGTAAGTCTGTCTTTCTGGTTGTTGAGGCAGCCATAACCTTTTTATCAGCCATAGAGAGCCGGATGACAACGCTCGACGCTCTACTGTCGAGACTGTCGAGAGAAGTCAGCTACCATTTTCGCAGATTGCATAGTAGAGTAATTGTGCCTGCATTGCTGCTGCCGTGGTTGGTTGTTTAGATGAAGCGTGAGTTCAGTACTCTAACCTTTGCTGTATACTATGAGCTGATAAAAGTCGCACATTGCTACCTGACTCCAAAAGTTAATATTACCCTTTTTTACAAAACAAAATATTAATTTTATTTTTATTCCCAACTGTGAGCTGGACTTTATCGAGGATTATTAATAAAATGTTATGTGGGGTAAGTCCTACATTTACATCTAGCATAGCAACACCTATTCAGCAGTGGTCGCCAGATTTTGTACTGCGGTTTTACTCATTCTTTAGTAACACCTTCCACATACACAACATGGTGATACCGCCAGTCGGTGTGACACACGGACTTCGTGTTATTTTGCTCAAGTACAGATGAATTAAGGTATAAGTCCCTCGACTTTGATAGCCAAAAACACTGTTGGGTCTTAGCCGGTATGACCACTTTCTGTGTATGGCGAGGTTGATAAAGCACATCTTCTAGGCTGAATAAAGGTAAGCACTCCCCGCTTTACTAAGGTCAGGGATCAAAAATCTTATTGTCGTAAACACTGCAGCAAGCCGATCAAATTTTTGGACATAGAAGTACATGGGCTGAGGACAAGAGTCTGGAGTAATGCTCGTGGGCAGAGCGCGGAGTGACACGAATCCCATTAAGCAGTGCTCGTCAGATACAGCACTCACTGCATACCTCAAGTGGTGTGGCCGACTTAAACTATGATAGAGCCCTAGTTTTGCGCATGGAATGGCACGTAATGCATTGATATGTGCTTATAAGAAATAGCTCTTGCCGCATGTCTTCGATGGCATGGTTGACTTCCAGCTAAGAAAGTACAGTCAAGCTCTACCTGGCGCGTTTACCAATGTGTAGCCCTTGAAGAAAGCAGCTTCTGTTGTAAGTCATGCACAGCACAGTTAGCGTGCTGCCATCGATGGCGTGGTTGGCTTCCAGCCGAGAGAGTACACTCGAACTCTATCTGACGCGTTTACCAATGGGCATTGCTTGTACAGAGCAGCTTCTTCTGTAAGCCACGCACAGTACAATAAGCTTCCAGTAAAGGCATATCAAAATTCTTACCAGATACAATTACGCGTGTAGTGGTATTGGGCAACGCCTGTTGCGAACGTCTTTTGCTGAATACTATCCAATGCATTGATGGCTATAAGACAAAGCATGACGAGCAAGATTTGAGCATGCACATCGGATTTTGCGTACCTCACGAAGCAATGCTTGCTATAGGTAGCATTTATAATATGTAACGCCTTACAAAGTCGGCCAATGACCAAGGCAACGACTATGCAGCTCTCTCATGCATGTCAAGCAATTCATTACACTGAGTGGGTTCTCTCTAACGTACATTTTATCGCCATACATCAATGCGGACGTCAAATTATTAATGCTCAACAAAATCGACATGACAAAGACACATGGCTTCTTTCAAAGCCGTTGATCTCATCCACCAAACGTCAGTTTTAAATGGCGCTCAACGAGCAACACTGGATCGGATGTCTTGGGCAATTTGGTCTGAAGAAAACTACCTATTTAAAACGAAAGCGTTACCTATGAGAGGGGATTCGATATGGGTAAAGCCTCTATACGCCTTAGATCTATACCGGCCAGAGATGACCTGCTTAGTCTGGACACGATGTCCATGGCAGAGCTTGGAGATGTCTGTAGGGTCGATGGCATACTCGAGGTAGTGGTAATATGGCCTGGAGAAGCACACTGACTCGCTTTGTATAATGCACGCTAATTTACCTAAGCATCACCTCGGTCGAATGTCGATAATATCACTACTTACTCTCAATTAAACAATGTAAGAAAAGGTAAGATGCATATGAAAATTGACTATCATGAGTTCGCTATGTTTTGGGTCTTTCGATTTCGTGTACATTTCGATGAATAGACGGAATCGATCTGTGGCTTAGCAACGTCTCGAAGCTCTAAAAAAGTCATCTTTCACTTTGTATGGGCTTTAAAGAAACAGTCTACGCCAGCGCAGGTAATGTAAAGTTTCATATTATCGCGCAAAAAATTGTACACTCCTGATAAGAGTTAGGTGCAATGATCATTAGATGAGTAAAGACGTGTAGAGATTGCTTGAAAATAGAGACACAGATCTCATCCTGGAAACCAAACTAAATATATATATATAATAGTGACTTAGAATCCAAACTAGAAATACCGCCGACCTTGATGTCTATGGCAAGGATGTATTGAGATTCGGAATGCCCTTCATGATTATCGTATGTTTGATCTGGAACAAAAAAAATGATTCCGATTTTTCATATCCATAGCTAAGCTTCCAATTCCTTTATAGCCCTGCATTCTATCTTTCGTTGCCGATCTAAAATTGTTGCGGTCCATATCGATTGCGGATGTGCCAAGCTAAATCAATTGTCGATAATTTCGCTAAAACGGGATTACATACGATCTGAGTCTTCTTTAGAGCATAAGCGGATTTAGTTTGGAAGCGCGACGGCAATAAATTCCTGCTATGCAACTCCAGTTTAAATATCGCGAATATGAATATGTATTCGACAAGTAACGAAATTTCGACATCTTCATCTTATTGTCGGGCTTTCCGAGCTCGCTGTTGGTATCAAGCCAATATATAGCTAGATCATCTATCGTGGCGAATTCATCATTAGTTTCTTAGCCTTTGGCAACTAATTGAACATAACATCAGTAGGATTGCAAGCAGAAATTCGTATAAGCTCTGCAACAGCAAATTAGTATTTTTTCGAAAGAGCTCAGGCTTTGACGATTGGTATGGCAGTGACACGCAAACTCTTATAGTTTTGAGATCAAACGTGACTCCCGTCCGATTCCAATCGAAGCCCGTATTGTAATAGATCCCACAAGTTGGACGCGTCACGGATCGGGATCATGAACAACGGCCTGGGTCAATAACTTGACTTTGATAGCTGCACATGTCGTCCTGACCTTACTACAACAAGTTTTTTAGCTCCGCTCCATGCCCCTCGCAGAAACATTGTTTTTGGCGAAACGACAGTGTATGGCCTTAAAACAGACAGTTGAACTACGACTTCAGCTCTTGATTCGACCACATATTCTGTGGCGCCTTCATTCGGAGGACACATCTGTCTAGCCATGGCAATGATGACCAACCGCCGATTGAAAAAGAATATTCAGATTGTTCCACCCGAACGCATCAAGCGTTTCTACGATGACTGTGATGTATTTCTGTATGACTTCATAGCTCAAGATCTTGTCTCAGTCCGCTCTATCGATTTAATTAGCGTCTATGATTGGGATGGTGTCTAGGAATGCAAAAACATATTAGCTAAACCTGCCAGACCGCAGCTATTCATTAATTATTGGATCGAATTACGATAGTAAACGCAGCAGCATAATATTCATGTCATTTGCATTTCGTAGTTCGAAGAAAATATACAAGAAATATAATGATGTACTCGACAATAGTCTCAGCTTTTTTGGTAGCGATTAGGGAATTAATTTCAAGCGCAGGTACTAACTAGACTGGCAGATGTACTCGGAAATTATGACCTAAACGTTTTCTTTTTTTGGTAGCTTTTTCTTCGCTTTGTACTATTCGACGAAAATTAGTGTTTTCTGTTTTGCCGTGCGTCTTCTATGTCGCTAATCATGGTGCTGTCATAATTTCCGTAAGTAAATACACTTAAAGGCGGTCCTATCAATGCAAAAGGTAGATATTGAGATACGATCTCAAATTTGATAGCCTCACCATTTTGATCCATACACGATACGAGACTTTTTTTATGAATGCAGCACATACAGCATAGCAAACCCGCGCAGCAAATGTATGGCATGCGTTTCAGGCTTTGGTCTGATTGGCAACTCCAGCGATTCGTGCCTTAATCTCATCTTGGTCGCCAACGTAGTAGCCTGACAAGGGAGCGATTGCGTCCTTAGAAGGCACGGGCTTAAAGTTCTCGTCCAGATCATAGACCAGAGGCACGCCAGTTGGAATATTGAGGCCGGTGATCGTATCCTCGGGAATGTTGTCCAAGTGCTTGACAAGTGCACGAAGTGAATTTCCGTGCGCGGCAATCACAATCTTTTTGCCTTCCTTAATGGACGGAATGATGGTCTGTTCCCAGTAAGGCACCACACGCTCGCACGTACTTGCCAAAGATTCAGCGAAGGGAAGCAACTCTTTTGGCACACTTGCGTACTTAACGTCATTTCCTGGATAATACTGGCTATCGGCTTCAAGAGGAGGGGGCGGTGTGGCATAACTGCGACGCCAGATCATCACCTTCTCGATACCGTGTTGGTCGACCGTCTCCTGCTTATTAAGGCCCGTGAGCGAGCCATAGTGACGTTCATTCAGACGCCACGATCGAAGTACGGGGATCCACATTAAATCCGTTTCCTCCAAGATATTCCAGAGCGTCTTGATCGCACGTTTTAGTACCGAAGTGTAAGCCAGATCGAAGCTAAATCCCGCAGCCTTGAGAAGTTTGCCCGCATCGTGCGACTCTTGCTCGCCCTTTGCCGATAGCTGAACGTCGTGCCAGCCAGTAAAGCGGTTGTCTACGTTCCATTGACTCTCGCCATGACGTATGAGGACTATCTGATACCTCGCCGCCATGTGATAGGATCTTTAGGGAAAAACAAGGAGTACTTCTACTTGGCAAATATGCCGAGCACATTCCTTGTGTGATCTACATAATTAAGTTATATGTGAGCACTCCACTTGTGTACTCTACACAATCAGGACTTATCATCTATGGACTGGGATGCTGGACGCGTGACGGCCGTGGGTACGGAGAGTGCACAAACATCAGACGCGCGTCAGAGCGCCAGTCCAGCAGCCATCCAACGCCGTTTGCGATCCTTTTTGCGTGGCTTTCGCGTAGGTCCTGTCTTCTACTATCGCGAGCAGCTTCTGGCCAACTCGCGGCGCAATTACTGGTTCGTGACTGTCAACCTATCCCACGTCGCATCCTTTGACCAGGAATTGCAAGATTTACTGCTTAAAAGCCCTAGAGAGCAGTTGCCTCTACTGGAAAATGCAGCGAAAGAAACGTTGGCGCAATTGCTAGTGGCAAGTCACGAATCAGGAGCGCCAGACTCGGCAACGTTGGATCTTTCGTCGAATTTTCCCGACATCCAGACAATTTTGACTAGTGATCAAGCGCCCGTGGCACTCCGCCATGTTCACTCACAAGAGATCAATCGACTCGTGAAAGTACCAGGTATCGTCATTAGTGCCACTCGCGTACGGACAAAGTGCGTATCGGCAACTCTAAAATGTCGCAATTGTGGTCACACGAAGCGAGTTGCCGTTGCTGGAATGGGGGGTGTCAACATTCCTCGCATTTGTGACCGCAATAGAGAGGAGAGTTCGACCAGCACACCAGGTGATTTGTGTCCCAGAGACTCGTACGTGGTGTTGCCCGACCAAGGCCAATACGTGGATCAGCAGACGCTAAAATTACAGGAAAATCCAGAGGTCGTGCCGACTGGTGAAATGCCTAGAAACTTGGCGCTCATTGCTGATCGGCACTTGGTAGATCAAGCATCTCCTGGTACGCGTGTGTCAATCATTGGCATCACATCAGTGGTAAACGCAGGGAGCAAAAACGTTGGCGCTGTGGCCATTCGTACGCTTTATTTGCGTGTCGTAGGCATTGAAATCGACGAGGAAGGCGCAGGACGAGCCAAAGCGTCGTTTTCTCCTGCTGAAGAAGAGAAATTTCACGAAATGGCCCGAGATTCGACTTTATATGAAAAATTGGCAGCCAGTATTGCACCATCCATTTATGGGGACTACACGACAAACATGAAGAAAGCGATTGCTTGTCTGCTTGCCGGGGGATCCCGAAAACGGTTGCCGGATGGCATGATTTTGCGTGGTGATATCAATGTATTACTATTGGGAGATCCGAGTACAGCAAAATCTCAATTTTTGAAATTTACGGAAAAGATTGCGCCAGTTGGTGTGTATACGTCAGGTAAAGGAAGCAGTGCAGCTGGGTTAACGGCTTCGGTGATTCGTGATGCCAAGGGAGAATTTTACCTTGAAGGAGGTGCCATGGTACTTGCTGATGGCGGGGTTGTGTGCATTGATGAGTTTGATAAAATGAGAGAGTCGGATCGTGTGGCAATCCACGAGGCCATGGAGCAACAAACGATTTCCATTGCGAAAGCTGGTATCACGACTATTTTAAACTCGCGAGCAAGTGTCTTGGCTGCTGCCAACCCCGTGTTTGGTCGCTACGATGATATGCGCTCGGCTTCCGAAAATATTGACTTGATGAGCACGATTCTCAGTCGATTTGATATGATCTTTATTGTTCGAGATATTCAGGACGATTCAAGAGATCGACAAATGGCTGCACACGTTGTGCGGATGCACACAAATGCACTTACATCGGCTGCTGGAAAGTCGTCAGCTAGTGAAAACATCTCGAGTGGTGGCGAGTTTGAACCGTGGTTGCTTAAAAAGTTCTTTACGTACTGCCGAACTCGCTGTGCTCCACGACTGTCAGTTGGAGCAGCTCAAGCGCTGCAGGACTTTTACGTGGGTGTGCGAGACGATGTGCGGCGTACACAAGGCGGAGAAACGACTATTCCTGTCACAGTGCGTCAGCTGGAAGCTCTTGTGCGAATTGCTGAATCCTTGGCAAAAATGCACTTGCTGAACGAAGCCACACGCGAACACGTGCAAGAAGCGATACGGTTGTTTAGTGTGAGTACGATGAATGCCGCCAAGGACGGTGGCACTCAAGGACTATTTGGTGGTTTGCATGAAAAAGCGCAGGAGGTCGAGGAGAGCATCCATCGTACATTACGCATTGGGACTCGGGTCGAAACGAGCGCCTTGTATAGTCGACTTGAGGCGCAGGGCTACAACCCCAACGCGATTCAACGCGCGATTCGAGCGATGGTGCAAAAAGGGTCACTGCGACAGCTGAGTCAGTATAAGTTTGTGTCTCGTGTCAAGTAGGTTTGAAGTGAGCAAAGGATCTCACTTATAAGGGGGTGAACAAATTCGTAAAGTTCATTCTTTAGGTAGTTTTATTATTAAATCGCTGCATAATCAGCAGAAGCGTTTACGATAAGAGCAAGGCGACTTTATCGTGTACTCGCTCATTGGGACCAAGCGTGGGGAAAGGCTTTCAAAATTCGGCTAAAAAGCGGCCTAGTACCTCATTTTATGGATATATCCAACATATACAAAATTGCTTGAAGACTGGTGTAATTTGCAATAACCCCAGGCAAACAAAAAATATGTTTTTTGATCTTAGGCTTCTATTTTCAGCTTAGAAATTCGACGACTTCTAGCAGGGGATGAGCTAAATGCAAACTTTAGCGCAGATGCTAGATTTTGCGCCTAAACGGCCACGACTTTGTCATCTAGAAGCTAACTTTGCATCCTGATATCAAAAAGCCAATTGGCCTGTCGCTATTTTAATCCTAGAGTCACAGCATGATCGAGACAGCAAAATGCAGGTGATAGCTAGTCACTCTCGGATTCTGTTTAAAAAATCTAAGAGTGAAAGCGCGCTGCTTTTAATGCCTTGGCTTATACTGCACAATGCATTTGTTTGACAAGATTTACTCGCTCTGGTCTGTAGATAATCTGCTAATAAAATATCCAGCTGGGTGCATTAAAATTAATGACATATTCATTTAAATAAGCCTGTTAATCGGAGGTCACGGTCCTTGCTGGGAATCCATGTTGTCTCATCATATGAACGAGAAGCAGCGCTTCAGTTCTAACGCTGTCTAGTAAAGCCTTTAACAAGCCATTCTACTTGATCGGTAATCTAAGACCACAACTGGCCAGAACAGAACTTGTATTAATCGATTGCCGACAGTGCAATGGCACCAAAATGAGCGCTTTCAAGACTGTGAGCTAGTTCATTTTACAATTGTAGCCTCGTATATATATTATTAAATTGTGGCGCGTACGCGCGCAACGACATTTAAAAGCTCTGTTTTAGGCTCTGAAACGATGGGCTTCTAGACTCGGACAAGAAATATTGAGTAGGCGAAGTCAATCCAAGAGTTACATTAGTTCTCGCTGTTGCATAGTAGTACTGATGAAGGAAGCTTACCACATTTCGACCTTCAAGTAAATATTATTTTCAATTTAGAGCTGACAGTACACCGCTTGGTGGTTGGCTCGGCTGAGAGGTAACGCATAACTTATAAACTACTCACTATTGAACTTTAAGTCGTTCAAGTGGGTCTGCACATATGTGCACAATAACGCATCAGCCAAAACATTTTTTTGTTTTTTAGCTTATGTTTCATCTCGAACTATACGTCTCAATATAGAAGACTCATCTAGTCATTCTGTGCGAAAGTAGAGGCGACTAAGTCACAGTGCGTAGTTACGCATGATCTGTTTGGGCATAGAGCCTGACAGGGTAGCATCATATTTGGCAAAAGCAGACTATATTGCATGTCTCTTTGCAATGGCGAAATCGCTCGTTCGCATCCTCAAACAGTCTAGATACGGACACTGGGGGGCACAATTAGGGAGATTCAAATACATTTACCCAATCATGCCCCCCCGTCTGCTAGTAGTAGAGCGCTGCCGATACAAAACACGACGCGACGCAGGTGGTGGTGACCAATCGTTCTCTGCTTTCAAGCTCACCTTTGTGTGTAAGTTTATTCAATTTATATTTGTCCTTTAAAATTAAATGTGATTGCATCCTAGCCATATATGCGAACTTCGCACTATACCTTGTGTAAATGATTCTCCAGACCAAGCCACATTATCAAGGCTTTTTAGCTTAAGAGGATTGGCAAATCAACAATGAACTTAGTCTCAATGAGATGTAGCCAAAGACTTTGAAGCGAGACTGTCTTTTGCACCAAATGTACAATCTTATGCAATAGCGTAGGTCTTATTTACCCGAGCGAAACATCAATGTGGGTATTGTCGTATTCTACGTCCGCCTTTTGTGCTCTGAACGACTACGATCATACCGCCACCAGCGTCTATCTGTGCACGTGCCCTGTAGACCTATTTAAAATCATCACCAGATGATCTTGCGTCGCAGACGCAAGCGATAGCTTTAAGAGTATCTCCATCCACTTCCGGAGCATACTCCTATTGTAGTGACTACGGTCTGTGGCACATCGCTCTGTCGTGTAATAAGTTGTTGTACTCGTCGTCTAAGTCAAGTGCAATAGACATTGTATATCTCGTCATTTAGTTTTGCAGCACATTTTCTTGGCACAGATGCCGAGAAAGTGACCACATTATTCTGCTAAAAAAGTGTGTGTAATGCACCACTTGTCCTTTGTCTCTCTGTCACAGAAATTTGGCATGAAGTGGATTACTTAATCTTCTGAGCTAAGGCGAATGAGGATACATTCTGGTGTGCTTTTTATCAATAATTTACGTAGGAGTGTAATGTATCGTCAAGACCAAATACCCACTTCTTACACCTAATTCCTCTTAAGTGCCTTCCAGTGACAACAAGTGACCAAGAAATAATCCCTTCTCCGGACCATTTGACGACTACCTCGGTAATCCTTTAAGCTCTACAAGCCTTCTTGAGATCTTTCACGGGCATTGAGCTTCTATCAAGCCGAGTATATATCATAGGATTTGGCTTTTCCTCTTCACATAACCGACCGCCATCGACTTGTCGACTAGAATCTCTTTCTGTTTAGGAGATGATTTCTTGCAAGGCGCGATAATTTTAATGCGTCGTCACCAATGATCGCTTCGTGTTGTGTCCCTGCCACCACGATTTTGCATTGAAAAACTGATGTCTACGTTGAGGTTCCGCGCAGACCTCCACTCGTCAGAGCCTCATCTCTGCGGACAATATACTGCTAAACATGCATGAAGGTTACAGCTTCCCAGAAGACGCCGACAATGTCGCACCGGACATTCAGTGAGCACTGTCTACGACGAGTCGAGTGATGCTCGGTGGGGAGAGTGCCGCTTAACATGTATCGCCAGGGCCTCGCTCGTATATTGCTGGTCTAATTAGGTCATCCTGTGTATAGTATACAGCTTAGATCATTCACTGTAGCAAATACTCCATAACTAAAGAGTTGAATTGTTACCTAATATACATCAACCGTCTCTTATTTGTCGTCTTATCTGAACGCCAACCACGCCATTGATGGCATGCAAAGAATGCTACTTTCACTCAGTAGACAAAGTAATTAGTAGTAGGTTCTCGCCCATTCTGCCTCGGCTTGGAGCCGCAATTGAAGCTTATGGCATATAGCTAGTGCTGAGTCGACGAGCATCTCGCAATGGCTCACGTGTTTTTTACACAGTGATAGAGACCCGCCTCGACTGTCTAGCCTCAATGTAACTATGTTGTTAGTGGCATACATAGAATGCAGCTTTTTTCGAGCACTATCCAGTGTTTAAGTGGCACTCCACTCTTGTACTCAATACCATAAGTGACACGTGATTCAATGTCCGCGTCAATGGTGTTCCTGCTTTCAAGCAAATGTGAGTTTAACTCTCTGTTCTCCAGGTTGTAAGCAGATGCCGAGGAGTGAGATCGAGAGACCGCGCTAATACTTCAGCCACATCATATCAAGGATACGGTCAGAGATTCAAGCCTAAACAGCGCTTAACGTCTTTGTTGCGCTCGGAGTGCATGCAAACGCTAGAAAATAGACATAGCACCAGCTATGCAATTATATTGAGAAGCCCCACTGGCTTCAAATCGATTAAAAGAATAGATCCCACAGCTCTTCGCGAATGTAAAGGCAGCATTCAATTCCAACTCATATACGCTTAAGCCACCGCTAACCGCCGCTCTTTAACGTAGATTTGGACCTGATGCGTTTGAATGACCAGCGCCAAAATAAAATTCGCTACGTTTTTACAAATTGATACTTGCTGCAATTTAACGCTAGATTTTGGCGCGTTACACGACCTCCAACGACCTTGGGTCGCGAAATAAGTTCGGTAGTCAAGTCTACTTTGAGGGCCGACCGATTGGATCAGTTACTCTAGGGTCAAGTGCTGGGATAATTACCTGGTATATCGGGTGACCATTTTTGTAAAAAAAAAGTTCAGAACCCGCAGAAGAGCTAATTTCTTGTCTCTTTTTTTTCATTACGCTGCATCTCAGGTTGCCTGATATAAGCCTGCGAGTGCTTTGTTTTACTGGCAAGGATAAACACTATTTATATGATATCATTGCGACCGAGATCATCCACTCACTATCAAGATCAAGTCGATGGGTAGCAATTTCGTGTAAAAGTTGTATGACTTTGAAGTAGCTGTAATCTTGGAATCCAGCATGTTAAACGACACGTGGGCTCAAGTCTATCTGTCATTTACGCCTGATGTATATGGCTTAACTCGATTGTATATAAAACTATCGATTTTGAGCATCACCCGAGAAATGGTCTTTCGTAGTTCACAAGAGGGCGACGCGTAAAAGGTGTAGACTTCGAGAATTTGCTGCTTTTGTACTGCTAAAAAAGGACTGCATCGGTCGTTGCACTCGCAAAAAAGGCTAGTCGATCAGCATACTTATTTTTGTGAATTGAACTTATGCCCCGTTTGCCTAGACGCGATATCTCTTGAAGTCTACATAGCGGCTTCTCCAAGAGAATTATGCACGTATAGCCAAGCGAACTCGTATTTGATAGCTCTTTTCATGCAATGACTTTGCTGAAGCTGTCGTAAATACGAGCAGTAGAGGTCACTTGTTGAACTGTAATCCAATGCTTGACTCTCAAACGATTCATAGAATACGAAAGCTATAGGTGCTACTCGCTTTGCCGGAACCGACCCGCCGTTTATTTAAATTAATCCAAGGGAGCTCGATATTCTGCAGAGAAGTTTGCTGGATTTGGCGTGTACAGCTGTGCATGCTCACACTTAGCGTTTTAAGAGGCCTAAAGTGATACCTGTGTTTCTATGGTAGCCGCTAGAGAAACATTAGCCGGCTCACCAGAACGTCTGCCTGCAAACTTGAATCCAAGCAAATAAAATCTGGCTTGACTGCCCCTTGCGTCTATATGCTTCACCATACCTATCGCGAAATAGCTAAGATACATCGCGCACCGACGTTCGGTCGATATCCGTACTTTGAAAATTAATCAGAAACCGAGTGCAGTGTGGGTAAGGTATGAAACGGTACCAGGTATGCGTCGAGCGGACTTGCAATTGTGTGACTTAGAGAAACGTTTTGTGCGCGGAACACCATTCATGGATACTTTTAAATATCTCATTGTGAAGTGAGGCACAAACTCACAAGTAAGGCTTAGTCAAAGAGCACTCACCATTTTTGACCTGTGACGCCGATGAGCGTATCGTAATCAATCAGGAGATGTAAAATCTTATTTACTTTTCAATCGACGTGCGCAGCGCGAGTGCGCACTGCGAAATGGACAGCTAGCTGTTTAAGCTGATATACCGTTTGTTACTTAAAATTAGTGAGAGCGGGGTTTGTGTCTTCATAATACTGCCTGTGTTACTCACTATGTGCGGACGACGAGGCAGTTGTTTGACCTTAGTTTTGTATGATTTGGTGAGATATGCACCTCTTCGATGTTCTGCAGGATTTTTAAAAGCGACACTAATTACGACGGTGATGTCTGATAGACAGAAAGGTTGAAAGAAAGACGAAATTTGTCTAGGCCCGAGGAGTCCAAAGCCTTCATGAAAAAGCTAAACCGCCTGGTGTGTGCCACACCAGATGGTATATGATTTAGCAGAAAGATTTACAACATTTCACTTGATAAAAATATTCTGCAGTACTTGTTATATCAAAATTATTTAGGAAATCGTTTTGAGGGCATAGGAAAGCGTTGGCGATCTATTTTAAGCCTTTTCATCTATTCATGCTCCCAGCGCATAGTCTGTAGCGATATATATAAAAAAAAAATCTTTATCGAAATGACCACATTTACGAGTGTTACACCATCCGATCTATGTCTGTGGATAGCCGCCATAAAAAGTTGTATAAGCTACTTGCACTTTGAAAGTTCTAGGCAATTCTTTTGAAGATTTGGCCGTCGACGTACCAGATACCAATAATTACTTTTCATAAAAAGTCAGAGTGGACGGTATATCCAATTATTGCTATTTACTCAAATCACTAAGCTCGTTTACCTATTTGAAAAAGCTTATCAAGACGCTCTATTGCCCCTAAATCCAAGTGCGCGCTGGAGAGGGTGAGATGTATCAAATGCTCGCTCGTCTATATCATCTTTTGACTCCTCAATCGACTGGCAGCCGTGCGGCCTTAATTCAAAAGACTTAACGGGCGATTTAAGAAGTATATGCACTATGTACCACAGAAGCGCCGTGGCAATGACGCGTTTATAACATCATTCACCTGCTCGTGACGCATAACGATTTTAACTTGCTAGTGTTGGTGTAAATCCGTAGCTTGGTAAGTGTGGATTACAAAAAGTATTTGCTTTTAACTCGACAATAAACACCACCGTAACACTTTCAGTAATTTAACAAGTAATACTCCCTCTTAAATTTAAAGTTCGACAAGAGAACTTACATCTTCAGAAAGGCACGAGCTCTAGTATATGGAAGTATCTGATATTGAGCTAACGGTTGATGTGGTTGATGAATTATAAATGCCCTTCGGTTCTCCTCCACTCAGTGAGACGATTTGTTCTCGTGCTGCTTTAGCAGCAGGTGTTTTTACCGCTTCACTCACGCAGACTGCACAAAATGTGACCTTCCGTCGGGCCAGGAGCAAATCAGGAGTCACGAAGCTTAGTGTTTTTAAAATCTTGCAGTTATGACACACATGACCAAAACAGAGTTTACACGTACTGTCACTCTTGCCAAAGTCACCGAGTTTGCGACTAGTGATTGGGCATGCACAAGTCACACAGACGAGCTCTCGATTGGGTGTGCCCATCTCTTTGGCTTCTGTGTAACGCTTATCAAGCATCCAGGCAAGCTTCTTCATTTGGCCACAATGCGCATACTTTAGCGTTGACAAAAAAGTAGACGCCATGTTGGGCACCATGAGTTTGCGAATCATATCGCCACCTGTTTCCATAAGACCTGTGACGTAGATCTCGCAGGCATTCGGCCGCACTTGACGGAAGATGCCACAAATCGATGTATTCGCTCGTACGCGTCCAGGCAAATCATGGGTTTCGGGGAAATTAATAGAGTGCATGACGTGGTACCCGATCCTTTCGCCGTTTGACAAGCGCACGATATTTGTCCCCTCAATGTAAATGTAATCGCGATTATACACCAAACCAATTGACTGAAAGGGAAGATCGAGTTCCATCCATTTCACGACCAGCGATTTAAACGGTTCTTCGATTGAAGGCTCTGCAATAGTCGACAGAACTGCTGCACCGCTAATATCGTCGACATAAGACGCTTTGATGCGCATGCCCTCGAGCGTCGGATTGACAACACCAAACATCATGTCTTCCAAGTCACCAACAGCAGTACCGAAACACAAGAGCGACGGCAGATCGGACGCTGTACTAGGGATCCGAGGATCGACACGAGATGATCCATGGTAGCGTTCCGAGTACACCTTGGTACTGTCACGGCTCTTGACCAATTTCCAGTAATTTGCGTCAATACAGCAGTGCTCCTCAAAGAGAAACTTTTCGTATCGTGAGATGCTCGCGTCTACGATCGAGGCGACGAGGCCTTCGAGGTTAGCGACGTCTGAGGACGTTAAGTGTAAATCGTTGAATGGATTCACAGTGAACCGCCCTTTCATGTCTAAAGAAGAATCACGATGGCTGAAAAGCGATTACCTCGTCACGAGCAAGTTTTTGAATGACCGTTTTGAGTGATGCACGAACTAGTCGTGTAGATAAAATCAGCCTCTACCTCGAACACTTATTATACCACACGTGTTTGCCGTATGGAAGCGCAACTATTACGTTTTCAATACAGATATTTATAGGTGAAACAAGTTAAAGGCGTTTACATATTAAGGTTGAAAAAGTAGGCCGAGGTTTTACATTAGAGTGCTGGTATTTTGTATACGGTCAGCAAATGAGGCTGCTTTCACAGATAATAAGGTCGACATCATAAGGTTTTAGGGCGATTCCGATTCTGAGCGATCGGGATATCGTGAAAATCAGCAAGTTATTCGATAAGATCTGTATTATTGAGGACTTGCTGTGCGACTGAACAAAGCCCGACTGAACATCTACCGTTGTCATTTTGAAACCTGTTTGTGTGTACTCTCTACAGTCATTGATGAGCGAAGTAAGTGATGGCGAAGATGACGCTGTCAACAAGCTACTTCAACGCTGTTGCATCTTAAATAACTTGTTACTTTCGCGGTTAGAAACGAACAAATTACTGGCTGGTGAAAATGTGCATGGAGTTTTACTGAGCGACGAGGACGAAACTGATTTATAAATTATAGAAATGCCGGATGGATTGAATATCCAAGCTTATGGATGAAGATGCCGAATTACAGTTTCAAAGTTGAGTTGGGATATGTGCCTCAGATAAACGGTGGTTTCGCGCTGACTAATGGCGTTGGTTTTTTGGCAAATTTATCTCAAATTAATCGGGGCTGCATTGCCTGCTAATCGTTCTCAAAATTCAATCATCAGGGCGAAGTTCTGACCTTGAGTGACAAGTATGACTAGATGGACGACTCAATTTGCCCCAATGAGCTTTATCATATCATGCGGAAAGTTCGCTTAAGCGATGATTGCCACTTGACGACTCTCCCGCGTAGTGTCTTGATGGCACTAAATGGTTTGTACTCTTATCCGTGGAGAAAGATTTGAGCTTTCAGATAATTTGTTTGTGCACAAGGTGGCAAAATCAATAGCAAGACTTCCCTGTCTCGACAGCGTTGTTGGTGACGTGTATTGTTTGAAAACATGCTATTACCTTTGCAAGTGGTATGATACTCCCTAAAAACAAATTAAAGGCCGCGAAGATAGCACAAGCCACAACCAAAGAAACAAGATGGATAACAAAAAGGATGTACTCGATATTTTCAAGCCAATCCGTAAATTCGCGCATCCGACTTTACACTTCTGATAGCATTTAACGTCATTAGCATAGAGCTAAGGTCCTCAATACGTATTCAGGCGATACTGTAATAACATCAGCTGACGCAACGTCACCGTAATGCTGCGCCGTCTCTATTACACCATGAGGATAAAGTGCTTCGGTCAATTTTTTTCTATCCTTCCTCATAGCTCTAGGCGTCATTTGATTTTCCTGTCACGTAATCGGTCCCAGCCAATTGTACATATAATCAAAAAGGGTCAAATCGAAGCATAAATGACTTGATTATACTAGGTTAGACGTCCTGTCACTTTGGGTGGCACAAACTCAAATTGTTTGTAGCATTTTTCTAGGGCAGTACGCACCGACGCCATCTTATGTGCCTTCGAACTATCGGCCAGTAAAGGCTTGCTCCCTGGAACCAAATTGAAATTTAGTCAACAATAAGAATTGAGATAATATACTAAAAGTAACAATGGAACATCAAAACTTACCTCAGTACCGCCATTGCATCAGGCCTTGTTTTGCACTGTGTGCGTGACTCAGAACAAAGAGCTGTATTATTATGATAGACAGAACATCCGGTATTTGCAAAGTGAACAACGACGTAGCTTTATGCCTGTTACCGACAATGACATATAGACTAGTGCGTTATATCGAGGTCACCGGAATTGAGCTACGAAAAAACGATTATTTTATAAAGACTGAGCAAGAATTCTGACCAAGTCACTTCATTGAAGTGTTGCGTTATGTTTCATTCGTCCTTGGATTGTGCTCGTCATCGAACGTTGCACCAAACTATTTTGAAGTCGCATCGAGGATTGTAGAGCTTTTACATAACAAGTCACCACAAGCTCATCGATTCATGGCCGAGACAAACAGCAAGATTACGCTACGCTTCTCAACCAATACGCAAGGGATGCGAATTTGAGTGTGACTGAATTATTTTCGTAGGTCTAACACGATGTCTAGGCCGCCAGTAAGAAATGATATAATTACAATTGAGGTGTATACGACCATCGAACAAATAACTGTTTGATGCTCAAAAATCACAAATCGATGTTATTTTTACACTTCTCTAAAATTGCTATCTATAGGCTAGATTAAGTTCTGCGATCCCAATTCTGCTTTAAACCTTTCTGTAGTATTTAGTTTACAAACCATGCTTTGTAGCCAGATCTGAAACATAATGATGGGCACATTGAAACTGTCAAGACAAAATTGTTATCTATATACCGGTCAAAAAGCATAAAAGCTCGGATAAACTATTCTTCATAAGGTATGTTTGCCGAACTCTTCTTATGATACAGCCTCAAATTGACCCTTAAAATCTACAGCTCGTTATCTAGCATATGTTTACAAAGGTGCATCCAATAATCTTCCAGACGGAGTTCAGAGGACATGCGCAAAAATTGCTGTTCTTAGGCTATTTTGAGAAAATTATGCTATTAGTATCGTTGATGCTAGAGCATTTATTATTTAAAATCCAACGTTTTTAGTATTACTTGGTAATAGTAAGGGTATATTTCCGCGATTAAATGCTTCGATAAATACAATTATCTTATTATTCACTGTATTTCATTAAACAAATTTATTTCGTTTGTGAAGATAGTGAAAGTTTGACACCATTCTATGCAGAGCGACTGTATTTCAGTAAAATATTTTTTCGTAAAAGGCCCTGATCTCTACAAATTTTCGTAAACAGTTTGTTTTGAATGATATTATTATACTAGCGGAACATTGCATGAAAGCGAGCCTTTGTCTGTATTTAAGGAGAGCCTTCAAAGAACGAGACTTTTAATGCACGACGGAAACGTTGGCGGTATCCAATCTAATTTGCATACCGAGGCAGAGCCATACTTGTGCGGAACGAGCAATTTGCACTGTTCGTAAGACCAATCGTCTTCAAAGCGCCAAGGGAGGTGGCCGCACCAGCAGCTCGAATATATTATAGCCTTCGAGCTCTATAAACTAAGGAAACTCAAGCAGCACAGACTCTAATAACCTCGGCTCCACTATTATATCAGGGTAATAGTACAAGCATTCATCTTGAATTTGTGCAGTTACGTCACCCAGTCGTGAAGCCCGCACAGCACAGCTCATGCCTAGATGATGGAAAAAACCGATTGAATTTTCGTCTGGTCTAATTAGTTTGGTTCCCTGACAGTGATAGTTTCGAGTCACTTTCGAGCCGTTAGATGTATTTTATGGCCTCGACTCGTTGTCTAAGACACTGGCTACACAAATTAAACATGCGTCACTAGTCCTCATCATACTAGAGTTTTCCCATGATAAATTTTAAGTGAGCTTAATAGTCGCTTCCAAGAGCGATGTCGGCATTCTGTTGGGCCACCAACGTGGTGAAGCTTTAGGGTCAATTGTGGCTTTTAACGTCAACATAGGTAAAGGAAGATTGCATAAAGACCTTTTTTATATATCAATTTGCAAAAATACGTACTATTTCCAAGCTACTTATGTAACAGCCTCATCTTAGCTTAGCAGCTATTGCTGTACGTAAGTATGTAATGTCGTCGGTCTTTTGTATGCATTTCAAGGTGAAATTTTGAAAAGGATAAACCCTTGAACTGGGTAACTTCAAGGAAATTCAACTGTAAGGGCTATACAATGCGCAACGTCAAAGTCCGGTACTAAGACGCAAAGACTAGTGTACGGCTGAGTGGATTGTGCGGACGATCTAACACTTAAATTAAGCTAAATAAAAATATGCTTGAGAAGAGTTACCACTTGACAACATCGTGGCTGGACTTCACACGAAACAAATTACAGTTGTTGCGTAATATTTGGCACCACGATCCGTCACGAATATTTGAAAGAGTGACCTCTTCAAGCCGGCATCGCGAATGATACACGATATATGGCAGAGCTTTGTGATTAACAAAGGTCGTTATAATGAGCACCATATAACATCGTTAACTTGGCAATCTAAGACTAACAGACGCATGTCTCGCTTAAAATGAATTCTGAGCCTTTGGCTACAAAGTGAACTCTATAAACATGAAAAACTTGCGACAAACACTTTGCAAGCCCAGCAAAATATCGACTTTTGGAAGGCTGTAAAGTATAGTTCAAATGGTAATTAATTTGGTTTGAAATTATTGGAATCCGTATCGACGATGCTGCGACCAGAATATTCTGACGCATAGGAATAGGAGGTGAACGTCGACGCAGCTTCACATATGGTCAAACACTATATTGAGTGTTGGTGGAGAAGCCTTACGAAACGGTTGCGAATTCGGAGCAGTGTAACGCAACAGAGGGAATATTAAAAAGCAGCTGATGTTTTGTATGCAAAAACTAGGAATAGAATTTTAACGAACGGAAATTAAAGAACTCAAATTGGCCAAACCATGCTCGTGGTAGCAAGATGAGTCGGCTCGGCTAAGGTCATACTTAGCATTATAACAGAGGACCAATCGATCACAATGCAGACCAACAATTACCGGAGACTGCAAATATTTCCACGATCGAAGCTTCCTCTTAGTGATGGTGTATTAGAACAGGATCATATGTGCACGATGATGCAGTCCCAAATTAGTCGAAAATTTGATAATTTATCGACCAAACACCTCGATACTTTTCAAAATTGCGCACACGATCGCTACAAAGGGTGAGATTTTGATACGAATAAAATCGAGTTGTTAAGTGGAGCTGAAAAGCTAGATCCTTTTTATAAATTTCAAATGAGCTTGAGTCTCAACACGATCGTTTCTTAATGCGCTTGGTACCACTCAAGGTTGACTGCAATCGTACCACTTGTAGTGCGTTAGCTAAGACCATTGTGTCATCTATGTATATGCATCCCAAAGTATATGCAACAGTCTGTGCATAATGAGGAACAACAAACACAAATTGTTTCATACCAACTACACATTTGACATTGTAGTAACAAGCCTTACGATATCTCATGGACGGCTGACACACAAGTGCTCTATAAACCTGAGCGAGATCAGATCATCCAAATAATGCTAGCGCAGCGGCATGCAATTCTTGCATTGTCCGACCAAACTTAGCTTCGGGTCGAAGTGAGTCCCTTGGTACGTAGCGATATCTGTGATGACCAATAACATTTATTGCCATTGAAGAAATGACTCTCTGTAAAGTCAAGAAAAATTTGACCATGATAATTTAACAAGCCTTGCCGCATTTTCTTTCTCTGTCTGTCTCGCGGATAAAAACAGCGTCAGATAATCAAGAGCAAACACTTCACCACCAATTAAGCGTGTACGCAGACCATTATTTCCACGACAACAAAGCGAAACGCGATTCAAATTCGACTTTGCAATCAGAAACAATTGGATAGGCATTACCGAGCTTTCACTCTCTCGTGGTTGAAACATTGGAATGATGGAGGTCATGTAGTAAAAAAGGTATCGTTTTTTATTCAGACATCTATTACACAAGATGTTGCGCCAAATTTATCATCGCACTAAATCAACGGATGAATGTGCCGTTTTTGAGTTTGCAAAACCACAACGGCAACGATGCCAGTCCTTTAAAGGCTGCCATTTTTAGCAGTCTTTGATTCTATAAGTGCCATTTGACGAAGAGAACACTAAATTTGCCAAGTAATTCCTCATCTAAAGGCGAGTGCACCATAAGTGTGCTAACGCTTTCGACGAGTATCGACTTTTGGTGCAAGTGTGCTCGCAGAAACGTGTCTCTGGTATCGGCTTTAGAAGTCGTTGTGCATATTTTTGGCTTTTTCATCTTTAAAGCCTGCTGACAGTGGATACAATCAATGAGACGGTATTACGGACGGGTTTGGAAGCGAAAGGCACTAAAAATCAAGGCACAATGGTATGGCAAAATGAGGCTGGATTCGATCATATGGGCGGAAGAACAGGGCTTAAAAAATGCTTACTACATTTCTGACGGCTTTTTAAAGGTAAATTTTGGTCGAGCAAGTTCATTTCAGATAAGTCGAACTCATTTAGTTTAATCAACAGCGACAAAGAATGTTCGAACTTCTTATAGCAGTAAGGCTAAGATAAACTGCGAAACGAACAACTCAGGACAAAATAAGCATTTTATCAGCACGGGACAAAGTGACAGTAGCGGCGATAATGGAAGTGTTGACGAATAAAGATATTTACACTAGAGATCATGCGAAAGAAGTATCTATTCATCAGCAACCAATGCCTTGGCTTTGTAAAATAAGATTCTTAGAGTTTATTCGCGCGCCACAAAGCATAGGCATAGCTTACTCGATATCAAGAGTAGCGCGCAAAAGCTAAACTAGAGATGAAAACGATTAAGTACCTCTTTGTCAAAAAATTGAATTGAACCAGACGAGTACCGCAAGATATAGATGCATCGAAGGGAAGCATAAGCAGCTAGTGCAATAGTAGCTGCGACAATTGGCACGATGTAGCATTTCATGACTGATTCAATAAGTGACCTTTTTAGCATCATATCACTTTGATAGCATCAAGAAAAGCTTTCAGCAGGCTTCGGCTGTGACGGTCGAAATAAAGTCGCTTAGCGCAGTTTGCAACTCTTCTAGCCATATTATAGTTCATACCTCACTTCAACTGGATTTGAAAGAATAATCTTATTCTAGTTGATGCAGCTTAAGGCCGCCGAACGAAATTACCAAAGAGTTAGTTGCCATGAAGAGCCGCACTGGTAGAGCTTCGAGTGCACCTTTTCGGATCTGAGCCCTTTGTGATCTTTCAAGACCGTTCGCTCGGCGATTATTACGCACCACTACAAAGAACGGAAAAGGAATTACCATCCTGCGAAAATTGTATCTACGTAAGGCTGGTTTGATCAATGTGTTTGCTGCTGTGTTTTGCGCAGGTCAGACTTTACGATGGCTCGCATAAGCAGAGTTTACAGCTCTTTTGACAAATCGAACGTTAGGCATACAGAAAATTATGAATGTAGATTCTCTAATGCGATTTCTCGTCGCAGACGACTGTAACTTGTCCGCTAAGCTTAACCAGCGGTTTGCATCACTAATTTGTAAATCCAACCTACCCTTTCTGAGCCGTTGTTCTGAATGACGAAGGCATGAGTCAAAACATACTTCTAGAGGATATATGATTCTTCGAGTAACGTCGAAAATGTTCTGCTATGTATATACAGCATTTTGATGGCCTTGCATATACAAATAAGCGGCCAAGTATGGTACAGAGGTACTATACTAGGTAGGCAAGTCATAGTCGACAATCAGACAAACATCCCGCTCACTTGAGCAAGGTTTGATAGACACGCCTGAAACAAGTGTGCGCTACGAGGGACCGGATCGTCATCCGACGACATAGAGTACTTATGCCAGAGTACTATGTATTTTGAGCTTTCTTCATGTCTCAAGGATGATGTTGGCGTCAGCCCTGACGATCTACTGGATGCAGTCGACAAAGTGTTCAGCGCGCTAAGCAATAGCACCGACGGTATCTGGTATCTCTACTAAATTAACATTTAAATTCTTGATAGTGCGACGACAAGCGGTCCGTTGCTGAAAAGACATCGCCAGACTAGTCTTGCCTAAGGGCACGACAACCACATGTTTCTCTCAAGGAGATGGTGAGGTTAGCAGCACGTTGATAAGAGCTGGCGCGTAGAAACAATCAAGATTTTACGTTTAGCGACTGCCCACAATTGTTAGTCTTAAGCAAATCGACGCGTGCAATACAAAGCAACCTAAATCCCGACTTTTTCAACACGATGCTTATTCTATTTTCAACCAATCTATACTAATACATATTCACTAGGTTTAGCTCTGAAATCTAGGCAGGCATTATTTCCATCTCAAAATACAAACCAGCAGGGTGCCTGCACCAGAAGTCACATTACCTCTTTAAATAGAAAAGTAGCTTATACCACAAAAGCACGGCCTTGGCAACGGCCGATTACCTCTTCCCCGGCTAGAACGTAATATTGTTTCATTGACCTCTCTTGACTTTTGCTATTAACAACAATGATTTAATAGGCAGTGCAGAGGGCTGCCGGTTGATCGGATCATCTTACAAGACACAAGCTAATGCCGAAGAAGATTGCTTTGGCTTACATAGATGCCATCGCAACTTGAAAAACCTGCAGCGATATCTACGCAAGCCAATTGCCGATTGACCTTTTTCAGTTATAACTAATTGGTTAGCGATCCAAGCAGTCATCTTTCTGTCACGATCTGTCCATTTGGCCAATTGTCGATATCGCTGACCGTTTCACTAGGATATCTAAAGGGCAATTCGAATCGGTCAGATCGGTATATTCATGCTTGTGTGTTTGTATATTAAATCTTGCGAAGTTGCAATTTAATTTTGGTGTCTTTTAAAGGGCAGCATGTAGCACAAGTAGCTCCGATTATTTTAGCACCGATTAATCACGCGTCGTGAGCAAAAATGAATCGTGAAACAGACCTGAGTGCAATAACGACAAGAGAGCCCTGTGTCTGTATTCACGAAACAATGCAAAAGCCATGCTGGCGTTTAGGTTGCAGCTGCTGTACGCTTGCTTCGTGCTTTGGCAAAATAAATACTTGAGTCTGTCGAAAACACACCGTGCTTGTTCTACTACACTTTTCAGTTGCGTAAACTACAGCTTGAAATTAGTACTAACGGAAGAGTAGTGGTCCTGAATTTACGACATCAGAGCATATATCGTTGTTGAAATTACACCGCTGAATGCATGTTGAACGGGCGGATGGTGTCACAGTATTTGCGAGTACGTCACAGTAAGTAATTACATAATGGTAGCCGTGCATTGGTCTAGATATATATTCTTACTTCTTTTTCTCAACAATCGTGCATTAAAAAATGTATTTTCTAACGGTATATTTTTTTGAAGGGTCTAATTGATATTTTGTCTGATAGCCTCGCTGAATGTGGGAGTGCAAGTGTTGGAAGACGAAAGTTGTCGAAGAAGATGGGTAGCGATGTCGTGGAAGCAGTCGAATAGCTTTGCACGTGTCACGACTGAGATGCACAAGGAAACCGTAAGCGCGACTTCCTAAACTAAGCTGTGCTAATGTTGGGCGTGTTGTCAAGCGAGCAGGGAAGAATTTTGCGCTCGCAGCGCTTGGCATTTTAATCGAGATCCCCGAAGCGGTAAATTGATTTTGTCTTACTGCTACGGATATTGAACGACGTTGCTTGGTGATGAACTGTGGTGGGAATCGACACCTCGTCAATGACGAGATTATTCTGTACAAAGTTTTTAACTGCCATGCCGACAATAGGCTAATGTCGCCAACGCCGAGACGCTCGGTGCTACCAAGAGCGGTAAATTGTTGACTTTTGAGGTCTTCGTGCGCGGTTTGTCCACGACATTACGCTATCTGACGAGTACTACGCGCCAATTTTGACATAGCAACTCAGACTTCTCGCGTATTGGTGTCTGTGTTGACATAGGTGACATTTTGTCGACGGAATGGGTGACACAGGTCAATTTGTAAAAAAAATAGATAAGTCTTCATCTTCTGCCACTATCATAAATTTGAGAAGCGACTGCAATTTGCAAAGCACTGACTCTGTATGCCTGCGCCTTTCCATGAGCTTCGGCCAGACATGCATCATAGTACGCTTTTGAACTAGCCAGCTCCTCTTGAGCAACTTGGAGTGCGTCACAATCAGCCGCATTTGCGACGCACATGGAGCAGAAGTTTCGCTTTTCCTCGAGCACATTGCGCTGATCCGGGGCGACAAGACACACAAATTTTTTAGAGCAACACCTTGAACAAACGTTTCGTAGGCAGCTTTTGCACCTCTTGTGTTTGGCGCCAAGAAAACCAAAGCTTCTTGAGCACACTACACAATGACCACGAGTGGCGGCTGGTGGATGCAGGGTAAATGATAATTTTTCATCAGATAGAGACAGCGACGGCGTGCTACCAGACAGCTTACGCATACGCCACACCAGCTTTTTCATAAATCCACACTCGGCATTTCGCGTAAAAGATGCCCACTGTGCCGCGATGGCCTGAAGGGCCATCTTATTCACCATTTCGTTTTGTGTATGGAAATCAAAAAAACCGCGCACATAGCACTCGACGGTTGTTGGCGTTTTCTGAATGTAGAGGGAACAAACTGACATGTTGCCCCGTTCGATGCCGTGCGCCACCTCCATCCCTGGTATATCTACAAAGGCCACTGAGTGCGAGATGTTATAGCCGATGCGTTCGCGCTTTACAGTATGCGCGATTCCTGAAGTGTCCAGAGTCACGTAATCACGTCGATTATTGTAAAGACGCCATTTGACGCTAACGTGATGAAACGGGTCATCCATTGTGGGTTGAACCAGCTCATGGATGACCTTACTGTCAACGACGCCATCTTGGATACAGGTGGATTTTAAACGGATGGCCTCATCCGTAGTTGCCACGGCGCCGTACATAACACTATTGAGCGTGCCCTTGATGGTACCGAGCAGTAGTAATGAAGGAGTAAGGGGAATGCCGTTATGGCGGCTACGCTCGCGGTAGATACGCACGCTATCTTTGCGCCGTAACTCCTTCCACCGACGGCTGTCGGCAAAGCCGTCCTTAGTCTTTAGCAACGTGTTGTACTGCTGAATATTGTGCATCGTAAGTGTCTCGGCCAGCTCGCACAGTAAATCGCAATCCTGCTCCGACAGGTCCACGTCTTGCGGAACCGGTTTTATGGTCGTCTTCATCTTTTTTCCACGTTTTGCTCGCTGTCGTGTGACGGTTGCCGGCCGAATAAATTTATGAGCCACAAATGCCGCTATATTATACTAGTCTAGCTTGAAGTGCATGTATTAGGCAGTACCATTGCAGCAAGGACAGGCAAAACATGTTACGCATGTGGATGAGCTGCGTACGATTCAGTTATGGGAAACTTGGCTGAACGGTGAACCCACTGAGAAAGTGGTACTACATTTACAATCACGTATGGTTTAAAATACGCATTATTACAAATGATAATTCTATTCACAGCGCTAGTATTTACGAGCAAATCAGAGGCACGAATTTCAATTGCGTTGTGATATGTGCATGTAGGTACATCATCGCTTTCTCAAAGGGTGTCTAGGGGTACGCCCGACCCCGCTTTAAAGGTAAAATGAGCAAACGACGAACCCTAAAAGGATACTTATCTTGGAACACTTGACCTCAGATAAGGTTTTTCACTTTTGTGAGTTAGTAAAGTGATGGTCAAGCGTACCCCTAGACACCCTTAAAGACCGATGATGTACTAGCTTGGGATATAGCCGTGCAAACGTCTCGATTACGGGCAAAAAATTTCAGGACAGGTGTCCCACACCCAGTGACTTGCGAACACCACGAATTCTTGCTGTCAGCAGGACATCACAGATACAGCAGAGCGTCTTAAGTATCTATGCGTAACCATGTGTTGGCTGGAAACAAAAGCTTTGGTTGCAACTGCACACCGAAGCTTAAGAGCTGACCTTATTTTTCACTACTTCCACGAAGTCAATTTTTTCATGGACTCTTATTAAAAATGAGGTACATGTACGACGATGGAAAATGCATCTGATTAATGGTGCCAACTTTGAGGTAGCGGTAAGGAAAAATAGGGAGCCGTTAACCCCCACATTAACACCCCAACCCTCTACTTTTATAATTACCAATACAGGGCTAACTAAAAATTCTTTAGTTCAAAATCTGAACGTTGACAAGCTGCAGCAATCAAGAATCTTTGTAAGATTTTAATCTTAAAACTTTCAATATTCATCAAGAGACTCTTTTCATTTTTGAAATTAATAAACGGATATTATTTTTGGAAAAACACAAGATCCTTAATTCGCTAAAATCGAAGAGCGCATGGGTCAAGAGAGACTTGCTTGTGTGGACCACTCGACGCAGCTCTGCGACGATGCGAATGCTCTGTGCATCGATCGTGTTAGTGCGAATACGAGCACCATTTGAGCCATCCACCGATTGTAATTGCTTAGTACCAGTTAGCAAGCTAAGTAGGGAAGCAGAAGGCGGGATAGTGCTGTTTCCACATTCGGACAAACTTCGCAGTAAACACACCAGCATTTACGTCCTTTAATCCCGAGCAGACAAAAAAAAACTTCGCCAGCAACTTTATTAAAGAACGGTCGCTTGATTTCATTGGGCTCTAAGAAGCGTGCAGACAGCATGCCATCCTGCAACTGCATCTCTCCACGTAGCTTGTAAAAATGCTGCCTTTGTAGTACTGCAGCGATGCCCACTACCCTCCTGTTGCTACATTCGCTTTCTTAATCAGTACAAAATATCGTCGTTCCCACCTTTTCCTAAAAACTTTCAAAATGATTCATATTCTCGCAACCTAGAGTCATATTCATATACGTACATGCCATTCGCCTGCTTGTAAAGCCAGGCCAGGCAGCCACTGCGTACCAACTCTTGTTCGATAGGTATCGACGACGAGCTTCCCGTTGATCTTTGCGAGTTGTTCTTCGAATGTCTCGACATCAAGGTATACTTAATAAGGTCTCTCGATCTAGTACGCAAACTGACTTCAGAAAATCCTCGCCTAGCCGAAGCTTTCCACGAAAACTCCTTACTGCCCAACTGTCGGTGGGTTCGTTAAGCGTCCTCTGCAGTCGGCAGCGCCGGCACAAATTCGTCCTCCTCTGCGTCGTATCAACCAACTACAAATTTGGCTTCAGCACCTTCTTCGTCTTCAATTTTACCTTCGACTTCCACTTGATCCGCGCCAATTTTTCGCATTTTTGTGTCCCAACAGCCAATCAAATACCGAGAACATGATATAGGAATGCTATATGAAGTAAGATGTGAGGGGGGTTACCAGAAGCAAATATTTCTATCCGGATCCTTAATTAGATTACTATAAAGACTTACTCTAGCCAATCAAAGCCAAGCACTCTACTTGGCAGACCAATGGAGATGATTACAACTCTTTGCGCTAAAATTATATTTATGAGTTCGTGTTTTTTTTACAAGTGTTTGTATTACTTTACTTACTATGATATATATAAATGCTCAGCAGCTATTATCAAATTTAGCAAGTTTATCTTCTGTAAATCCTACAATTCTATTTTACTTTTGACAAACCATTTTTAAATTTGTGACTCGCGCTGTATCAACACCGACTTGCGTGCCTTGAAATGAATATGTGGGATCTTATTAAGTTCCTCCCCAAAGTTTCCAACGAGAAAAAAATGTCTAGCTCCTTCTCTGTCTGACAGACAACACAGTTGTACGTTAAAACACTTCATAAGCTTATTTGAAGACTTAATAGCCCGCAAAAGCTCATTTTGATCTTGCCACCATTGGTCTCACTCCTTGTGGTCGTCCGCTTATAGTACTGCGTGGAAATTTAGTTCAAATTACTTTCACAAGCTACAAGTTACCCTAGCAGAGTCCGACTATGTCGCTAAGTATCAGCGCAAATGTTGGAGATTGCTTGAGAGCCTTTGGTCTATCGTCAAGCTAAGTTCCACGAAGAAGGCCTTGATCGGACTTCGTGTCAGCCAGCCCCAATTAGGAAGCTTGCTCGTGCACCCACAAGCCGTATAATAAGTGCAATCTCATAATTTAGGTATTCCACACATAACATGTCTGATCCGATTGATCATCCGTGCCTAACGAGTATATATAACTTCAATGAGGCTTCGGAAATCGAGGAGACCACCTTGTAAGGAGGGACTCGCCTTGTCCTCAAATTGCGTGTAAAGTACTCCTTTGTCGAGCAGGCGGTTTGGGCTGATGATGACCAGTTGTTTCCCAAGAATCACGGAATAAGAAAAGAGCAAGGAAGAATGGCAAGCTTAAGCGTTAAGCAGAAACAAATCATCTCCTAACTGCACAAGTTGCCGGTGTGACTGTGGCAAAAACTATCATGATATAGACTGGCACTGCACGCGGCGCATTTGAGAAAGTCTTGCGATTTTCGGACTGAAGCTTAGCTGGATGACGTTACTGCCTTCGGTGCTGTGGTCGCAGCTAGACATAAATTAGACGATAGCACTTAATTGAATCATGTGCGTGATGCATAGACGATCCATTGCGTTGGGTATTGGACGTGCTATATCAGTATTAAACACATCATTTTACGCCTCACTTATGACGACATCGATCTAACCATTAAATCCCACTAAGTCAAGAGCCACTAAAGGACTTCTTACAGACCTCCGATGAGTACAAAATGTTACGGCGAATTTGGATAAATGAAGTAGAGTCGGAAATCCAGGGCACATGATCTGATAAAGGCCTTGCCACTCTGCGACAATAGTCCTTGAGACCCGCGTGAGAGCTGTCAAGACGACCACACTTCATCGCTCTTAGGGACGGACGCGTAATCAGATGCCTAATTGTTGCCGACATTGCAAAATTAAGTAGTCTAAATGATCGAACAGCTCTGTTTACATCAGCGAAAATCCGCTTAGAAACTCTCCTTCCTTTGTCTTAATCGATGAGAAAAGCAAACCAAATCTCTAAACAACCTTACCTAATGCGGACGGACTATCGGCAAGCTTGCTGGTCTCATTACATTATTGGCAGTAGTTTTTGTTAGTGCTGCCAAAGACTCGGAAGGGATTATGGTATCGTGGTTTATAAGTTGTCTCATTGTGCGGCTGTATCAGAAACGATCATATGTCATCAAAGACAGCGGTACTATTCCTTGTCAAGATCACAAGCCAATGTGAAATCCGAGAGTCAGTTGTCTCGAAGTGTTTTCTAAGGTAGCGTGGACAAGTTCATTCTTTATGCAACAGCTAAACAGAGCAAGTGGGTCGCGTCAGCATATTAAGCGCGAATATGTCAGAGTCCTGGAACGGCATGTTTTGACTCGCTAAGCTCTCACTACATACTGCTGTTCATGTAGTAATCTACTCGTCACTTTCCGTGTCAGTACAAGAAGGCTTTCAGCGTAGCACCTGGTGCACGACATTGGGATTTATACTGGTTTTTCTAGTAAGCTTTCGCGGGTTTTATGAAAAAATAGCCGATGACCGGCTTGATAAATTTTGCCCTTTCACAATGCGATTAAGATCGAACACTTTGTCCCGAGGTAATTATGTTATATGAGGCAGAAATGCTATCAAATCGGTAGAGGACGAGATATTTAAAACGAATATTCTGCCTTAAATGAAAAAGAATATAAAGAGTGATCTAAAATGTTAAATTTGAATATTTGATATAAATAAATGCTACAAAGTTTCCCAGCAACTGCTAATTTTGCGCTCGCGCTTCATTAGACCAATCAAGCTCATAGCTTAATGAGGCGCTTGACATTCTTTATGCTGACACAACAAGTGCTCTTCGTAAGTTCACTCAGGACGTTTCTCGCATTGGATAATGTAAATTTTGAGCGTTGGTGCGTGGTCGGACGCAGGCTCAGGCAGAGGTCGCAGGCCCTTCAACCAAATGTATTTTGATTCTGGGCTCCGAGAGCCTTGAATTCCGTCTCAAAGGAGATGATCCCACCGGCCTGGGCGCAGAGCGATACAGTTATGCACTCAAAGCTCAAGATTTGGTAGGATAAGACCCCTCCCCCCAGTCTCAAAGCTTCGACACTCGTACATGTTTTGGTAGAAAATATTCAAGGTTGTCGGCGTTACGGCGTGCCAGATATTGGGTTCCGTTCTCCTGGCGCTAGTAATGGGCAACATTATAGCGAAACACACGCAGCCATACTGAAGTATCTTGCCTCTGAAACTCTTTAGGACATAGATAGTGAGCGCTGGAGTGCATTTTTGCGCAACACTATCTTTAGGATCAATATCCAGTTGCCTGTTACTTGAGGCGGTTTTTCTAACTTCGAAAAGCGTTCAAAGCTTGAGAGTCCATTTCGACAAGGATGCTCTTATTCCGTAGACGTTTTTGATCATGGTGATCATCGTCTCCAGCAAAACTACATTCCGGCCGTAGGCGAGAAGGCACTAAGGCTACAAGCAAAAATAATCATTAGTCTTGTGGTGACCACTGCGGAAGCATTGCTTTCGAAAAATACCAAGTCACTGACCATTAATCACAGGACGATTGTTCTCTGGCAGATTTCAGCCGAACGAGCTCGTACTGAAGTACGGCTACACTTTCACACTATCTTTGCTGAAGCTTCTTAGAAGTGCAAGCAGACGGTACACTACAGAATCCTCTTTTTGTCATTTAGAAAAAATAGAAAGGCGTGAGTATCACAGGTATGGCTCACAGAGCTGGTTCCGAGTCTTTGCTTTCTTGCATTGCCAAATGAGAACGGTAGTTCGTTATAAAGAGTTAACAGCCTGACACTTAAATATACGCATGCATCAAGCTGTGCGTTTGATGAGGCCGGACCCTAGATTCATGGTACGTGAGGTAGCATCTCGAGCGCTCGCAACTGATTTGTTGGGCACGAACTTGTAGTTTGCCTGAAAATTTTAGATCAAGCAAAATATGATTTACTGTGTCTAATCCTCATGCTACACTGCTCACCGAGATCATTTGCTATGCACTTGAGCTCATTATAAATCAGCGTTAGATTTTAAAGTGAGCACAAAGCGCATTTTTAAATGCGCTTTGTGCTGGTGTCTGATAAGGATTAGTGGTTTCCCGCTGAGCTTTGACAAACGCTGCTCCAGTGTTGAAAGCTTGCTGTTTGATACCAGCAGTAGATCTTCCAAAATGTTAGTTCGACTAAAATGTTCACCGATTGCCTGTGCAGTGTGTGCGCTGAGGTGTCACGTTCTGAGCCACACGCTGTCAATGGTTGAAGTTACACTTCACAATGCTATTAACGCATCTACAGGCTATATATTGCTCTCTCTACATATATAGAAAAGGGCACTCTAGAGCCTTGTTAGCTCTTAAAGGCACAAGTACTTCGGGGAGCAGTGGTGAAATATCGAAATACCTTTTTCTCCCAGGTTTCCTGTTTGAAGCAAGTTTTCATGCATTAACAACAAATCTGATTTCGCAAAAACTCGGTAGGATATAACACCAAAACAAGAGAAGCAATTGCCGCTGCACACGATAACAGAAGAATGTGTTGGACAAGTAGGAGGGGGCAGACTGAGATTTCGGTCAGCTGTGAAAGCGTTTTGTCAAATACCGATTGCCTAACGCTAATGGTCAAGTAGAATGTTAAAAAATGAAAATCGTTTAGTCGGATCTCTTAAGTCTTGGCTAGACATGGGTTGGCTTACCTTTTTAAGACAACGTCGATGCACCAAGCATTTTAAGTGAGTCGCTTTAGAGGAACTATAATTTTCAGGATCCAGCTTTTCTACAATGGGGTGCCCTCAGTACCTTTAAAAAATTATTTAATTTTTGCTCAACAGTGTCTGAAAAAAGGGTGAATACGGGTGGCTGTTGATGCCATTTTGGCCAGACGGCTTGTGTTCACGTACATATAATGTTGTGCTCTTTGAGCGGCAGACTCGAGCATGGGGCTAACAACGATATTCTGACACAATTCAAAGACCTGGCCCTGAGATACACGGCAATCAATGCGATCGTGGAGCTTATGGATAAAGTCGTCAAAGAACCAATTTCAACTTAAAGGTCCTAATTGTCAGAGGTCAAACCCCCAAAAAAGCCGTGGCCTGACTACTAGGTCGGACATTAAAGCTATATCAAGCGCGTAGAGTTGATCGCGTAGGAACTGCTTTTTTTCTAGGAAAAGGTTGGAAACTGCCTCATCTATTTGTATTTGATCTTCACGGTTAAAGGCGCTTCCATAAAGAGAGCGTAGTAAGTGGAGACTCTCTCACCAAAGCTATGAGCATATAGTGTAGTGTCGTCACAACTCGGCTAAATAGATCTTGCATTCACCCTGAAACGGCTGTAAAATGACAAGCTGAAGGCCATAGCGATCTGGAGCTTAAAAAACAAGTTTTTCTGTATGTGAATTGCAGTCTTTTGATCATTCAATGGAGTGTGGCAGAAAAAGCGCATACTCGCGCTCGAAAGTTACCTAGCCAGCATGTATACCAAGCTAGAAAATCTCGGAGACGATTCATCTTCACTCTACCAAGTAAACAAGCTACACATTCAGTTCAAGGCAAAATATACTTTGTCCAAAAGAGTTGGACTACACGATGCATGATCCCAAAGAGCATTTCAAAACCGGGGGTATGCATCCATATCTCCAAGATTTTTAGGACGCCAAGTAGAATTTTTCATATCTTTGACGCACTGCTGATCTTTCACAAATGGCCGCCAAAAGGGCGCACGGAAAAAATCACCTTTTGAGCCAAGTGGCGCTTACTAAAAGTACGTACCACGTGGTCTCCAAAGCGCCCTCACTGCGCGCCAAAAAGGTGAGAGAGCTGCTTGTCGCTATCGCGGCTTCTGAAAAGGCATTTTCTTTCTCTTCAGTTCTATTTTCCAAAACGTTGGTAGGCTTGTGCCATGCATTGATGCTCGTGGACGAGTCACATTGCCTCGCGCTTACTGTGCTGGTGACTTTGGTTACTGGGACCACCCGAGGAGCTTGTTGTTTGTGTCCTTGCCTTCTTCCCCCTAGAATCCAATTTCCGTGACCTAGCGTCCAAGGTCGAATTTTTGCCTACGAAGACCATGCACGTTTTTGTAAACCTAAGTAATATCTTCAGCAAATCAGTGAGTCTGATGTCAAGCCTAACTCTATAACGGTCGCACTTCAGGTGGAAAAGTTGCTTTTACAGCGTGGTCGCTCTTTTGTAAGAGACAAGTCAGGCCAGAGTTTGTCAGATCTATAAGCCGAAG
Organism: Plasmopara muralis; assembly: GCA_003676415.1. NCBI lineage: Eukaryota > Oomycota > Peronosporomycetes > Peronosporales > Peronosporaceae > Plasmopara > Plasmopara muralis. The sequence continues at coordinate 77,066 of RCHQ01000093.1, read as the reverse complement.
GAAGACATTATTGGGGACCTGGTGAGATAATGCAATTTACGCGTGTTTCCTGCCGCGATGAGCCTCGGAAGGCTTTCCTATCCCAGCGGCTCTCTGGTGGGTAAATTATTCGATAGCTTGGACTCACAAGATAAGAGCTGCGTTATATTAGGCATATCAATAGGCGCATTGGCCGATCAGTTTTTTCGATACGTGGATACCCATATTCATCTCGTCAAATATGAACTTAGTGAATTGTTATGACCAGATTGATGTACCGATCTACTTAAATGATCTCAGAGCACGATCGTACGACTGGATACGATTTGCTGCAAAATAAATTACCCGCTACGTCATTCTAATTAAAGCACAATCAACTTCGTATTAGTTCATCTTCAACCTAGATCATATATAATCTACCCGTTAAGTCCGGAAGGCATAAGTGTCCAAGGGTAATTAAGTCAAGCACGTTGATTAAGCATTCCACATAGCCTGTCTTTGTCTGCATGAATTTCAAACTAACGTCGCTCCAAGAGAGCGCTCACATAACGTGCGATAGATCAGACGATTAAAAGTCAATTTGTATGCGTATTCTTGTCAGAAAGACTCAAACTAGCCTATGAAGTGCACCATTGCAATAGCAAGAAGATCGGTACTGTTTTTTTGACTTGGACCATGCAGATCTATTTACATTCAAAACGTTTCCGGAGCTCCTGAACCGAAGGATAATGATCCGATACCGCGGCAACAAAACTGCGGGATGCATCAAACAACTCAAAATTAATACTTCGACTTAGAGATGAAAGCAGCAAATGGCGAAATTAAAAATTGTGCCTGAGCGGAATTCGTATCAGCTCCAAGTTGATGAAGCTTAATCTTATAATAAGATGCAAAGGAAGATAAGACTAGCGAGAACGAGCTGTATTTTTACGGTTTACAGATAATGGCTAACAACAGCGAGTATTTCTAATTGTGAGTTCGACATTAGTCAAAGAGCTGTAGCAAGGAGCCGTGTATAACTATTCAAAAAATTTAAGGAACGGCATTAAGATGTCATTCGGGCTTGTCAATTAGTGAGATTGTCACTGTCACGGTCTATGGAGGAGTGTGCAACAACATTTGTAGAATGTGTAGATTATGACACTAGTAAAGTGTCGCCAGGTGAAAACAAGCTATTTACATTTCTAAGACTATTGCATCGGATCTTGTCTCGTCTTTGAGTTTAGTTTCACAATGGGAGTACAGAATCCTTAAAGTGGGTCGGTCTGCTTTCAGGGTATGCAGTTATCGGGACGAGTGAATCGATAATCGCTCGATGTAAAAAAATTGAGGGATATTTGTTCTGTCCCAATGAAGCGATCGGACCCAATCCGTTGCTATTAGTGAATCGTTTGATGTAGAAACTCAATAAAGTGCTGTTACTAGCCGATTTCTAGCAATTCGAATAAAATACTTTCAATGCACCATTTGGTTTGTTTGAAAGGTCGCGTATGACTTTTGATCTCAAGAACGCACCTCAAAGCTACTACTAGGTGTTGGAAAACGCGGTGAATGATTACCTAACACTTATGAATGGTGCTAATCTTCTTAGTTTGAAATATGTCTTTATGGATGGGGGGCCCAACGATAATATGCTTTTGCCGATACTTGGTTGGCGATCACATCTTGGTGACATATAAAATTTTGGATTCTGTCCATGGGAAGACGAATTGCCTGAATGAAGAATATGATCAGAAAAGTCTACGTAATTCAAAGTTGTGGAATCTCAGGTATATGTGTCGGTTCTGCGTACGTCGCGATCGATATGTTCTCTCTCGGCAGCTGAAAATACAGTTATAGAGCCTGATAATAACGCAATGTCTCTCTATGAACAGTTGAAGTGGTTTTTACTCGGGACAGATGACCGCATATTCGACAGGAAGAGGGTGGCAAATGAGTCGGTGCTCACTAGCCGTTTAGCATTCCGAATACCATGATTTCGAATGCTCTGGTGCTATGACATTTTGGTACATAGCAGCTACTTACCTTCGCAACATACGATAGTAAATGAACGATGTTAGCTGCGCAAATGCCTGATCACGACGGCACGACATTCACCTGTCGTTCTCTAAAGCAAAACGAATTGAGCCACATCGTTGAGAGGTCTGACGTCTTGGCCCTTCTGCGGATTTCAAGTGTATGCTTTATAATGAGGATTACTCGATACTTATCATGCATTCGACCTGATTTCGGCTGATTTGATTAAAGCATGCTTGGCAATTGGGCGGCTTGTTTGACGCCATGGTGATAAACGGTTGTAAACTGCATGAAGTGTGAGGGCAACAATCTGGGGACGATTGCAGCAAGAATAACTCTACAAAAGAACGCATCCTCTATCTTGCTGTCAATCGCCTTCCACAGGAAAGTTCGGCAATCAATTCTTGCGCTCCCACCGTCTGTCGAGATATGCGAGAATTGACAGTAATGAATATTGGCACGCATTAAATGTGGCAATGAGGCTCTATGGAGCTTATTTGAGCAAAAGATCGCGAACGCAATCTCCAGCTATCCACTCGATCAAACAGCACAGATTGCTGAACCACAGTTGGCTTCAAGACTTTGGTCTGATGACAAATGTATACAAGGAACGTTTGGTCGTTTATGGTGGTCGCAACCTACGTAAGAACGATGCGCGATAACGTCGATCAATCAGCGCCCAGGTTGAACTCACATGTCATCAATGTTGAGCCCTTCGGTCACAGTTTACAATAGAAATGGAAAAGCCTGGACTTTGTTTATGGCGGTTCAATCACTGACTGAAACGCGGAAGCTAGGGTGCTCGTCATCGTCTAAGCGCATTTATACAACTATCACCAGTCCACCTTATGTAAGTTCTCATTTCTTATCACGCACAGCCGCATGAGCCTCAATCACTAGAATCTGATTGCTTTAAAGTGGATCGATCCCACCGTGGGGCATCAAAAACAGCTTTACTTTTCTCAGCTATCGAAACCTACACATTTCATCGTGTAGTACTATCAAGAAAGGAGGCAAGAACTTCGCTTTAGACAATCGCGTTACGTCATTGAGCTAACTCTTTGATCAGAAACGCATATATTCATCTTCCTTTGGATTCAATTAACAAAGTAGTGCGATTTAATCCAATTATCTATCATCAAGTATGCTAAAAAAAGCGCGAATTATCAAAAATTAAAACTTGTCAATTTGTGATATCTTCAATGCCAACATTGTTTTACGGTGGCGGGCATATAACAAAACGGCAACGGTGTTAGCTAATGACCCACTACTTCCAGAAAAAATAGCATTTTAAGCAGTAAAAGTGACATTGCGAGGTATTCAATGTAAAAAAAGTCGTTTATTGCCCATTTACAGCATCAAATACTACAGATTTGTATTTGATCTTAAGTACCACATCTGGAATAGTTGACTCTAAATCGCAGAAGGCGTCAAAGTAGAAAAAGTAGGCGAGGACCGTGTCTGAATGTGCAATGCTCAAGTTTTCATGAAGGGTGACGATTAAAGGATGCTGCGAGAGCGGCCACCAGTACTTTGAAAAATGTACTACAGTAAAGCTGAAGTCAATATTCAACTTGGAAGTAGCAAAGTCGATTTTTTGCGTTTCATAAAATTGCCCTTGCTTTCATTTAACATTTCTTAAGCATCGTGAATTTGAATAGAAGAGCCGTGGAAGCACATTTGTTGTTGTTGTTGTTGTTTACGTCGCAACACAATCAATGAATGCATTATTTACGATCAGAAAACGGGCATCATCTGACTCTTCACTGCTTTATTAGAACCCATTTCCATCAATGTTACGTTCGGCTCTGATTTCTGACGGCTTATTATGTCTTTGATGCTGAGTCGAGCGTACAAAAAGGCTTGCGAATATTATACTTTGCAAGGTCGACGCCCATCAAATGTAATGACCGTGAAGAAAAAGCGATCCACTACGCTAGCATCGTCAAATTTTACACGCTCAGGCAAAAATTGCGAGCCGTCTCATCAACAGCACTGTAGAAGGATCCATCATCTGTATTTTACTTTATCCTTAGTTATAACATTCAAAACAATTGATTCATCAGATTACTAACAACTTGATGAGGTCTTTATATTTTGTTGGTGTGTCACCAGGCAACGAAATTTCACCTTGAGTGTAAGTTTCCGGACAAAGTAATAGCTTACATGCAGTGCGACAATGCATTGCCTGATTATGCCCACTTATTGGGATCACTGTGCAAGTTAATGCAAAGTTTAAAGACTGTTAGCACAGCTTCAACTAATATGATTTTCTTTTTGATCCATAACGATTGTGAAGGTAACAAATTTTGTTCTAAGTAATGTTTTTGGACAGATTAAGGAATACAATGTATCATGAAGTTTGATCTTAGCAGTTAGCTTTGTTTAGCAAAGCCCTTTCTTAGCAAAATATATTCCACTACAAACGCATATCGAAGGCGTCGCATTAAAAATCTCGGTGTCGGATTTACTATGTACAAAAGCCATATAGCACGACAATGTTTATTATATCCTAACTGACCGTGTAGTGCCATGGATTCAAAATTCGATTAGTACGTGATCACCTTCAGTGATGTTATACACTTTTATCATATATGAACGCACTTCTTCAATTCTCAAAATAATCGCATATTTTGCCTGCCAATTACATTGAGCCTTTTTTATAAGAGGATAAACATGTATTTTTGAAAAACCTCATCAAGTACTGAAGGAATTGATTCCGCTAGCATATGCAGATGCAAAACATAAAAAGAACGTTTGGATGTCGTATCATATTTTGGAAGCAAGCTCCATAGATGCGTGGGCCGCATTTCTGACTCCAAGCTGAGCCCATACTTCTTTGTTAGCCCACGCTTATGTTGTGTTAAGCACAGAGTACCCAGAGTGCCGTTGAGCAGTGTTCAGTCTAAGAGAACGTGATCATGAGTGGTAAGCTGTGGGTCTCTATCGGACATTTGTGTGACTGAAGGTCTATGCTATCTGTAAAACAAATTTACAAAATCTACTCTTCTATCCTCATGCAGATGCAGGCACCAAAATCACGAATGAAGCCCTGTTTTTGCATTATTATTTACCCTTTGAGAACAATGTCGATGTGATAAGCTCTGAAGTTGATAATCTAATGTTTTTTCAGCTGTTATGACTTTGCACCTCATACAAGCCTTCGACATCCCTTTCAAGCACTTTTGCCGTGCCGCTACCGCGTTGGTTAGGTAAGCTGCCTAGTGGGTATAAGTTGGTTAGAGGTTTACATGTATTAACGATAACATTAAATGGTAGAGAATTAGAAGGCTAATTGTTTTGAGCAAACGGTCATGATTACGGCTTATTGCAGCTATATTTTCTTACCATTGTATCTCGGATAGTTCTTGCTAAGTCGACGGTCAATTCTGCCCTGGACGTAGCTAATCACTTGCCTAAGAAAATATTATCGTTTCTTAATATCTCCTATGCCCCAAATTATCCGCGGCTTGAAAATTAAAGCATTCTGGCTATAACACAAATTTTGATGCTGGAAAAATGAGACTAAGGTAAAAAGTGGCCAACACACATCACACCGTTTTTTTGGCTGTAAAGATTTTTTATTGCTATACTACGATTACAAATTTAGTTGCATGTTAAATATTATAGACAAGGCGAAGAAGACATATGGCTTCATTAATTGAAGCATGCAATTTATTGGGCGTGCAAGTGTACGAAGTTATGAATATCACTTTGTTTTTCGATAGACTCTGGCAAGTCGAACTCTTTGCACACCAGCAAAGGACCAGAAATAGGCCGACTGATCCATTGTAAGTGAGCAGCGGAAATTAGGCAAATTTTTTGATTCGAATACCAAATGGAACGGATTAGACGTAAGAAGTCTTGACTTAAAGTTCGAGACTTTACCGACTGGAAGCTAATAGCGGGATTAGATTAGATGAGGACCTTTTGTTTTGTCAAATCAAATTGGCTTCAATCATTTTTTGATGGCTTCGATGCAATGTTCAGCACAACATTTTTTGGGCGGCAAAGAAAGTCGCGATAAAACTTTTTATGAACAACGTTAGTGGCCACATCAAAACTTTTAATGTTAAAAATCAGACGAAGGAAAAAAGTGGCCAACAGACACCCCACCTTTTTTTTTATCTGTTGTACAAGTTCAGTTGCGTATAAAATGTCATAGACAAGGCGGAGAAGACATGTGACTTCATTAGTCGAAGCATGCAATTAATAGATCATGCAAGTGAACTAGACTATGAAAATTACTTCATTTTTTGATAGACTTCGGCACGTCGAGAATTTTTGCGCACAAACAAATAACTGGAAACAGACCGAGTGATCCTTTGCAATCGAGCAGCAAAAATAAGTCATTTTTTAATTGGAATAGCAAATAAACTTGACTAAAATTTCGAGACTTTGGTAGTGGTAGGCAATTTAAACCTGAGGTGAAAAGACTGATTGTCGGTAAGAGAAAAACAGTATGCTTATTCGCCTCAGGGTATGTACAACAAGCTAGATACTTACATGCCTTTGAGAGGAGTGCAACATTTGATTGCACAGGAACCCGACACAATTAGCGAACGTCAATTGGAGTTCAGCAGCTGTAAAAAGTTCTGTTAGAGCGTTTTAAACCGAAGATGACAGAGTTGTATGCGCCGATAACGCCAGCTTTAAAGACAAATTTACCGTCTAGAGACTGAAGCCGCTAAAGATAAGTGTAAAGTTCTTTAAAGGTAGAAATAGAAAAACCTCTCGCGCAGTCAAACTGATTGAAATGAATATAACACCCGAGCCTTTTTCAGGAGGCCGTGAAAGACATAATGAATTTATTTCTATTATGAGGATGCATGGAAAGAAAGGGTTTGCGGGCCAATCCCCTTTGAGAAATTCCTCATAAAAATCAGCTATGCTGACAACAAAAAAAAACGTTTTACAGTTGTGGAACGGTTAATGAGCATCTCTTGAAGGTGAATATGTGATGTACCCGTCGTTTGCTGTTTCAATGACCTTGTGCCATGCGCGCCAAAGTTTAATTACATAAGATTTCACGCCAATTAGTCTTCTGGTAAGGCTTGGGAAGTCAGCAACACCCAGCAGACTACCACGTAGCCTACTGAGGTGCGTCAGAAGCCTCTGCTCGACGCTTTACTGTCAATGGAAGTCAACGGCTTTAAGAGTACACAAATGTGCCGCTGTCACAATTTACAAAACATTAGAATCAGAAGTCACTGTTTTTTATTAGGTGATGGCATGGAAGGTGTTCAGCCAAGGCAGTATTTGCAAGACCGAATCTTTGTGCGTCGATGGCACAAAACAATTAAACGATGATCGTGAGATTAAACACTTGCTACAACAGTGATAAATTGATGCAACGACAACATAGTCTAGCCCTACCACTAAGGGTGTGTGACACATAAACGATGATTCGTCGCCAGACGCAGCATTTGGTGCATGCCGTAAATGATATAGTTGGAATTAAGACGGGCAAGACCACGTGAGATGGTACTCTTCTCACTAAGCAGTGCTCGCAGAAGAAAGCACTTTCTGCACGGCATAAACGATACAAAAAATCGAGCAAGAAAGCAAGGGTGAAGCCTTATCACTGCGTATAGACCATCAGGATAGACACTAAGCAGTGTTTCCGAAGAAGACGTCACTCACTATATAACCTAGCTGAGGCTAGGATATCTGGGTTCTACATAATAATCAATGAAGTGTAGCACTATTTTCATTGAGCAATGCTCGTCGAAGACAGCTTTCGCTGAAAGCATGGCATGGCATTGTCTACCAGAGGCCAGTGTATATCCTCTCGATGCTCGTGAAGGTGCACGTGTTCCATTGAGCTCAGTTTCCAATCAGCGTATTGCTTCGCTGGACGTCAATGTAGAGAGCGGTAGTTATAAGCACAACCGCGTCGATACAAATATGGCATGGAGAGTCTCGTCGAGGTCGTCGATATCGTTACAAATAAGACAAAGACAAATGGCGCTCATCAAAACATGCAGGACATCTCGCCTTGGACAGAAAGTTTTTAGGAGATATATGTCACTAAACGACTATAGCGGTCGGCTATATGCCGTAGTAATGGGGGATACCGATATAGTCAAATGTGAGATTTGGCTGTACAGTAAATCATTAAGCTCTATCTTAGCTTCATAGCAAAGCTTGGAATGGCTTAAAGTCGCCAGCATAGCCGAGGTGGTAATTATTCGACTCAAAGAAAAGTTTGAGTGCCCATCTCCATTACAGATGCGACCTTGAAAGATGCTACAAAAGAATGTAGTTTACGGAGTGGCTAACAATTTTGGGGATTAGTGATTGCTATTAGAAATAAATTACCAAAATACGATCTCGCAACATCTTCGATAGGTATACGTCATGAAATTGACTTGGTACCAGAAACGAAAAGCTTAAGTAGTTTAGATTGAAGTAGCCGTTTGCGTCAATGACGCTTTCTTTCGTCCAAAGCACAAGGTAGAAAAAGTTAAAAGGGTGCGTCTCACTACCTCGCTCTGATCTTTTGTGTCAAATAATGAAATGGCAAAAGAACATCTTAGAAATCGACGGTAAGGTATCTTAAATGCATCAAAATTTGCCGTCGCTTCCGAACTTCTACCAGCAGTTGGATCGGGGTGAAATCTAAATTAGTGTTCGATGTTGGCGGCTATAGGCTGCCAATTCTATCATGTTGATGACTAGAGCCACTTGCGATCGAATGTGATCCCGCAGACTTCAAATTTCACCTACTTAGCTTTAAGCCGTTCGTATTCCTTACACATACTAGAAATTGTGATACAGTCGTCTTTCTTTTAGCCGAGAATGGTTAGGCGGCTTTCTTTCTTGCGAGCAAAGCATCAAGCTGGAGTACAGTATGAGCCAGGATTCAGCCGATTTATTATTGTGTCGCCCAGAATTTCAGCTAGTATATGTCACAGCTAGTCCCTTGTCTGTAATTAGATGTAGTCTGTAGAACGTACGCGCGATGACATGTACGTAGCTCTACTAAAGACTCTGGGGAGCGATGACTATAAAGGCTTTTACAAATATTGTTGATGAGGTTAAGCGGGAAATTACACCGTCTTTGAATTTAAGCAGGACTGCTTTTTTTAAGCAATGATCAAGATGACTCAATAGCTTTACTGTTAAGAAATTTGAATATCGTAACTTCTCTGCTCCTACTGTACACCGTTTCGGTTGTGAGAACTGGTGGGCCCTAGTAATGTTGGCTTTGATTGTAGAACTAGTTACACCTATATTTGTAGTAACAGCAAGTAAGAACGTCGCGAATTGCGGTCGTAGCATGAGTATTCTTGCCGATGCAATGTCAATGTCGCCAGTTGATTAGTATGGATTTTCTTCTCAAGCTGCCGACCGACCTGCCAGGCAAAATTCGTATTGTGGTCTTCGCTAATAAGTTGAGAAAATTGACTCATCTATCGACTGCGTTGGACACGGTTGACGGTGTCATTAAGGTTACACTGTACTGTAGGTCCCAGACTCAATTATCTCGAGCCGAGATTCTCGCTTTACAATCTTTTTCTGCACGATTGTTTAATGGTACTTGGGACCAAGCTGAATATGTTATAGGGGACCCTTGCGGTTGATATCGCAAGGGTCCCCTATAACAGCGACATGGTCTTAATCGAGTTGTCGTAGGCGTGTTGCTCAATGTGTGCGTGTATACGCTAAAAATGGAAGAAGTATGTTTATCTTTAAAATTACTGATTGAGCAATGCCGCTAATGCCCGAAGAGAATACAGAGTGCCTTAAATGAAAATTTGATAGCCTTTGCTTTATTCCACGGTGGTAACTCACCCTCGCTACTCTATCTCGTTTTCGAGCAAGTTTGTGTAGAACACGAGTTCTTTGCATTAATTTAGATATATCAAGCGTATATGCCAAGCTCTTACCTTGTATGATTTAATGAAGCAAAGAGGGAGTTTATCTGAGAGCCTGTATCACCGACCGTTTTGCTCAAGTCTAGCATGTAATAATACCATAACTTTAAATTCAAACTCTTTCTCGTCCCTTCTTCCCTTTCAATCGGGCTTTTCCTTTAAATCATCTTCGCTTTTAATTATTTTGCAGTGTACGTGACCAAGTCTCTATGTCACAAAGTCTTTGACTTGGTTATTTTTTGTAGGAAAGCTGATTTAAGTAATCTGCTCGAGTAATCCTTCCCATTATACTTACTTCAGAGCATTCCGCTAAATAAGTTGACTGTAATCCGAGGAATGGCGCCAGGCGTCATCGGTAACTGATAGCAGCAGTCGGTCGAATAGATAAATTTGAAGACTATGCTCCCAGTTATAGAAAGGTAATAATGTTTATCTAAGAAACCTAAGTTTGCGCTAGGATGGAAGAACCGCTTGGCTCGTTGTAAGCAAAAACGCTGTATAAGAATATTCGTGGCCTACTGCACTCAGATAACTTGACTTGAGTGCGCAGAGAGGATCTCGCGCACATGACACGGCCGGCGGTGATTTCATCAATTTCATCAATTGTCTTGACTTGGCCGCAAGAAAAATCTTATTGTCGCCTCTCTTGATAGCGCAAAAACAACTTTGCAGCAAAATACCTCAATGAGCTTCAAAGCTGGTAAAAATAAATACCAATCAACGGCGTCGCACACTGATATCTCAACTTTGCGGAGTGCTTTTTATGAGTGACATCTGTCGCGTGCAGACTTTGGCTTGGAACTATTTTGTGACATCAGCGCCACTTTGCTGTCGACTGCGTGTTCGGCATAGGTGATCAACTACACTTAACTGCCGTTAGCACAAAAAAAGATTTTCAGAGGTGACTTGAAGGACTCGTGAGCGATGTAGCATCGACAAATCAACTTGAGACTTAAAGGTGCGGACGAGGTATACATCTTTCTCTTTGTGCTATCACGTTAGCTGTCTAGAATGACTTGAAAAAAACACGAATTCGATGAGTGTCAAATCAGTTGATAATCTTTTTTTGTGACAAGTTGAGTGATATTTGCAAATTATCAAATAAGCAGTACTTAATACAGAGAAAGTAGCAAATGGTTTAAGGATCACTATCAACAATTAATTAAGAAATTGCTAAATAGACCATCTAATTGACCGATGATTTCATCGATGAATTCTGGATGGAGCTCACTTGACTCTTCTAAATACGAAAAGCCTTTGTCGACCGTGTTGATACCGATGTTTTCCAGACAGATGTCATACAAAAGACCCTGTATAATTGCCGAGCTGCGCTTTGCAAATTCAAAAACCCTACTTGACCGCTTTACCGTAAAGAAGCTCCAACTTGGGAACGGATTTGTAGCGCAAGAGCTCCAGCTCTGTGAGCTTATATTTTAATGCATTTGCTCAACCATTTTGTATCTCGGATGTTTCTGCTCCGCCCATTCTTTTGAAGAGGGAGTGCCATTTGCTTAAGCACGTGGTTTTCATCCCCACGGTACTAAAATTTGCTACTTAAACATCATGGCGCAAGCCGTGCATAGTGAGTTGTGAATCCTATTTGTGCACAAGTGCGCGTTTGAAAAGATGTAAAGCCACTATTCTATGCGGCCTGATAATTTCTTCGCGCTATGTAATGTCACATGAGCGAGTTTGACGTCAGTGCGACTGAGTCGAGTATGCAATAAATTGTCAGGAAATTGTATTTACTATCGATATCAACTAAGACGACTTAGAGCCGCACTTTGTCTTCTTATTGTGGAGAATTTTTGATGTGCGTCCACCACTTTTTTTGATACTGTTGTGTTCGCTTTAGCTTTACTTGACGCCGTTTACATTTTCCGTCACCGACGTGTCAAGAGCTGCACAACTCTATCTGGTGCTGCGATAGCACCATCCGCTTGACCAGACTTCCATCAATTTACCCTTCTAGGTATTGATAGCACATGTATGCCAATAGGTCGTAAGGATTCCAATCCTCACCGTCAATAATCAAGTCAAATTCATTACGACCTGTGCTTGTTGTTTCTCATTTTGCACAGACTTTTGTGATTTGAAGCATCCAAATACTTGTGGATATATACGCACAACGATTTTCTGGTCTTTTTCCGAACGACCTGTGGTAAGATTGTAGTACACGTGAGACACAATCTTTGTGAGACCCGAATTCATCCGAAACCCATTGATAAAGAGATAGACCTCTTTACCGTCAGCTGTTGCGGCCAGCATTATCGTATGAATTATTTTCCTACGTCGCCTTTGTGTGCGCGATTGCTTTCATCACAGTATCGAAGTGTTGAGTTAAAAGTGTGTTGAATGCACAAACTAATGTAGGTCTGCATGATTGTGCACATCTGATCCTGTGGAATTTTGCCATCGCAATATATGCTGTGTAAGTACGGTGATACTCGCGGCATCTTAATTACCTCTAATAAATTTTGACAACTACCGTGGTCTTAATTTCTTCTGCAGCAATGCCTGAAATAAGTTTTAGCTGGCCATCTTGCTACCACGAGTACACTTTGATTTTAACTCTCTTAAAATGTCTGGTCTACGTTCGAAGAAAATGGCATAGCACTACTCTCGCTATATATTGCACCTCCTCAAAGCCGTCATTACTTATACGGGTCCGGCAAAGTTTTCGGCAGCCTGTAATACTTGTTGATAAAATTTACTTCGTAGTCATAATTTGCTGGCTCCGCAAGACATGACCTTGATTATATTCTCCCATCGAATACTTGATGCTTAAGCTCTTAAAAATTGTATTTTGTAATTATGACGTGTATCTGCGTAGAGTAGTCGACCTCTCATTTCACAACCTACAGGCTTTCATTCTTCTTGGCGAGTGTGTCTTTACGACATACTCGCTTATGGCGAATATCAATATTATTTTTTTAAGCACTAGCTGTAGTTGTTGCGATGGGTTATATGGATGGACAGCTGGATGATGAGACGGCATTTCGAAATAGAGATGTTAATATGAAGTGTTTATTGTATTTCCAACGGTACCAACATAAATAAAAGCTAGACAAAGCGATCGAAGGTCTCGAGCAGATTGTGAGTGTATGTATGGCGCTGTGTTCCTCTGCATAGAATTCAAAGTTTCAAAGCAGATCACTGCGTTAAAGCTGGATATACCAGCAGTGTCTACGTGTGCTTTTACGTTGGCGCCATGCTTATCGACACTAAAACAAGCAGACGTGTCTAGGTGTAAGCAACGCCCAGAAACTTTTATAATCTGAGATTTAGGCAAATTTAAATTTGTTCTCGGCTTTAAAGTCGACCATGATCGCAACGGCAGCACGTTCACAATCTGACAAACTCGGTACTTTAAAGACGAAGCTTACCGTTTAAGAAAGCTCAATGCTCCTATGATTGTCAATCTGTTCGAGAACACGACAATGGATAGCCAAAAAGCTGATATGCAATCGACCCAGCTGTTTAACATGATGGTACATCACAGCCTCCACACATCTTGACGTAGCGCACGTGGTGACGCAGGTCTCGCATGTCTAAAACCTTCAGGTCGGCAGCATTAAAAGACTGCGAAGCGCGCTCTTCGAAATTGAAGATCATCCGGGAGGATGGCTTAACCCACGATTATTGCGATAGCAAGGAAAAGACTTCAACGTACGCGGATTTGGGAAGCATGTCAAAATTGATGCTGATGGTCCAGTTTCAAATTTCAGTGTTAAGCCTAGGGAAGGCATAGTAAATGTGTATGAGTTAGATTTTGTACGATGCTTGAGGATTTTTGTCATGAGCAAGTAACAGCTACTTCAAGATACAATTTAGCGCTCGTATTACCTAAGCTCCACGGACAAAAGGCGTTTAATTACTACTTGTAAGAGGGGCTAACACACGTATAAGTCTTCCGCACAGAGTTTCTAATGTATACTAAAAGTAGCAGCTAGGTAGCTAAAAAGTGAAGTGACCATACTCGGTCCTTACTTTGCAAGCTGCTAATCCACCAAATCAATTACTAGGCGACAAGCAATTTGCTACTAGTCGCATGTACTGTTTATTATGTAATTGTGGCCCTTAATAATGTGCTGATGCTTTGTTGATTGAATTTGTTTGTCTTGAGGCAAATGAGCGACGCGCAGACACCCCCACTCCTCCCTTCAAGTCGACGGCTCGGTGTCTTAAACTCTGAAGGAGCTATTAGTGCCCAATGGTCTCACGTGGGCCACCATCGCACCAACATTCCCCCGGAAGCAACGTTTGACGAGCACAATTCACAGATCAAGCACGAGCTACTGGCGCTCATCACTCAGTACTTGCAGCAGGAAGGTTTCGCCATGTCGAGTGCCACGATTCAGGACGAAGCTAATGTCAAATGTAACGGAAGAATTCAGGAGCGGGACGCGCTACGCCGGCTAAGTGTTGCCATCATGGACGGGGATTGGGACCTTGTGGCCAAGCTGCTCGGTAAGCACCTCAAGAAATTTCATGCTGCCCATCAAGGATTTCTCTACGCCGTTTGCAAGCAAGAATATCTCGAGTTGATTGATCGACAGGAGTATCAAAAGGCGTTTACTTTTCTTACGACGCATCTAAAGCCGCTCGAGAAGGTCGCGGCCGCGACAAGTTCCAGTCGCTACGAGTTTAAAGAACTTTGCTACCTGCTCACATGCAAGGCTGTGGGTGAGTCCGATGCGTTTCGTGACTGGGAGGGAGTCGTTCGATCGAGAGAGAAACTTGTAGAGCAGCTGAGAGCCACATTTGCGCTGGAAGAGGTCATTTCTCCCCAACAGGATGGAGATACGACCATGACGACTCCATCTATGGTCATGCCAGACAATCGACTAGTACAACTCTTACATCAAAGTGTGGCGTATCAAATGGAATTCAGTCGGTATCATCCCAAGACGATTCCCAAGGTCACGACGTTGCTGCGAGATTTTGAATGTGAAGTGCTACCAAATGCCGTCAAGAGCACTTATGTTGGCCACTCTCAGAATGTCAAGTTTGTCACGTTTGTGGGAATGGACGGCGAATTGTTGGCATCGGGATCAAGTGACGGGACAATCAAACTTTGGCCTACTGAAGTCTTGGGAACACAGCAGGAAAGCGGCGAGGAACAAGTAGACGAGACCACGGGCACTGTTTGTCGACAATGGACGCGGGATCTGCTTGGACACTCTTCTAGAATCTGGTACCTCGCTGCAAATGCGTCGGGTGACCGTCTCTATTCCGGATCCGGTGACGCCACGGTGAAGGTTTGGGACTTGCGGACCGCTTTGGAGGAGCGTGCTGCGGCCCAACAGGCTCTGGAAGAATATGGTGATCTTATAGTTAACCAGCGTGGAGGTAAGGCTACAAAATCTGCGGTGGAACTTGCAGCGTCTGCCACTTCTAGTGCTACTTCTGCAGTTGCTGCTGCAACAACGCTGCCACACAATTACTCAGTAACCTCAGCCGAGTGCTTGGCAACGCTTATAAGCCCGAATGGGGGCGATGTGTACACTGTAAACTTGCACCCTAGCGAGACGCATTTGGTTACTGGAGGCTACGATCAGAGTGTGCGGTTGTGGGACATCGATACCGGTGCTGTGGTCAAGACGTTTCGCGGTCACTTAGCATCAGTGTGCGATGCCCAATTCAATAGACATGCGAACTTTATTGTAAGCGGTTCAAAAGATGGCTCGATTCGGTTGTGGGATATTTTGAGCGGATTGTGCGTTCATACGTTGCGTCAGACGCTCGGCGAAGTCACGTCCGTTTCAATGGCTTTGAATGGCTACACATTGCTGAGTGGTTCACGCAACAACAGCAATCGATTGTGGGACTTGCGTATGCTTAATACTCCAAGAGCTCATCTGTCTACTGGACTTGGTAGTGCGACATCAATTGGTGGCTCAAGTGGATCACTAAATAGTTACGCGACCGGAGGTAACGGGGGTATCGTTAGTTCGGCCAATGGCAATGGAATTTCGGGTAATGCAGGCTATGGGAGCAGTGGTAATCTTAGTGGTATTGGTAGTGTCGGTGGAGGGAGCACCAGCTTTTCGGGAAGTCGTCATGCAGAACAGCGCCCACTGCAACGTTTTAAGGGTCATCAAAACACTGCCAAAAACATCGTGCGAGCATCATTCGGTCCACACGAAAGCTTTGTTTTGGGTGGATCAGAGGACGGCTTTGTGTACGTGTGGGAGGTGGCTACTGGCAAATTGCTAGAACGACTCTCTGGCCACCGTGGTGTGACGTATAATGCTCGTTGGCATGAGAAACAGGCTTTACTGGCTTCAAGTTCCCATGACGGCACTGTGAAAACTTGGTGGTGGCAGGACAAAAGCCATTAGTTTCAAGCCGATAAATTAGGTCTTGACCCCTGAGTCGTCAAAAAAATATTTGGAATAATTTTATTGATTTTATATAGTCTATAGGTTAGTCATGAGGGACAACATCACTCGCGCCAGTGTGAGTAAGGAACCTTTTCCAAATGACAGGGAATAGATCGCTGACTTCTCTGGCAATCTGCTTGCACTTTTTGTCGTGATCAATTTCGGCCGCACTTCCATGAAAGAGGTCTTCAAACAGATACTTAAGGAACTGTTGGCCTAAAGCCTTGTAGGCGCTGGTGGCCTTCTTTGAAATTTGAAGATTTTGTCGAATGGCTCGAAAGCAATTTTGTACCGAGTCCATTCCGAGCTTGAGCACTTCCTCTGGAGTAAGTGGTTTAGCCCTGCCCTTTTTAGGTTTTTTGGAGATTAATCTAAGGCAAAATGTCTTAGCTTTCTCTCGAATAGCGCGAAGACTTACGTACCAGATACTTTTGTACTTCTGCATACCAATCACAGCAGCGTCGTCGTCCAAGAACAAATGAACGCAACCTTCGACTTGGTAAATGTTTTTGCAACGTTTACTCACCACGTCCATATTAGATCGATCGACTTCAATGATTTCGTAAGCCACTGTGCGGACTCCAAGAGCACGCATAAACTCATACACTAGCACGGGATTCACACAGATCTCGGCACCTTCAAGCGGGTTCAAAGTCATCAGCGAAAGGCCATAGAATACGGGCGTGTCTTCGGACAAATAGTCCAGGAGCTGCACGTGCTGGTGGTTCAAGAATAACACTTCAAAAGATGCAGTGGCGCGTGTCTGCCACAGGAATTCGCAAAGCAATTCTTGCTTAGCTGGCTCCAAAGCAAACAACATGCGCAAAATGGCAGTCGCAATTGGAGCAGCGGAATAAAATACGTCATTGCCATCACTTTTATCGTTTATTTCTCGAGTCAATTTAATGTCGTCGATTGTTTGTGCCATTATGTGTGTGTTCTTAGATCCAAGCACGTAAACAAACTTGCCGTCGTCTTTCTTAAGTACTGCCAAATGACCCGCGTCTCCATTCTCTTTTGTCGTTGAAATCACCCACTTGCTTTGAAATTGTGGTTTGGTAAAGAACTTGGACAACTTCTCATTCTCTACTTTCTTCGCGAGCTTTCCATCATCCTCTTGACCAGTGAATTTCCTTAAGCCGCGGACAAGCGGAAAGAAGTACGTCGTTCCCCGATTTGTCCACGCTGCGACGCAATTGCCTCGTGGTAACCATTTTCTCGCATACTCATCTTCGAGGTATACTGCGTCGTCTGGTTTTCCTGGGCTTCCCACTCTAATGTCGTACACGTGCTGCAATCCAGGCAGCAATTCCGGTAAAAAAGGACGCGTTTGGACCCCTAAGTTCTCATTTTTCTTCGCTTGGTCCACATGGTCTTTCCAAACCAGCGAATACTTCTCAAGCTCTTGCTCAAAGCTTGTCGCACCGCCATGTTGCATCGTCAGAAATGTCTCAAGTTGGCTCCTTCCTTTGCGCATGTGCAGGAGCGTGTGAGTGGCTTGGTTGCATTCGAGACTATCAAAGAAGCGGCGCAGGTTATCACAAAAGCAAGCACAAGGAGCTGCAAAGGCAGACCGGGATGACCATATATTGCCCATGTGATGTCATGCAAAGATTTGACTGTGTGTCTGGATTTAACGCGACATCATATGTCGAGAGTTTAACCATCATTGTACTAGAATTTTAATAAATAACGATGTATATAGGAGATGATTGGATAAGAACCTTGTGTTTTACACAAATATACAGCCAAAGGAAAATTTGATGGCTTATATTTTAGAATTAGAGCTGCTTAGGTCCAATGTTTGAAGAAAAAGATAATGCATGGCTCGGCAAAGTCGGTGCCTACCAATAAAGATGGGGCATATTAGGCAATGTATTTGGTATGCAGAGTAATAAGGTTAAGCCAGCCACTACTTAATGTGTGAATTGACGCGGTTTTTTATTAATGCGGTAAACGGATGAAAATATTGACTTTAGTGTTTGCCGGGAGCAAGGAAGCCGAACTTGGTACAAAAAAATCGAATTTAGGTGCTGGAGATGGAGTCCTAAACGGAGCTCAACATCGGATGCCGATAACGAAGTAAAAATGATGCAAAAGCATTCTATTCTAAGCTGCAAACTTGAATCGATAGTCAAAACAACTTGAGGAGCATAACTGTTCAAATCATACTTTGCTTGGCAGCTGGAAGAATTATTTCACGGACAGCCATTTATGCTTTAAATCGATTTAGAAAAGTATGTAAAGTAGATTTTATGAAAATATGCTTTTTTTAAGGTACTAAGCAATGTCAGGTAATTGACGAAATCAACTCCAAACTCTACAGGCAGCTGATCAGCAAAAAGACTGGCTTCGAAGCTGTATTAAGCAAGTAGAGAGGTTGTAAAAAGAATACACGTTAAACTAATCGCAGACACTGCACCTATCAGATTTGATGTCATTGGCTTAAAATTAGGGCGGTGTGTTCACCGCAGCATGTTTTTCTGCAAATACTTGCAACTTCAACTTCATAAGACGAGTTCAGCCCTTGATTCTAACTTAAGTATTGTGCGTTGCGATAAAACCTACAATTTGGAGTAAGTATTTGGAACTCTTTATTTTGAATAGGAGAAGCTGGTAATCGCTCAATGGAAACGCGGTCCTAAACGATATATTAGTAATCGTCTTGAAGTCGTAATTCAAAACCTCGCGTTTAAGCAGCAGATTGACCACGCTATATACGACAGGCTCGGTGTTGATGAAACGAAGCTGTTGATAGATGTGCTTGGGGGAAACCACTTTCTTATACTTTTTGTGTAACGGCCCGTTACATTTACAGACATCGATTTTGTTGGCAAAATTAAAACTTGAGTTTTGCTAACGTAATCCAAGCCATCGACGTCGGAAGTGAGACTTTCGTGATCCGAACTTTTTTCATTATCTCTAAATTATAATAGAAATTTTCCTACAAAGCTACTTTGATGCATTTGTTAAAGATTGCGGCACTTCCTTGGTGCTGCTGTTAAAATTGTGGCACTTCCTTGGTGCTGCTGTTGAAATTGTGGCACTTCCTTGGTGCTGCTGCTAATTACATATATGACTCGCCTTTAGTCGCGCTCTTCTTCGAGCACGATCTCAATATCATCAGAAAAAGCCACATCGTAATGAATCATGTCAGCCACATCGGGACCTGTCAAGATTCGACGCCCGAGTAGCAGCTAGAATTAACGGTTAATGAAGATGTTCGAGCCGAGTGAATGTCATCGTCCTCCCCTCCTTTCACAATCTTCAATTGGCCAACAAGTTCTTCTCTCACTATAAGCATCACATCACACCTTTCAACTGCGGTCAAGCACGAAACGCAAAACAAGCGTTTTTGATCCAGTACTGTGTGTTGGTCAGGTGCGAGTGTGACGACCTTTTTTTTGACGACGCACTTCGAGCAAACTGGCAGTTCGCAGCTCGTACATGTCCGTTTTCGGATACAAATCATAAAAGGAAAGGTCTTGTGGCATACGGCACAGCGAGTTGATTTGTCAACATTTGCTGGTCGATGTTGGCGATTCGGTGCTACAATATCGAACAGATCATCGGCCAAGGAGTAGGTTTGAGAGGATGAAGAGTTCCACCTACAGTCCTTGCGCACTTTCCACGATAGCTTCTTGGCAAACGCGCAAGTACTATTTCGAGTGTATGCTGACCATTGCGTGGTGATGGTCTGAATAGAAATGTTCTTAAGCACTTCATTTTTCGTCTTGAAGTCGAAAAATCCGCGCACGTAGCACTCCACAGTAGTAGGTGTCTTTTGGCGGTATAATGCGCACACAGACATGTTTCCCCGTTCGATGCCGTGTGTCTTGCCAAAGCTTGGAATATCAGACAGAGCTACTGAATGGGATATACTATACCCGATTCGTTCACATCCACGAACTTCAATCATTCCTGTTGCGTCGAGGGATACGTAGTCGCATCCCTCGTAAAGTCGCCATTTGATGGCCACAGTACGAAACGGGTCGTGACAACTCGGATGAACAATGTTGTAAAGCACCTTGCTGTCTCGAATACTGTCTTTTATGCAGGCAGACTGAATCTTCATGGCTTCATCTGTTGTCGCTACTGCTCCATACATAACTTCCTCCAGCTTCCCCTCGATCGTGCCAAGCAGTAAGAGCTGCGTAGTTGCTGGGCTTCGCGCTGAAGACAAGTGCCGCTTGTTATAGATTCGCACGTTGCCCTGTCGTCGGACTTCACGCCAGCGTTGGGGATCGGCACGACCGTCTTTCGTCACCACTAGAGTATTATACTGGGACATGTTGTGTTCCGTGAGTGTGTCGGCAAGGACTTGTAGCATATTGCAGTCTTGCCTCGAGATAGTTGGTACAGGCAAAGAGTGCACGAGCCGCATGTTTGTGCTTTATGGTGTGTGTTCTGAAATGACGTTGGCCAGGACAAGCCGATGGAAGCCACCGGAACATTACGAACAAATTATGGTCTGTAGACAGTGTTTTTGAAGTACACGGTTTTAGTGGGCAAGAACAATAAGCCGTGTTTTGTCGTGGATCTTCGCATGGCGACACGGTGCAGAATAGTTCGGCGCTACGTTAATAACTTTCCAGCGCTGGACATCACAGGCACGTGCGGGTTAAAAGCTATTATTAGACCTAAATCCACCCAAATGTCGGTTACGCGTAAAGGCCGGCGTTAACTGCTTGTGTACAGGTTTTTTAGCACAATAATTCGAAGCTAAGTTTTCGCTTACGATGCTGTCGTGTTACACAAGCTCATAGTAGGAATGCTTACGCTTGTCGGGAGGTAAAATGCTTATTTGACTCTTTGTCGTATAGATTATCGATTTAAGATTGCAGTAGCGCCAACATCGCGATTGTTAGTGGCCTGTCACGGATTGTCTTTCTTTTTTGAGGTACAGAAATAAGAACATTCCTTTTACAATTTTCAATGACTTTGAAATTCGATATATAAGAATGATTTCTTCTTAAATGTTTTTTACTTAATGTGAAAATTCAGATTGTAAAGCATATATTCTCCTGAAGATGAATACTACCATGACGGGAAGGGAGCGTCTATAATCTTTAAGGTTGTGTGTGCGATAGATTGCAGAATCAATTCAATTTGTTAAACTTATCTATGATTTTGATATGCATTATTATATTCCCTTCTGCATAGATAAGTATTTTACCGGTAGAAATTCATCAATTTTATTAGGCTCTTTAATGCGGGAAAGGGGATCATTGCTTAGAACCTCGGCTATCCGTCACATTCTCCTTAAGACTTGAACGCATCAGATAGACGGAGAAGTAGAGTTTTTCATCACTCTTTCATTTTTATATATTTATATGAAATGTCGGATTGGTCATAGCGATGACAAAATTAGCAGCAAACAAGGCTTTGAGTCGATCGCGTCGTTAAAAATGACCAAGCCAACTATTTACAGGGTTTCCCGGGCGTCCAAAGGTGCCTTTGCACCATAATCGGTCTCTGTGTAAGGCCATATCTATGACAAATGATGCGTCGAGGATAGAACTTTGCCTGTTCGTGAGCAATGAGCTCTTAAAAGCGCGCTCGCAAAAGAAGAGTTAAGGCAAGAAGGCGCTGAAAGCGCTTTTGGCATATCGCGACAGGAAAGACACGTCGATCGCTGTACCTCGCCCGGTGGTCATCAAAGAACTTCGCTTTCACACAATGCATATGACAAGGAGCTCCGCGAGCGATTATTGGTCACTGCACTAAATATTCGCTTGCAAGGGCTGCTAGAAGCCTCATTATTAGAAAATATATAACTTGACTCTCGATGCTCTTTTGGGTGAGATCACAAAAGTGTGTGACCAGGTGAAAGAAAGTAAGGTCAACATCGACCTCGATATAGCTCTTAAGCAAAAGACGGCGTCCCGTGAGATGTTCTCGTTCTCTATGAACACCGGGTATGTTGATGAAAAGAAGGATAGATCGCATGTGTACAACCCGGTTGATGCAAAACGTGTATGACCGTCTACATTGTGCACCACGAGAGCATTCAGGAGGACACTTCCCTCGTGGCACGCAGTGGACAAATCGGATAAAAGAGCTTTTGTTTTAATGCGACCTACGTTGGCTGCACTTGCTTTAAGCACCGTATTAGATTCGCTTAAGGGTCTTACGCGCGCCGTAAGAAGTCAGAAATTAAAAGTGGCTTGCAGGATATTGTTATTACCATGACTCAGTAAAAAACAAGATGATTTATATCAGGTAATATTTTTAGCGTTTTGGAGCCCCAATCCAACAGCTTTGGACGAAGTGTATTACTATGAGAACAATTTGGTATTACGATGGGTCGGGAACAACTCACTTTAGAGGTAGAAGCGTCAAGCACGCAAGCTAAGGCTGCGACTCACATACAAAGATCACGGGCTTATACTTCTAGATTGCAACAGCTCGTGCCAAAGCACTCTTTCGAATTCTGTACAGCAAGACGCTTCTAGCACCCGCAAATGCACATCTGCTTGAAATGCAAATCATATGGAAGCGCCGATGGTCCTAGAGGTCGAAGTGGTCGAGGAGCGTTTAAGGAAAACTACTCTTGCCTCGACCTTATGCCTACTTGATGAAAGCCGTAGCTCCTGTATTTTTTGCTTGAGATCGCTCTCGAGGTTGACCCTGGAACTCAGGCTGCGGCTTCCTTGGGCGAGTCTGATTCTTAAGGCCTTGAGGAGAAAATCGAAAGGTTTTGGCCATGGGATACATGAGCTTTGTAGTAAGAACAAACGCTGCACGTCTCAGCGCAAACACTTTGATTTGCGTCGCCCCCTTCAACTATTCTTGACCGGATGCAGTTGTATTATATGCTTTATTAGCTTTAACTGACGGTTCACGATCCGATAATTGCTCTCAATTATAAAGCTGGTAACTTTTTCTCCACTTAAGTAAGATTCATTCGTGCTTCTCAGAGAAAAAAGATCTTACGAGTCTCAGCCCAATTACAGAGAAGAGCGTGAAATTAGTCGATGCGTGAGCACTATTGGTCTTCTGACCGTCTGTCTTTAAAAGATCTGCTGCTGACATCAGCGAGTAAAATTTCAAGTTGGATCGGCGCTTGCTGAACGCAGCTGAAATGCCGAATTTCTCTATCGGCGTCATTTCTTCAGAATCGACATCATATTTGAACACGGAATCAATGAATAGCCATGCTATTTGTCCTCAGATACACTGGCTAAAATAGGGAAGTGGCACACGAAGATCACTACATCCGTGCTACCGTTATCACAGCCAGCATTCTCATTGTGCACGCTCCCTGTACCCGCTCCCTGTACCCGCTTTTCAAGCAAAAGCTTGTACCTGAAAAGCCGAAAAAATCAGCTTGATAAGGCTTATGGGCATGAGGGGGAGTCTCAGCGGCATCAATTTAGCTTTGTTTTACGTTGTATTCGATAAGCTGATTCTAAGCGTTGGATTTTGGGTGCTTCGTGATACGCTTAAAGCGAAGAGATGCTTTAAATGCTGGGAATAAATGAACGAAAAGCTGATTTGTCTTCATGCACCTTGTATTGGCTTTGGCATGCGAACAGAAACCTGTGGCCCCGGTTTTTCGTCTGAACACTCGTCGTCGACAGCCAATGCACATTTCTTCTCCAACATATGGCCCACAACATCATGCTCTCCTTCAAGCGCTTACGACGTCAGAGCGAGTGGGGCTCTTGGAGTGAGAACATCTCTTTACTTTGATAGCAACTGCATTTGATTGTGGCGATGACGTCGCGCGACAAAGCACTCGACGTAATAGTAGCGCTTGCCAGCTTTATTAATGCTAAAGGTTGGACGAGGATATTTGTCTAATGGATTCTTTTGCGATGATGTCAATAAACAGCGGATTTGATCAAGGAGCTGGTGATCGGCAACGTTGACGACCTTAAATGCTCCTACTGAGACATGCACTGTGTACCGCAGCTCAAAGATTTTTTAGTCTATTTTAGGTCACATCGTACCGCAAGCAAGTCGCTTCATTTACGTGTCTAGAAAGTTGGGGACGCACCACAATTTGGCTCTGGTGCATCATGATTCAAGACCTAAGACAGGTTTATTGAAAATTATCCAATGAGCTGCATCCCCTCTTAAACTTTGCACTGGCACATTTTGGCGACATCTATATGCACGGCCGGTCCGAAAATAATCTCAGTGTCGTAAATATATATTTAATCACACCTTTGACACTTATATCTATTTATGCAAAAAAAAGCCGTCGGTGCTCCAACCTAAAAAGGTATTTCTACTCATTGAAATTCTTGGTACAGATTGCTTACGCTTTGATCCGGTGAGAGTGACTTTCGTTAGTGCATATTAGACACCCAAACGTCCGACCAAATTGTGTCAGCGACTAAGGCTGGATTTTTTTTCTGCATAAGTACACGCACAATAATATATGCGTGGATGATTTAGTCATTGTCTTTCCGGCTAAAGGCTTATCACGTGCTTGAAGCTGAGTAGTGCTGCCAATCATTGTGCATAAATTTTTCTGTTTTTGTTCATTTCCTTGACTCCGACGCGTGATAGCTTTTCTTAAGCAGCCCTGTTCGGCGCTTTTTAACAGCATTTTTTATCAACAATTTCTGGATGATCCACTTTTTCAGTCGCCAATTCTTGCCGTTCCAAAGGAAAGATAGTCTTAAAGGCTCCAACCTTTAAATTCGTCTCGTTGCTTATTGTACAATCTTTATACTCGTGTCTCTGGGTCTAACTACCCTGTCAAATAGCTAATCTTTGCTAAGTTACACCACTAAATTTATATGAAGTGACATGGGATCCATTCAAATTAACCTAGTAGGTAGAATGAGTGGCTTGAAGGTAACAAGCACTTTTGCAGAATAAAAAAAGTACCTAACAATTTCTTTGTGTCATGCAAATCTCTACAGCACACTAGTGGCCACAATTGGCTTGTAAGCCCCATCTAATTCGCGACATTGCTCGGTGAAAGGCCGACAATGTTCTCTCACTGAGGAATTGCCGTGAGACGAGGCGGTCAAAAACAAATTGCTGACGCAAATTTACTTTGTACCGCTGGTGACAAAACGGATACTAGCCTAGAAGATTCTTCAGCACAAAACAAATGGTAAAGCTAAGTGGCTAAGCCTTTGCATGTAAACACATTTGTTTCGCTTCCATCACACTCATAAGATTTGTTGAAGAGAGTAAAAAACAATCATTTTAGCGCCCTTTGTTGCCAGGCAAAAGGTTTCTGTAATGGATTGACAGGTAGAAAGACAGACGGACGGACGAAACGAAGCTCTGTTGCGATATAGGACTAGTCAACACTGACAGTGGTAAGCGGGCACTAAGTCGTAACTCATCTTATCTGCTTTCCAGCTTCTTAGCCTCGCCAGCGTTCTTCACTCGAAGACACGTCGCAAATTATTGTCTAAGTTTCGCATCCCGATGAAGGCAAAAGCTTGAGCATAAGCTTATTAGTCAGATTTCATTAATAGTTGAAACATGCTAATCATCGACATCAAAGAAGCTGATCTACTGTTTTCGTCATCCTAGTCACCCGGAAGATGCTTAAAAGGAGCGCCATAGGTACTTCTTCTCAAACAATTTGGCTGCCTCTTATATACAATTGATTTACTTCAAGCTGTATGACGATAGCCGCACGCTTAGTAAAGTGAGATCCTAATGTATATCGCGTTGCACATTTACTAAATCAACAGCACTTTCGCCGCATTATTGAAACTTTGACTGCGTTAGAAATAATAAGCGATCTTAAGAATCATTATTGTTGCTCATTTTTATGTCAGAGATATTCGTTGGCAAACTTCCAAAAGTACAAATTACATCAGGAATAAGCAACATTTTTTTTCTTATATAAAGAGCATGCCACAAGGTATTCCTTACAGCTTTAAAGTTGGCCACATATTAGTCTCACATAAACTTACCGCATTAGACAAGAACGTTTTGTTGAGCATAAGAAATCATATTTCCTTTAACTAGCCCACTATCAGGTTAGCATGCAGCTTTCCGTTCCCCAATATTACAGTCTCTTCAATTTATATTGGCTCCACCAAGATGTTTGTTACCCGCAATAAGAACTTCGCATACCGACAGCTTATGGCTATGTGCTATAAAGAACCCTCACGACCGTGTCTTTGGTATTTATCGCAAGCTATATCTTTCGAGTTTCCAGTTGTAATCCCCCAAATTAACATCACTTGCTAGTTTTCGACCACGATGGGGTCCGAACCCGCGATCACCGACATGGCGCATAGTTAGTGATTCGATTGCACCATTAGACCCGTTATGAAAGTATGAAGACTTTAGTGCTTCTTCTGGCTGCACCTTGAGATCACTTCAAATTTTGATTTTAGCTCACTTTGTATTCTTTGAAAACAATTCCGATACCAAAAAAAGTAGTTGGCAACTTGCTGGAAAAAAGTGTACTGAAATTTGTTTATCACGCACCCGATAGTATTAGGATGATCCACGGAATTACCTTGAGTTGGCGGTTTTTGTAGGTTACAACAAATGTTTCGTTCTCTTTCTTTACGATATCTTCAAGTCGATAATTTTTTTGTTCCTGCAGATTATACAATACGCGCTAGCGCATACTAACTTCAATAAAATCTGCGTCTATTTCATCGTATGCAGCACACTTAGTCCTACAACAACCTGTAAACTTGCAGGCTACTTCGCGCTCAAAGCACGTGTGCTGGACTTTGTATGCGTTCATCATTTACCAAAAAATCGAATCACACTGATGCTCAGACCAATTGCATTTTTTTGCCATTCATGATCTAACGAATCGAGCAGGAATATTACTTAATCATTTCCCAGAGCTAAAAAATCTAGAAATCTGCATCGGTATGTACGTACACGGCACTTTGACTTCGCTCTTCTTTTTTAGTGCATGTCGAAGTCATGGACTCAGACTTTAAATTTGTGTAGAAAGTAAGCTACGATGTGTACTGAACGATCGGACACTCAATTAAAGCACGCCGGCAAACACATAACACCACTTGACAAGCTCGCAATACAGTCGTGCAAAGAGTTTGCTACTTCTACAAAACTTATGTCTAGGAATAGCCGAAGCATTTTTTTCGTCTGAGACGGAAATGTACCCAATTTTAAGTCATAGTGACGGAACGTTTGGATCATAATCACTTTCAGATATCATGGGGCAGAGAACATGCCATATAAAGTATGTGGTAGTGTGTAAATGTTTCCATTAAAAGGGTTATCGGCTCGAGTCCAATAGTAGGTATTCATTTTGGACATCTATTGCGACCAATGGTACATTAATACGTGGTAAAGCATCATCGGCATCTCCCACGCAAGCAGCGTAAGCCAATACTGCTTCTGCAAATAATCCTTCCTCGACGATCAAGGCATACTTCTTACTCGGCGGGACCGGCGAAATCTTTATCCTGTTTTTCATCCCAATTTTTTTAGCGAAGATACATGTTCATGCGACCGTCTTGTTTGCTTTGTATCCGGCTCTTTCATTGAGCACACAAGGGGTGGAGGGTAAATTTCATGTTTAATTCGTAATTGCATGAGGCGGAGCTAGCTCGTGCACACTAGACTCTCGTTTCCAATAATTCCTCACGTCAAAGCTTTATTTCCTTTAAAGGTCCTTCTGTAGCAGATTACTTATGCTCATTAATCTGATTGCATCGCCAACTTCCTGACCATATTCTATGTTGTCATTTGCACTCGTGATTCCGTGTGTCCATCTCACGCTCGTCGAGACGTTCTGATGATACGACCCTAGCCTTTAATGCTTAAAATTAGACTCTTGACGTTTTCTACTCATCCAAAGAGCACACAAAGAGTATGACTTTCTTCTTTTGGTGTCATTTCTTAAGCGCTACTCAAAAAGACAGGCACATGCTTCTGCTTATTATAAATGGCGTGATAGCTGAAGTTAACGAAGCACTAATTGCTTTTGCCTGTCAACTTCCTTATTTCCTCGAAATGCAATATGTTTTGTGGCATATGCATAGTCGTGATCATCCACTCTACTACATCATTTTGCTGCGAGTTATACGGTTCCGTGCGTTAATATATCATCACTCAAGACATAGATTTTACTTTCTTGCTTACTTAAAAACTCTGTTGTTTTGTTCTATCGTAAAAACCAGAAACATTCTCCTATTGGATTTCGTAAACACCTTTAGCGCTCTCTACCGTACGCTTTTGCTTCACGGTGTACACCACCACAAACCGCACCACTGTTTAAGACCTCTTTTACCGGTACCACCACCAAAGTATATACGAGCTCCGATACACGTGACGTCTTCGTAAGCGACCGTCAATCATCGGATTTTTCTTCAAGTTATATAGAACGTACACCTAATTGACTTTCTTGCCTTGAAATACTGCGCAATTCGTGCCCCAAATAAAAGATTTTTTTTTGCAACTCAACAATTTATTGCAAGCGATAACCATCCAAGAATGTATTGTAACTCAATCGAGACATTCAAAAATTGGAGCTGGTTACCGGCAAAAAGTCTGATGCTCTACGAAGAGCGAGTAGCAAGAATAAGAGTAGGGATTACTATATAATTGTCACGCCAAGCCAAGCTTGCACTTCTCCCGCATGAATTACCAGACTTGCGCGGCCGTCATTCGCAACAAATGCTGATTAAAAAAATGACATTTTCTTTGCCTTGCAAGCCAAACGCACAAGGTCCGAATATCGCTAGCATCCTGGAATAATTGCGTTATGCCGTCCATAGACCATTCGATGGCTCGTATAGCATTCTCGTGCCACGTGCGTCGCTTACTCTCTGTTCGGTCAAACAAAACCCAAACCTCATTGTCGACTACGACCCTCCAGCCTCGGTAACGAAAGGTGTTTTCTTCGAAGCAATTCAATCTCACTTCGTAAAGCCACAGCTCATACCACCAATTTAATAAATTTTGAATAATACTCTTCATACATGATCCACACACTCACAAGCCCATACGTCACGCACCACGTACTCATGAGCTACTAGCGCTTTAACTGCGTACCCTACGTCTTTCTGTGCCTGCTGTACTTGTGCCTGGTGCGCCAACGGTCATTACAAGTAAGCTCGATGGCACGCAAGAGCCTTAAGGACAGTCAGTGCGGAATTTTTTTGTTTGATTCTATGTTCGTGGGAAAAGGCCTGAGCCCGACAATTCGTCTGTAATCATTTCGAATTGCTAACTCGTTCATCATGGCATTGGAAATTTAGACTTGATAGATGCTCACCATGAACAATGAGCACCAGACTATTGGTTTTAATAGGGGGTTTCTCGGTGAACTATCTTGCTTTTTAAGCGGCTCACTAATAAGTCGGCCAGCTGCCGACACTGCGATCCGTGCCAATAATACTCACGCTTTATAAATATCTGACGTCGACATAACGATTTAAAGCGTTAGGTGCAACACCACAAGGTACTCGCCTTTCTTCGAGCGGTTCAGCGAATTTATGTGCGGATGAGGCGGTGCCCTCAAAACAATTTCACTCGACTTGTCGTTGATTACGAGCCGACCGCTGTTTGTCAACTTACACTCCGCAATCTCATATGAACCAGCACCAGTCGCGAAATTAAAGGCGCTCTTCATAAACACTTCGATATGGCCTACCAACTTTACTGGTCGGAAAACGACATGGGTGATTGAGTTGGTTGGTAATCACGAACGACAACTGACTCCAATTCATATAAATCAAAAGGTTCCAAAAAATATGTATAAGCAATCACCGTCGCCACGAGACTTGTTTTTCTTTAAGTCAGAGATACGTCTGGAGGACAAGGCGAGTCATCGCCAAGATACTTGACCAACGTCTGGACGAGGGCTGGTACAGTCCGTAGGGTTTATTGTCCACTGTTGCATTCATATGGCCCTAGCTAACTCTAGTTGGCTGAATGTTTGTGCGACCTACTTCTCCATCGTCCGACAAGTGGATAGGTTGTTCTGTTTGTCGTGCCCGATTGACCATGTGAGCTCAAACCAATCAGCGATGCTGCAACCGGATCCTCTGATCCTCCTTTTGTACCAGCAGTATCGTCAACTTCGAGCAAATAAGCGAGATTTTGAGTGTTTCAGTACAGGCGTTCGGTGGACTTCACCAGCTCTCACGCCAAAATAATTGTGTTTGTTCTATCCAACTATTGCTTTGTTTATACGAACATGATCACTAATAGTTATCCACCTTAAGCCAAATTTGGCAAAATAGCTCGTGCAAGCAGTTCGTGTGAAGTAATGAAACAAATTTATATCATGATTCGATGGCAATGAAAGAAAAAAAGTAACCTAGCTTATTCCAATCAAAAATGAATTGCCAAACAGCTTGACTTTGCGATCAGCCAGCCTCTTAGCCTTGATAGACTTGTGCGGTAATTCTTGCTCTACAACAGGGGTTGTATGTCAAACTTGTGGCTAAAGTCGTTCGTCGCTCGACGACGTCCTTGATTTGATGTCTATAGGATCCGAAAGGATTAACGCAGCCGGAGGTATGTCGCTAAGGTGGGTGTGCAATCACACTCAAAAGTGCGACTGCCCTACGAACTCGCACCCACATCGGCGTGTAATAGTTGGGTGGGCTGGCTAAAAGAGTCCCATCGTGTAATTACGGGTACGGAATCCGACCACTAAATGGGCTGGTAGGTGATTACAGCCTAAGTGATCTAATAAGACAGAGCGATTTGCGAGATTTTAATTTAAAGAATAAGTAGTTCATAGTAGAATTTCCAAAATATTAAATGATAGTCTTAAATACTTACTATCGACATTGTCAAAAATAGCATGTTACCCTTCTCACTTTGAAGCATACGCATTTATACAAAATTATTGTAAAGATGTCACATCATGGGATTAAGTACATAGTTGCAATGCCAATTGAACAGGTCACTTTTGGGTTTCTGAGAAATAATATCTAGTCTGTATCAATCCGCCACTTTTCAGCACACGATTACGTCATCTAGTGATTGCGTACCTGGATGCAAACGTGTGAGTTTTTTTATCGTATTTACTGAGGTGTTTTTGCTGCTAATGCGATGATTGAAAGCTGAATGAATCGTAATTTGTCGAAGACTTCAATAGAGACAAACTCTAGTGCGTAGCAAATGTTCATTGAGGATAAATACACTGCGTTAAGTTGGATGCTCGTAGCATTTGGGTACCGTCTGTTACATATTACTGGCCCACCAGATGTTTAGGGCTTGAAATTCGGGGTATTTGCTTTAAGTATATGAAAAGCTCTCTACGACGCAATAGTGCATGTCTAATGGTGGCTTTGCATACTGTATATGGCATGAATTTTGCCTTGCATGTGGGATCCGAACGTCTCGGCACTACGACACAAAATCAGGTAATTTCTATCTGCTATGAAAAGAAGCCTACTATAAGCTTCTAAAAAGAGTTATTTGTAGCAACCGGCTTGAAACATAAGGATTTGCGGAAATACTCAGCATTTTGCACAAGTGAAGAGCCAGCTTACAAAGCCGCTATCCAAAATTTTGCTGATTGGTGCTGGACATGCGTTATGTGCGCTAAAATTGAGTAATCCAAACCTATCAACCCACATCGTAGCTTAATTTCCCTCTTATCCTGTTCATAATACCGCAAAGATGGTACAGTCCGAAAACATGCAGTTTTTATCTGCCAGACCCAAGAGCAAATGTTCTCATAACAAAATTTAGTTACTACTTGTCATGCGTCTTTACACTCAAGTCGTTGCAGCCGGTCTCGTTGCGACCTTGGCGATTGTGGACTCTAGGATATCGAATGCCATTACTGATCAGGGCATTATGTTAAGGTTTCTCAGGCAAGACGGTGCTACTGTAACTCGTGTTAGCGAAGATGAAGAAAGAGGAGGGCTCCTTGCAGATGAGGAAGATATAATGGCAATAGCAGATCACTTGTTTCGTTTAAATTACTCGCTCTCTTATGCTAAAAAGGCGCTTGAAAAGTTTGCCAACTACGAAAATGCTATCGCGAAGTTTGAAGAAAAATTAAAGAAAAGGACGGTTGAGTATATGATTCTAGATGGAAAGTTTCTTACGCAAGAAGAAGCGGAACAAAAGTTTATCGAGTGGATTCTTGAAGGAAAAACGCAGGAACAACTCGAACGAGAGTTCAAAATATTCACCAAACCAGAAAGTAAGAGAGCGAAAAAGATACAAGAGGTCAATAAGTTTGCCATTCGTGCGTATCTCGACTGGCAGAAGAACCTGAGAGCGCGATCGTGTAAGATGGCGATGATGGAGTCTACGAATCCTTCAAGTGCGTTTGCGACTTTCTATCGACAAGGCCATAGCCGTAATGAGATTCTTTCAATGTTCGATGCTTGGGTAGCGAAAGGGACATTGCTTGGTGTTGCCAAGGATCTTTTGGGATTCAACGAACCAATGAAACCGGCCGAAATGTTTCATAGCGACAACTTTGTTGCGTATGCGACGTACGCCCAAATGTTGCGTAAAAGAAACAATTCGCTTCCGCCGCCTCGTCTTGATTCAGTTTCCACTACTTCAAATTAGATAATGGTTGTCCAGAATTGTCCAGCTTTTAAAGCAATGCAGATTTAGATTATCTCTAGCTGCGTCTTTATCGTTATCGCGTACAATGTATTCGAGTCATGATAACTAGTTGACGACAGACTCTTCAATCGACCACGACCTTTGCAAGTAATACAACGCTTTCGTAATAAGACCCATCATGTCTTACTTATCTCGCTTATTGGCAGTGAAATGCTTTGTCATGACAGTGGCAGCAGAACGGAGAATGGCTCTACGCACCGAAGGTGTCTAACGTCGCACTAACGTTGCTCAAACGTCGACCACCACTGGCGTAGGAAGGGCTCAAACCTTAATTGTGCTTCGAAGAACTCTATTTCCTTAGTGGTCCTACACACTGGCCATGCTTACGGTCAAATGTTTTTCAAGATTTTTCATTTAAATTAACGTCAAATGATTTTTACTGAGCAAAAGTCCACAATTTCAAAGTACCAGGTCGGCAAACTTTTGAGACTTTAAGCACTTTTTAAAAAACTTGTATATCGTCATTGCGGTCGGGTCCAGCGAAACAGCTTTATTTTTGCTAATCAAGAATTTCTACAGCGCTTTTCGCGTTAGAATCTCATTTCCCTTGACGTGCAATCGACTGTCGTCATACCGTTCACAAAAAATGATACATATGCAAAAGTTAGCTCAATTGTAAACGACGAAGCTCCTCTTGAGCATTTCTTCGAACGACTTTAATAACAAAGACGGTAAATTAGCTTCTTTGAGGCCGATGTTTTCGTCATAGCCCTAAACTGAATTCCGACGAACAAGCCAATGCTCAAAAAGTTACTCTCATGGTGCGAAACTTAAACTCAGACCTCGAAGTCTGAAAAGTGTCGTTTCGAATGCCGGAGTGGCTAAGTACCTGATAGACCAGTCACCACTTAGCGACCGCCTACCGCTTTCAGTGTAATTGCTCGGCTAGTTCTATATCGTAAAAAAAACTTAATTCCTGCCTCCCCGTCTACCTGTCAAACGGTTTCAGGCACTTTTTGCTTGGCTACAATGGGCGCTAAAATAGTTGATATCTATTCTGTGCAGTGGGGCTTATCAATGATTTTTACTTAGATACACCGGTCGCAACGTATTAATCTATTTGATTAGCCAAATCCCTCCTAGATTCATAGAGATAAAAATGCACTTACTGTCGAGGCATCAACCACTAAACTTTAAAATTTTTGGCTGCATTGAAAATTCGTCCAGGCAAGCATATAGTTTGTCACCGGTTGCACTAATGAAACTTGCGCCAGCAACCCTTGTCTTTCCCGAGTCATCCCAAGGCGAATTCTCAGTGTAAGTATGTTGTCAGCCTTTTACCTAAAAGCATTGCAAGAAAGATGGAGCTTACAAGCCGATTGTGGTTGCTAATGTGTTGTTGAGTGCATAATAAAAAAAATGAGGTGTTACTTTATTTATTTGCAAATGTACTTGCTACCACGCGAATATGGCTGGAATCTTAATTTACCAAAGCCTATCAGCAATTCCTATGCGTTTGCAGTCTCTTAATGTAATGTACCGCCACATAACAAAGATGAAATTGTGTAAAGTCATTGTCCTCTTTTATATGCATTAAGTGGTGTAATCTTAGCTGTGTTGATCAAGAGAACACGAATGTAAGGCTGTACGATAAAGAGAGACATAGAGTCAAATCTTGAGGTCACAACAGAAGGAATTATACCTTTAGAACGGCAAGAGTTGGCGACAGCACTATGCAAGAAAAATTGAAAAGTATAATTCATTCAAAAAATCCCTGAAATGAAGGTTGCTCAATATGAGCTATCTCTGTCGAGGTCAAGGTCAGATTTGACATGAATAGAAAAAGTATAGTCGTGGTTGGCACCACTCACAGTCACGCGGACATTGTCATTTACAAGCACAAGGTATTCCTCTCTGGCCGAAACGACACATTCATGCATGACCGTGATTGCACTTGTACAAAGCATTTGCCAGCCTAAGTCGCTGACACAGCTTAATCGGAAGTTTTGGTGTCAGCTATGCACATATGGAAGTCACTTTTTCCAGATCAGAGCGTAAGTAGTCTGGCACCAGGTTTTTTGGGTGATCGGATAATGCACTTGAGGTTGGCGTATCGACGGCTTTCACGCATAGCATAAT
Source organism: Plasmopara muralis (assembly GCA_003676415.1). Taxonomy (NCBI): domain Eukaryota; phylum Oomycota; class Peronosporomycetes; order Peronosporales; family Peronosporaceae; genus Plasmopara; species Plasmopara muralis. Next base: position 42,199 of record RCHQ01000093.1, on the reverse strand, counting down.
AGACGTGTCTTGGTTTTTTTTTAATATACTCATGCTGCATTAAGATCATTCGTAGACTGTCTATGCATATAGGTGTCTCCAAAATGTTGTTTCGCAAGATCGCGTGGCGGAAGCAGCTCATCGAACACCTATAAAATGAACGTGTCAGATGCGATTCGTAAGCCTCGGAGAAGTACCAGCCACTTATAAAGTATACGTATTAGAGTATTGATTGCCATTAAAGAAATTACACCGGGCTTCATCAGCATATGATGGAAGCAACCGGACAAATAGATGGCATTAAAAGCTATGCTGCCAAACGCAGAGTGAGGACAAAGTCAATTGAGTTTAGGGTAAGTTGACAGCACCGTTCATCTTGCTGAAAGCGCAAATTATGCACTACTCGTCCGTGGCCTTCTTGACGCAGATGTCTTAACTAGAGCGCGAGGAGATGGCTTTGCACACATTAATTGACTAGCGGTGGACTTAACGCTTGTTGTGATTGGTCTCAAAAAAAAGTCACGTCACACATTATTTCAAGTCAGGAATAATAATTATTTTTAGGTGAACATCTCTACCAGCTTTGGAGACTGCCGGAATAGACGTCCAGAAACTGGCGGACGATATCGAACACTGAGGTTATAAATTTGCGAAGTGCTTTCTATAACTGGGCCGCGAATTTTTCGTCGCGCGCGGACTTTGGCTTGATGTCTTTGGTTACGGCGGCGACCCTTCGCTATTGACTGCGACTTTGGCATTGTTAGCACACTTAGCTGTTGCTGGCTCAAGAACGATAGCCTTCCAGAAGAAATTTGGAAGATGCGTGCACCAAGTGTGTGAACGCGCTTTGTATATTTAGCTTTGTACTATCGCGTGGACTGACTCTAATGGCGTGCCGGGTTCGAAAGCGTGGTTCATTGTGTGCCACAAGTCAAGTGGTGTTTTAAACAACATTAAAGAAGTAACACGTTTGAGGATCACATTATATGTGTGTTATAATAAATTATGCTGGATTAATCATTCACACCACAAATGGCTCTACCGATAAGCTCTCGCTCCGCCTCTCTAGATATTGAAGCCTCTATCGACCGTGTCAGCACGCAAAAGCTCCGCACAAATGGCAAGAGAGAGCCTCTGCTCGATTGCCGATCTGTATGAAACCGCTCTTTAATCGGGCAAGAGCTTCAGCTCGACTGCCTTATTCAACAAGCATGCGACTCGATTTGTTTACATCAGGAAATCGCCCCGACCGTACATGGCTACCAAGGCGACTATTTGTCGTAGCAGAATTTAGTCTACGTACATAAAATTATTTAATGCTGTTGCATTTTTTCATTTATACTTTTTCATCGATGCGTCAAGAATTGCACAGCTCCACCTGTCGCTCCGAGAGCATCATCCCCTTGACCACACCTCGGTCGATTTGACATTTTAGGTAAAAATAGCACATATGGAAAAGTTTTCACTGAGGATGTTGCCTGCCCCGGTCGTCAATTATGCAGCTGAATTCAATACGATCTGTGTATTGCCTTATTTTCGAATGCATATACACAATGCATCTTTGGACTTTATGGACACACTGCTGCTGGTGAGATTGTAGGCAACCTTAAGACATGCCAAACGCATCAAGGACCGTCTTTAGAACCAAGCTCAACTAAAACCCATTGATATGAAGACTTGCTCTTAATCGTCAACTACTAACGTAATCTCCATCCTTTCGACACCTGCCCGCGTGGCCACAGTGTGCGCGATGTTTTGCATCATAGTAACATTAACGCAAGAAATCGCAAACACAAATCCTTCCAAATTTACAAAATTGCATGATTGTGCACATTTAGTCTTTAATCATTACACCATAGTAGACGAGTGATTTGAGCGCGGTGAAACTTACATCGTTCAGGCTTTCCTATACTGTCTAGTCTCGTTTTAGTAATTTCAAAATGAAATGTCCCGGCTGTCTGCAGACAAAACATCACATGTCTTAGGTTCATCGTCTCTGTTGCATGTTACCGACCTCGATATTTATAACCTTTACCGCAACGGGTAGTGCGTGCCTACCATTTTCTCGGCTCGGTGGTACTACTATTTTCTTTAACTTTTTCCGTCGGATCGCCGTACTCAATCACACTTGCTATACACTGCCACGACCAAAACTTTATATAGCCACTGTTAGCAAGTTTAATTTTGGTGTATGCTGAATTGTAATGTATGGTCGGTAAGCATCGATATTTATTGGATTCTGATACAACTAACATCAACTTTCAACGTATTACGTCACTATGGGATTTGATTATGGCTAAATTTTTGCGTTACATCACATGTTTGTACTACTAACACGGCCAATAGATCGTCATTTTCATCTGCCTTTGCAGCTCCGTGTGCCTGTCATAGCTTAAAATGCAATCGAACTACTAATAAGCTCCTGCACATTCACAAAAGACGAAGCCAACCTTTGATGGTGCAATGTAATGGTGCGATGAATTCTGGGCAAGACTATGAGAAGTATTTGCTAGTTTAGAAAGTTCATATGGATCGAGAAAAGCAAAACAAGAACGTAAGGGTGCAAGTTATCATTTGTTATGGGTATTGCTGTCTGGGTAACAGCGCGTAAACGACATTAAAAGTAAGGAGACTAGAAAAAAAAGATGCCACAGTATACCTCGCAGATGAGTATGCGAAGAAGTGGCTGCCATGCGGCAATTGTATTGCAAAGTGGACAAATCGGGGGCTTGACTCACTTCTTTTTACTTTTTAGTAGCTTCAGAAACTCACTAGCCAAAAGAACGATAAAGAGCTTGCGAAACAAACAGAGAAACGAACGCATGAAGTTAACAGAGAGCTCGCGAAAGAAGGATCGGAAAAAAAGAATTATGAAGACGATGAAAATTTATCGATAAAAAGAGATGGAGAACCTGTTCAAAGTTTGTACTAAGCAACAAGTCTAATGGGTTATTGTGATGACAGAAGAGAACGGAGATGCGGGTCATTTGGCGGTAACAAAGTAAATCGACAGCGACTTTTATCACGTAAGAGCAAACAATCAATCGCGCAAACAGTCGACGACGTTGAAGGGCTCGAGAAATAAAGAAGAAGAATGCTGGCTATGACATATGTAATTCCGCGGCTTCAATTGCGACTGTTATTATGCGAATATAGATTACTTGGGAGTCAGCTTAGCAAAAAACGATTTGTGAACTTGTAAGGCAGACCATGTTCGACGTCGCAGTTTGCTTGCTTCGTTTGACCGTTAGTTTGCTGCGAAAATGTTTAGCCTAGTGTCAAGCACCCTAAGAAAATATTCCAAAAAGAGCCCACAAGGCATGGTTCTTGTTCGGAGACTAGTGGCTTTGATGTTCATGCTATTCATAAACTTAATTTAGAAATAGCGATGCTGCTTCGGTACCGTCGATTGTGCACGGCACAACAACTAGATGAACCATTTTACTCAAGCAGTCAACAAAGATCTATATACTCGCGTTTTGTGCCGACTGAAGCCACGTTATACCAACGAACAGATATCAGTGCGATGGCGCCGTCAAGTTTATCAATTGTGCGGCTACACGTGGCTCCATGTAACATTGTGCTTAATCGTGTTGAGAATTTCTTGTTCGAGCCTTTAAACTTGTCACTCCGAAGCAGTTGGTAGAGATACACCCATTTTCTGCGAAGTGAGGCTACTGTTTTGCAAGACGTAGTGGCGCATGTGTATCGATAGCGAACAGCTCGGTGCCTAGCACTTAGCGCTGAATTTGTCGTATAGATTTGATTTGCAAGTAACTCATTGTCATAAACAAGAGGATACAGTTTGGCAGTCTTAAGCTGAAAACTTTAGAAAGCGATTAATCGGTCTTGCCTCTCAGCGTCTGTTTGCACCAGACGCAGTCTCGATGGCGAGATCGGACACGCCACAGTCGATACTTAATGCTCGTTTGGATCCGGCGGCACCAGAATCGATGCCTGTAATACAATTTTCCTACTAAAATTCCTGCATGTGTCCTTCAGGAGGTGTATTTAACAGCTCCGTTGGCTCTTTTAAGTGATTTGTTCTTTGTTTTCAACAATTGAGAAAAGCCAAGCCAGTGTCTTGGTTTAAAGGAACTGTCTATCTTGCGATGAGATTGATGGTAGTATGGTCTGTTTGAAGGCCATGCTTCTAATTAAAGCTGCATGTTTTCTGTGGAGAAGATGCACTTATCTGCATTGGCACAAAGTTTATCTACTCAAGTACAAATCACAGCTTTACAATGTAACTTCATTCAGCTTTCCATGCTCCGCAGGACTGAAGATTATTTTTGTAAAGCATGCGTGTAGATACGCTCTGTAAGGTATAACTCATTGCTTCTAGACATCACAAGTACATTTCGTTCAGGCATGACTTTTCAATACTGCTCGAAGTAGTGACCGTAGACAATAGTATGTTAGTCATCGACACAAGAGGATTATAATATTTGTAGACAAAGTTGAGTACACGAAACATTGTTCACCTCTCCATGTTGTTTTGCAACACATCCTTTCCAAAGATTATTGTCTTCGTCGGAGTAATGACTGCAATTTGCTATTTATAAGCGTTTGTACAATGCGCCACTTGCCATTTCGATCCAACCTTTGTATTTTCCTCAAGCGGCCCGTGTCATAAAGCACAATCCTCTTTCGGGTGCAACGAAGCTAGTTATATCTCACTGGCCGCATAGTGACAGAAACGAAGGTGAGATCTGGTGAATCTAGGTGTGCAGCAAAGTTTTTCGACTTAAGTAGATCATTCTTCTTTCCTGTAGATTAAAACAGCTTATTTTCTACCTAGCAGGCTACCAGGTGCTGCCATTTTTGATATGCTCCAGAAGACCGGTTAGCCGTGAAATTTTAGTTCTCTAAGCCTTCGTGCGCTTGGCATAGGGAACACCTCAGCCGCAAGCGACGGGGATCACCACAGATAAAAGACCGAGCAATACCATTACGCTTGCTCCCAAGACGGAGATCGACATCATCATCAGCTTAGTAAGAATCATTAACGTGCTCTTTAACCAAGCTTCAAGATGGCAAGAGCCCACAAAGAAGCGGACGAAATGGTTTTCTCAGAGCGGAAGGTTAACTCCTTCATTTTCCTTAAAAGCAAAACCGATTTAAATTAAGCATCCGCTTTTCATTATTCCATTGCTTCAACAATATTCTCTTATAATCGGAGAATGCCTCTAGACGCGCACTGATTCTTATTGGCGCTTTGTTTAACCAAAATTGCAGCCAACCTGGACTGTCAGCTAATTTAGCTCGCCTTGCATGCCTGAAGGAGAATGATAATTGTGCTTTATCCTCACCGAAGATCAGTCAAAACGACTTAGGTATCGAATTACTTCAAGTGCTTACGGGTGCATTGGGGCTGTCTTAGCTATTAAGGAAGCAAGAGCTCTGGCGTATAATCTTCGTTCAGCATTAGCGGAATACAAGTCGCAGACCTGTTTGACTTCTCAACTTTCAAGACCCATTACAACTCTGACACACCAAAATGTGAAAAAAGCCTTACTAAAATTAGTCAATGACAAACATGTGGATTTATATCCCATAAATTTATTTACACACGTATGAATAAGATTATGCCTTGAGCAGTACGACTTGCGTTAATACGACGTCGGCCACTAATCATCTTGGACCGCACCCTCTAATATCTGGAATCTCGGCTGGACATTTCGACAGGCCAGCCTTTTTGCATGAACGAACGTACCTATAGCATCCATATATCATTCCACAGATGTTGCATTGTACGAAACTAAGCGATTCCTCTTTTTAATTTTACACAGTTGCAATGAGGTCACTATGGAGTAAACTGGTTCACTGAGCAGAACTTAGTCCTCTCAGGGCCAAGGATTTAGCGCTGGAACTTTCTTATGATAATCAAATACAGCAGCGACACAATGGCGCAGCAACTTCGCGGGTCCGATCTACGCGTAGCATATAGTTTGCTTTTATCCTCATACTGTATTCTGCATCATTCTTACGATATAGTTTAGACAGTCATTATGTGCTCAAACTAAGGAACCAATTAACACGTCATACCTTGCTTTCTCCATTACCCATCTCAAGAACCCGCTCACCGTACGGTATAGACCAGACCAGATCGTGCAATTGTTCTCATACCAAAATTCAATTGCTCCTCGTCATGCGTTATTACACTCAAGTGGTTGCAGCCAGTCTCGTTGTAACTTCGGCAATTGTGGACTCTACCGTCTTTGCTGATCGAGGCAAAGGGTTGAGGTTTCTTAGGCAGGATGGTGCACTGTAGCTCTTGGTGGCAAAGATGAAGAGAGAAAGGGGACCGCTGGAAATGTTGAAACAGTGACGAATTTAGCGAATCAGTTCTTTGACTTGAATTTTCCGTTCCATGTGATTAAAAGTATGCTTGAAAAATACGACGGCCACCTGCCCGTTCTTGCAAGGATCGAAAAAAGATTTCAAGAAAGGGCGGCTCAGGAATATATGTATCGAGATGGAAGGCTTGTGACTCGAGAAAACATGGAAAGTAAGTTTATCGAGTGGATTCTTGAAGGAAAGACGAAAAAACAAGTAAAAAAAGAGTTTGGAATAAGTCATGAACCAGGTAATGAGAGCGCGGTAAAGCTACAAAAGTCTGCCATTAAGGCGTATGGTGAATGGCTGGAAGATCTGAATAGGCGAACGTGGGATTTGGAGAATACGGCAGCTTCAAAAGCGTTTGCGTCTTTTTATGGTAAAACTCATAGTCGTGATTGGGTTCTTGGGATGTTTAAGGCATGGGCAACGAAAGGAACCTCGCTTGATGTTGCCAAGGATCATTTGTTCGAAACATCAATGAAACCGTTTGACATGTTGTATAGCGACAACTTTGTTGCGTACTTGACATACGCCAAAATGTTGGGTGAAAAGAATAAGTCGATTTAGCCGCCTCGTCGTGATCCAGTTCCCACTGCTTCAAACTAGGTGATAATTATTCAGAATTGTTCAGCTATCAAAGCATTACAGAATCGGATTATATTTGATTGCCTCTTTATCGTTATTGTGTACAATGTATTCGAGTCATGGTGACTATTTGAAGACAGGAAGCTCTTCACACGACCACAGTCTTTGCTGATAACATCCTATATACAACAGGTTGAAACGCTTTTGTGATGAGTTCCCGTTCTGTCGTGCTTGTCTCGCATATTGACATTAAAATGCTTTGTCTGACGGCGGCAGCAGTACGGAGGATGGCTCGACGCACCGAACGTGTCTGACGTTGCTCTAACGTCGACGATCACACGGCGTGGTAAACCTTATAGAAAATTGGCTCACCATCTTGGTTGACGTAGATAGAGCTCAACTCCAAATGATGCTTCGTACTACTCTATTCCGTTAGTGGTCCTTCACACTGACCATGCTCATGGTCAGAAGATCATTGTAGTATAATATTAAATGATGTTCAATATGCAATAGTCGAACAAATATGTAGGCAAACTTTGAGACTTTAAGCAATTTTTGCACATAAGTACAGCACGCACGTGAGGAGCAAAGTAGTCTGAAATTAAGTAAATTTGTACCAACAGGACCTTGGACTAAGAGAATCGCATATGGCCTTGATAAAGTTTTATCAATTTTAGTAGAGCTGGGTATTGCATAACCTGCAAGCTCACAGGAAATCACCAATGACGTAACGGAAGAGAACGACACATGACATGACTGACGCGCTCGTGCTTGGTGACAACGAGATCACTTTAGATAAAACTTTCGGGGATCAATCGGTTTTATATTAGTTACTAAATAGAGTTTGTGATTATTGCGAGCTCTATCCAATAACTAATTGATACTTTTCTTGGAAATGTATTTTTCGGTATGATTAAATTTTGAATAGCTAATAGCAAACAATATATGAACGACTACTACATCAAAGTTATCATTCTTTTTAAAAGCAAAATAAACGGTATCAAAATATTTGTTAAAAAAGGGCAAGACTCATTGCGTGATCTGATCAAACGACCAATTTAAAGGACCTTGAACGAGATGGAGCTGTTAACGAATTTACGTTCCGTGTAGTTTCTTAAGTTCTAAAGCCTGATGACTCGTGATCGCATCCTTTGTACACAACTGCTTATTGTTAGGCTCGACTTACTTGACTATTCGTTTTGTCTAAAAAGTTCCTTCAGAACAAAAAGAATGGCGAAACGTGTTATACGTGGGTACACGAAGCACTGTGAAACAAGATTGTTGCCCTTTTTTATGGATTATGTATAGCTGCAATCTTGAATTTACTTGCCAACGAATGTCTGTAGAATAGCAAACTGAGCGAAAACAATAATACTGGACTGGCGATCACTTTTCAACGCAGTTGTAATATCATTATCGCGGTCGGGTCCAGCGAAACTGCTTTCTTCTTGCTAGATAAGAAGTTGAGCACCGGCATTCTCATTAAGATCCCACTTCACTTGACGTGCGATCGACCTTCTATATCGTCATACCGCTCGTAGTAAATCGTACGTAAGTAAAATTTAGCTAAATTGTGACAGACGAAGTACCTCTCGAACATCTTCCGAGGGGCTTGAATAAAGAAGACGCTGAATGAGCTATTTTTAGGTCGAAAATTGCATGTCACAACCCTCAATAAGATCTTGCCAAACAAGCTGATGCTTGCAGGAGAGGCTGAGTAGCTGAAATAGTAGATAAGTTGATTTCGGTTCAGCTACACCAGTACTTCAAGCATGCGTAGCGCAAACCCTTCGAGTGGTCCATTCTGCCAGATGTATCCTTAAGTGAAGCAGAATCATAGCAATGCAGCTGCATTCACTGCCAAGAGCTCAACCACTATACTTTGGCACCTTTGGCGTTGTTGTGTTAGAGGCTCCAGGCTAGCATTTGTTTTGCCTTCGGCTGCACAAATTGAATTGCACCAGCAGTCTGCTTCTTGCCCGAGTCACCCATGATAAACCCTCTAAGGTAATGGTTCTATTCTCGATAATGGTGTCGGCTTAATAAGACAGCGTTGCAAAAAATAGGAGCTTAAATGCCGATTGAAGGGGGTAACGTGTTGCAAAGCTAAAGGATAAGATAGGATGAAGCTTTTTCTCTTGATGCGCAAAAGACTTGCTACCTTCTAAGCCATACCGGGCTCTTATTACGGTATCCTGATTTACCGTAGCCTATAGGCTGTTGCTTACCGTAATAAGAGCCCGGTATGGCTTAGAAGGTAACCACTTACCGTAATGCACGCACACTAAAGATAGCCGTAGTCATCGACCTTATTTATATGCATCTATTCGTGTAATTTTGACACACGCCGGCTTTCAACAAAACATTCAGATCAGAAAAAAATCGAGTGCAAAGGCCATGCAAGAATGGGCGACAATAGAAGCGGGCAATACGTAAAAGGATTGGATAGCGTGACCTTTTTGATGTCGCCAAACTAAAACTTGTTAAGCATAAGTCATCGAATGCACAGATCAAATTCAAACTTGACATTAAAAGCTTGAAGGAAAACGTTATGATTGGCGCTACCATCTTCCCACGCAAACACCATCAAATCCGACCACAAAGTACTCCTCATTAGCGAGAACGACAGCAAATTCGAGTATTCACGCATAGTGTTTACGTATGTGTGCAAAAAAATGTCAGCTTTAACCTATAAAATGAACCTCCGGGTGGTCAGATATACACTTGTTGAAGTCAGTTTCACCGAATCAGAGCTTAAGCAGTCCGGTGCCGAGATGATCGGTGGGCAGAGATTGCACTTTTGGGTTGATGCACATGCGGCTTTTTCGCGTGATTTGATAGACGCAGGTAGAGTGAATCTCAATCTTTTCCACTGATATCAATTCTTGATGGGTCGTGCATAGATATGCCATCAAAATGTTTCAAAGCAAAGACGTAGTGAATGAATCAACGCGTCAAAGGCTTTTTTAGACTCAAAACATCATGAGTCACTCCCTGAGCATTTCGCTGGGAGTAGTGACCGCCATTATAAAATAGCACCGGGCTTCTGCAGTATTTGGTAGAAGAAGACGGTCAAGGAGATGCCTTCATTGGCTATGCTGCCTAATATAGAGTGGGGACCATGTCATGCCTAGAGATTTTAAAAGATGCATCGGGATGATAAAGCCACTTAACTTTTTAGAAGGGCAAATTATGATCTATTCACCTGTGGCCTTTCGTGCAAACGACTTATTGCAAGGGCAGGGATTCTTTCGCGCACTTACCTGACTAACGCTGAATTCATCCATTGTTTTGACCTTGTCACGAGGAAAGAGCCATTGTCACGTCACACATTGCTCGCAATGATAATGTCGTAGTGAACACCTCTGTCAGATCGATGCATTTTTAGAACGACGTCCGCAAACTGGCGTACGATGTCTTACACTGAGATCGATGTTCGCAAAGTGGCTTCCATTGCCAAACCATGAAGTAGTTTTCGCGTACAGACTTTGGCTAAAAACTCTTTGGTTACGTTAACGACGTTACCGACTGCGTGTTTGGCATAAAGAATCAAGCACATAAAGTTGTCGTTAGCTCAAGAAGGGAAGTCTTGCAGAAGATACCAAGAAGACGCGTGAGCGACATAGCATTGGGAAGTGTACTAACGATGTAAAGTGTGCGGACGAGATTACATTTTCTCCACTTGTGCTATAATATGAATCGTCGCTAAGTACAAAGCCGGTGTGTGTCACCTAATTTGTACTTTCATCTGAAGTGACACAATTCGAGTGATGTTTCGAACATTCTAGAAAAGTAGCTCTCGATACTGGAAAGGTAAACATGGTTTGAAGAGCGACATTGTGTATACTAGAAAATATGGTGTAGAGATCATTTATTTCCCAGATGATTTAGTGACAATTTTTAATACAGGTCACCTCACCCCTCTCGAAGTGTATAGCTTCTGTCAATCCTGTCAATTCGCGAAAGTTTCGCACGGATGTCAAGCAAGAGCTCCTGCTTGAGAAATATGATGTGTAGAAGCCTCTATTTGACTAGGCAGAAGTTTTAACTCGACTATCATTCGAATGTAAACCTTTTCTTGATCGTCTGAGTATGTAAAACGTCTGTTTTGAATTGGGGTCGCCGCAACTTTGCCGCCATGAAAGAGGCCCTGCTCAGAAAGTCTTTTGTAGTTCGAGAGAGCCGGCTCTGCAAAATTGTAGCTAAAAGTCACCACTGGGCTTCGTTTCGTAGGTCAGAAGCTTGCGCTCGAATAATTTTTACTGTGAGCACAGCGCGTATTGCAAAAGGATGCAAGATCACTGCGCTTCAAGGCTTCTCTCTTATGATACCGCATCCATCTTGGTGCTTGTTCAGGCTGTATGATGCGGCATAAGGTAGGGAAGCGTCGATGCTGCTTTGTTTTTTGAAAGGTGAACTGTCAGATATTACCTCGACCGTGTATAGCAAGTAAGAAGACTTTCAAAACTCGCTTAAAAAAAGGGGAAAAAAATCTCATATAATAGGAAAATATGATCTGCGCATATGGTGCTGTTTTGTTGTGCCTTGCTTCATTCCACGCTAGTTACATTTTAAACACGCGTAAGGTATCGCACAGTTTCACCTGTCGCCAAGTATTATCCGCTTAGCCTAACCTTAGTCAACTTGGCTTTTTAGTTTTTGTTTTTGATAGCATATGTATGCCAGTCGTTCACGGTAGGACTGAGAACTCCCTTCCTCAACTCTAATTATGTAATTACAAGAAGTATGGTTTGTAATTGACAATGCTTATTTTGCATGGTTATGAACATCCATGTACTTTCGGATGCATGCAAATAATAAATTTCTGGTCCTTTCAGCATACTGCTAGTGCAACAATTGTAGTCACCTTTTGGGTGTGCCAAACGCATAAAAACACGATCATGTTGGGACCCAAGCTAAATTCAAACTCATTGAAAAAGCGTTAAAGATCTTAAGTCTCAGCTATTGACATCATCTTCACTGCATTAAATTTTGCCCCTGCATAGTCACCGCTCGCGTGGTCCTTTGCATCTTGATATTAGAATGTTAGAAATCCCCATACTAATATGGTCTGCATGAGTGTGCACATCCGATTCAGTATCAATACAAGGGGGCTGCGAGCGCGGTGAGACTCACGGCATAATTACCATCTCTGTTAAGATTTGACCACTACTAATATTCGTTGTCTTTCTGCTGCAATACATGACAGGGGGTTTTGCTTGCTCACCTCACCATGCGTAAAGTTTGACTGACTTTGGCTCCCGGCTTACGCTTGATAAATTTGTTGTTAAGATGTACAAGCTTGCCGTAGACAAAAATTCGTTCGCCTCAGCTTCATCGCTTTTTTGTGTTACCGATCTCTATATTGCAGCCGATCGTTAGTTCTCTTCGCCATACCCGCCACAGTATTTATTTACTACGTCAACGTCTGCTCGATTTTTCTAAGCGTTAAAATTCTATGTCCTCAGCTTCCATGATAACAACCTTGAGAGCGTTTGAGTTATAAGCCGCCATTCTCTCCATAATTTCACCACTCCTTGAAGCTATTGTTTCTTTACTGACCTTTCAAACTTTTTAAAAGGACGTACTTCTTGTTATTGAAGCTTACTTCGTAACCTAATTTGCTAGCTCTGTTTCAAGCAAGACATGATTTTAATTACCTTCTCTTGTCGTTAAGCTCTTCAAAATGAATCGTAGTGCCCTGCCACTTTTCGGATAGTTTGGACAATGCTGCCTACATCTCAGATATAGACTCGTTTCCGTCTACTGTGGTGAGCCCGAAGAGACACAGAGACGCTAAGCACGTCAATTTTTGATGATTTAAAGCTAATTCATATCAATTTTAGATGATCAATAGCTATATCACGTCGTCTGTGACGCAAGTGACTTTGCCATCCGATGCGCTTTAAGGTAAGTCTTCAAGAAGGACTAAGAGCACGTCTGATCACAGAAAAATTATGTCGAGAGACAGTTGAGGACATTTTCCATGCATTGCGGTCTAATTAAACTCGATGCGTAATTAAACGTTTGCCATCTACACATAACACGTGCTGCTGCGTAAAGTGGTTATCTTTCTTAAATTACAGCTCGAAAACTTATGCTCTTCTTGGCGTACCGTTAACCTCTACTTAGCGTACCGCTAAACTCTGCTTTTGTAAAAAGAGACTGAAAATAATCAAGATTCTAGCCTGTACTTTCATGCGGCGCCCGATATATGATCCCAGCACTTAAATACAGCCACCTGGTGGCGAGGCTGATAAAGACCTAGATTGCAACTCTGTTTGACAGTGGGCAAGAGATTGAGGAGTGTGTGTAGTATTTTTTTACGTTTATTCAAAAAATTCTTTGGTCACAACGATGATCAAACAGCAGCAGATTGACTACCAGTGGGCCAATTAAATTAAAATTTACTTCACCATCCCCAATCCCTCCAAAATAGGCTAAATTGGCTCGTAAAGAGAGTGACCTTGACTCCTAAGGTGCTTGATTATACGTCAAAGCTGACCTCAGCGCCTAAACCTGCGTCTGAGCTATACAGAATACCCTCGGCAAAGAAGGTTATCCCGCTTTGCCTTAAAGATTAATAAGTCCTAAAGTCTTCCGGTCTGCGGACACCTCCGCTGTCGGTCGATGGAAATGATAAGGATGTGCTACGGGCGAGTTAAAATTCAATCTCCTAGCTTTTCGCTCACTTAGGCTGCTAAAAGGGCTTTCGCAAACATACCGCTGATAAAACAGATTGAGTGGCCAGGATTAGGCCAAAAAAGATGTTCGACTTGTCGTTAAACTTACTCGCTATTCAGATGCTTCTTGCTTAAAACAAAGGAGTTTTCAGGTCAAGATCCATCCGGGAAAAACCTTGCTTATATTGTCTTCTGCGCTGAAAGCCAGAAAAAAGGGTCATTCTCATAGTCAGCAGCAATGGAACATTTCACAGGCGGATACTCTGAATAATAACACCGCCGCAGCGCATAATAGGCTTTTTGACTCGCTTACTACTGGACGCTGACGCATGTTGCCATCCCGTGCGAAGTGTTTTTAATATTCAAAAAAGCAGGTACGATGAAGAAGAGATGTAGCCTTTCGGATAGCTATCACGTGCTTGATGCCGCGAGCAGTCTATTTATCTGCATTGCGTGCAGCGAGGACACCTGTAGGCTACTCCCCACTTGGCGTGTACGAAAAATATTAAAAAGAGCCGATGCTCTTGCGCAACCATACAGTGGCTATGCACGTGCTTTGAGCACCTAATTATAGCCCACTCGGAAACGGAAGGTGCCAGAAACCGAGAGTAATCCCCAGTTAGCGTATATATATATTCAAATGCTCCCACCGTAGGAAAAGTAAATTGGGATTATATGGCCCTCACTTAAAACTTTTTCTTTTCTATTTTTTAGAATATTTAAATCTTTTCGAGGTTAATTAACTGATAAGAGGTTTACGCCTTTTACGGAGGGTCTAGCCGCGGTGGACTGCTCGTTGTAGAAGCAAAGCTTACAGAATACAAAGTTAAAAACAACCAATTCTACTCCTGGAAGACTCTGGCTTGCCGCCAAATTTCGAGCTTAGGCGAAAAATTGCGGCCAAGCATAATACATTTACTTAGATCTTTTTGAGTGTCACGATGAACCAAGTGGTTGACAGCAAGATATTTATTTACAAGAATTATCGAAATCTTAGTTCGTCTTGTAACGGTGCGTGCGTTTCCATTGAAGGCACCGTCAGTCGTATTTGCGTTGGCGGGTCGACAAAACCTCCAAATTACTAAGTTCCTACTTTAAGAACAAATGCCTATTCGAGTATTGGTATTATATGCAAAACAACCTTTTGCATTTTGGTCCTTTGACCAGCCTTATATACGCATCAACCTATCAAGAGGGCCACAATAGCAGTGCTTCACTTCCACTTTGATCAGGCTCTGTCGCCGCTAAACCTTTAAGACCGTTAAGCAAGTCGAAGGATATATCGTGCGATCTAGTATCCACATTAAAAACCGTAGCCTTCCTTCGGTAGACACGGAACATGCTCTTTTATTTGCCCAGCCCAAGCAGTGGGTGTTGCTGGCTTATGTTCGAACTAGTGGGTCCACGGACACCTTGAATATGGCGAGAAACTGCCTACTCACGGCAGTACAGGAAAAAGTCTTTCTGTGACTGGACAATTTTAAAAAATGATTCAAATCATCTCTTTGATTATCGCTGCCTGCATTTTGAAGAGCCTAGTCCGAGGTGGTCTTAGATTGAACTTTTTATGATCGTGGTCACCTTAACTTGTTTGAGAAGTAACACCCCAAGAATGCAGGCTGTCAGCTCTACAGCTTTTAAGTCAATCATGAAGATGTTTCCAGGCAAGAAAGCGTAGCATTAGTATTAATCAAAATTTGTCGGAAGAAAGCTGAGCTTAACTGTATTTTAGGTGTTTCTAGGACACAAAACACTGCGCTTGACTCAGCCTGTCGGGTAAAAGCGTGCGAACACAGCTACATATTTAGACCTCATTAAACGAAGCATGTCATTGAGTTTGAGCTCTGATAGCAAGCCTATGCTGCAAAGCAAAGGCAGCACAAAATTCTGTTCAGCTGGTGATAGCGCGAAAGGCAACGTTCAAGCTGGTATAGCTGAAGGTTCACACCTGTAGATATAAGAATAACCAGGACGTCAAATTTTATAGCAAAGAGGTAGAGATGCCCACTTGGGTGTCTTTGATCACGTGTCCGTGGTCACATTGAGCGCATACATTCTATCAGGCGGTCCAACCACTGTAATCCGCGCATCCGGCAGAGTTGAAAATGACTTTTTGCGAAAGTTCGGGTGCTCATTCTACCTGCGCATTGACCAATTTGTGTGACGGATTCACACAGCACCTTGTTTAGAGGAGGTTTGCAGAAAGTTTAACGATCTCCCGGAAAACGACCGTTTATTAATTTTAAGGGAGCAAAGCGGTCTTTGGTCCTGACATTCTCCCACAATTTAAGCAGAGACTCCATCAAATTCCTTATAATTTTGTATGTAGAGAAATTTTCTAGGAGCCACCATTGTACAAAGCTTCTTATCACGAGAATCCAGCAAAAATCTGGTGGCAATTTCCCTTTGTCTATAAAATTTTAACTCGCACGTGCCTTGTAGTTGACGTTCATGTGTTGATGAGTTGTGACGAAAATCAATGACTTGAAAGCCTATCGACCAGAAAAACAGGTGGTCATTTTTTTGCCCTCTAGCTTTGTACATAGTAAAAAAAACTGTTATTGTGAGTGTACATCTTAGCCTTGCGTTGACTAAACTGTATGACGGATGTCTCACATTTGTCCTGAATTTACAAATGAGCAACAACTACAAAACATCTAATCTCGAGTTGTTTCATTCACAGCAGAATCAAACTTAGTTCGTTTGATGAAGAAGACGCGCATTCTTGAAGTCTACACGGCGAAAAGATATGGGCAGTGTAGCTGATGCGGCTACACTACATGTCTTGAAATATAGACAGAACGGATCTGCGATCGTACAGCATCTCGGCGTTTCAAAAGAGTGATTATGCGCTAAATTGTGGCAAACAAGATCTGACCCCCCTAATAGCGTAAAGTTACTTTTGCTGACCAATTTTACGCGAATAGGGGGGTAAGATCTTGTTTTAAGCATGGAAGTGGAAGTTGACGCTGACAAAATATCTAGCACTTTTTTGCTTGGAATGCTGAAAGATTGAGGCGCAACTTTGCTCACTTGTTTTTATAAATGAATGCGTGCCACTATTGCAACTATTAATATGACGATAGGATATTTCTTTTTGTCAATTATTTCCAGCATCTCCATGAAATTATTAAAAGGCAGCCAGTCACTGGGTCGGTTTGTCTTAGCTCCACAACGGGAGTAGCTATTTCGACAGTGCAACCCGATACTCATCCTACTCTATCGCACAATCATGATGTTGTTGAGCGTGTGAAGAATCAGTCGGATGCGAACTCCATGTATATCAATTTGCACAGTGTGCCAAGCTAACGGCGTAATCGTCAATTGCTATTGGTTTAAAAGTCCCCCCATCAAAACATTTAATTTAATGCCTTCTCTCCCTTTATACTTACTATAAAAGCGACTTTTTCTCGGTGGAATAATGCCCAGTGCAGCAATGCTGTATGACTGTCCGAGTTTTATTGTTTTATATATACCTACATTTATGGCCGGAACGCATGCTCGATGGCCATGGTTAGGCTATTTTAGCAGTCCTAGCGCCTTTCTACCCGCGCAAAGAGCAATACTTAAAATGAAGTACCAATACGTCTTGTCCAGATAGCCCGTCGCTTTCAGGTGGGGCCTTACTCATTAACACCCACGCAACTTTTAAACAGCCAGCTTATGCCTCTGAAGAAAGCTCTTTCTCCAGGTAACTGAAGCTGAAAAAAGACCAATGTCAATTCCTAGCTCCTTGGCCACTTCCAACGCGTGCTCTGACAGCATTGTTCCCGTCACAGGCACGCCGAGCTTCTGCATCGAGCGCAGCCACACCACGATACACTTTTCAGCGTCTTCGCCAAGCGTAAGTCCAACCCCTGGCTTGCGCAGGCGATGTGCCTTCGCGGTGCTCACAGATTCGCAAGCCTTCTCGATTTTGTCGCGATCTTTTATCCAGCTGTATATCACGCGCTTCTTGCTGCGCTTTGCCTGCACTGACAGGTGTGGAAAAAAGTGCTCCACCGTGGCTGCCATATCCCCACACTCCTTGAAGTGCTTTATCACTGTCAGACGGGTTTCAAAAGTCGTGGACGAGCGCAAATTCTTGCGCTCTTTGCGCCCACCACCCTCCTTTAGCGGCTGTCTACCCATTTTAATAGGAATAGGTCATTATTCGATTGCGGGTAGCTGGTAGTACCATATATCACTGCATAAATCTGATTGATTAACGACTATTTATTTCTATAAAAATCAATAAATATTTTTAATAGACGAATCATTAGTATGGATTGAATGCTTAATCATATTTTAAATCTCTATGGCATGTTGAGTTAGTGGCAAAAGAAGCGTCTCTATGCCCAGACCAGCACAATAGACGATAGATGTGATAAAAAAGCACATGCGATATCCATACGCATCAATTAAAAAGCCTCCAAACACTGCACTGCCCGACCACGAGAAAACCGAGAGACCCTCTAAGGCACTCCAGCGCGCCCGAATATGCTTGGGCACAAAGTCCATCAAAATCGAGCGTCGCAGAGGTTGCGAGCAACGCATCATGCCGCCTCGTATCAGAAATAGTGCAATTTGTATTGCCAGTGGCTCCACGTAGGCCATGAGAAAGAGGCACACCACCGAGAAAGCACGAGTGCCGACGATAACCGGCATGCGTCCACACGGTTTGGACAAACGCTGGGCGATAAACGAAAAGATCATGACAAAAAGCGGTTGGCTCAAAAAGAGCGCACAAACGTGGATTGGCGTGAGGCCGTACTTTTCCTTGAAAAAGAGTGGGAAAAAATTAATCGTCATGCCAGCGCCATTGCTGATAATAAAATCTGAAGCAAATACAAGGTAAGGCACGTGCTTTGTGGAAAGACAAAGAAAGGTTGTATCGACGTGAGCCATATAATTTTCCTGGTCACTACTATTCTCATGCAAGCTCAGCTGGTGTTCCACACCAATCTCATTTGCAGCCTTGTCCGTAAGTAGCAGAAGAGCAGTGTCTTCCGTCGTCTTGGAAAAAGACAGGTCATCTACCGTGAGATTGTCTTCATCAGAAAAGTCAAACGTCATATCAACCTCACTTTCATTATCCACAAAGTTAGGAGTGTGCAATTGCGAGAGCCTTACAATCTCTTCAACCACCGTTCCATCTTGCGATTGATTGTTCTCAATCGTATTCAACTGGTAGTCTTTGGCACGGTCATCATTAAACTGAAATAGAATAACTGAGCCAATAACAGCAAGTACACACCCAAATTTAAGCACAGGTTTAAGCTCTGGCAGCTGCCACGTATCGCCATAGACCAAAAAAAGAATAATACTAAGTGCAGGTCCCAGCATCTGCGCTAAGTTGCTGATGTTGTACTTGATCAAATAAGGGAAGCTGCGACTTCCAGGACGGATCGAGTCGGCAAAAAGCGCCTCCATAGCTGGAATCTGAAAGGCCGCAAACAATCCCCATAAACCAAAAGCTACGTAAAGCCCACTCATGGATGTTTTCTCAATCGAAAAAAAGTTAATCAAAGCTCCTAGAACGCCGATGGCGCCTGAGAGCTTTAAAATCGAGTCGCGGCGAATACGATCAGCAAAGTAACCCCCTGGGAGTGAAAATATGAGCTGTGAGATGCCTTGAATTCCTTTGACAATGCCCACAGGTTTATTGGATCGCGTCAGCACAAAGACGTAGCCCGCCACAACTTCCTGAAAGAGGATGCTGCAGTAAACGATCACAGTGAGAGTGTGGAACTATGTGATGCAGGAACATCAGTCGAGACAAACCTGCGTGCGGACCAAAAGAATAGCGTAAAGACGTAGGCGACCCACACATTGTGTGTGACACCTTTTCTCGACAAGAGTCCCATAATTGAAGATTGGTGAGGTCTTTTTGACCTACTCGGCCGTATGTGACATGTGCGAATTATGAAGTGAACCACATGGAACAAATATAGAGTGATTTGCTTAAAAGATCCTCTCCCATGGGCCTCACGATGTCGTGCCATCGCCGCCCGGTCTTTTACTTCATTGGCGACTCAATCACACAGGGCGGCACCGATCCCAGTAGATGCGGATTCATTACAATCTTGCAAAATCATTATGCACGCTCTGTTGACTGTATCAACCGTGGACTCTCGGGCTACAATACTAAGTAAAGTGTCGTATGTTCTTATTCATCGTGGTCACCTTACCTAAACTGTCGTCGTGGACTTTGTTAGGTGGGTGCTGGCACACGGAATGCCCATTTTCGCCAAGGAGCTCGAGTCTGAGTACACGGCATCTTTTGTCACAATTTTTCTGGGTGCCAATGACGCTGTGCTGGAGCACGGACCGGACAAGGTGCAATATGTATCGCTAGAGGACTATCGCTCGAATCTGAAAAAGATATTGCACACAGTACAACCGCTACTTGCTCCGAATGGCCAGGTGCTACTGATTACTCCTCCATGCATTATTGATTCGGTGCGTCACAACGACCGCAGCAATGCGTCGGCTGCCAATTACGCCAAAGTTTGTGTTGAATTGGCAGCGGCGGAGAATGTCCACGTCCTGGATTTGCACACCTACTTTAACACGACTTTTCCTGATGAAAATGTCCGCAAGACGTATTTTGTCGATGGCTTGCATTTTTCGAAGAAGGGAAACGAAGAGGTCGGGAAACTTTTGGGCGTAGCCATCAATGGAATGTTCAGTAAGGAAGAGCTCGACAAACTTAACAAGTGGAGGCTTCCGGATTGGCACGAATTTGCTCCCCACGAAGATGATGTACAGAAGTAGGGACGACGATTTCCTTGTAATCGTAACAAGTCGAGCTCTGACTTGCTGTCGGCAGCATTTTCGGCTGTACTACCTGCTGCTTCCGAACCAATGTCTTAATTTTATAGGGTGAACAATAGCTTGATCACGACTCCATGTAGTCGAAAACGGCTATGAATAACGCTTTATAAATCACGTGACAAAAACAAAATGTACAAAAAAATTCACAACTTCTCAAAACAATTTATTTTTCCCTAGCAGCACTTTTGAATGCAGTCATTTCAAAGTGCTGCTAGTGATCTCAAAAACTATATCTCTTTCTAATCGAGAAAGCACGTCCCTGATGCTTGCTTGCAATAGACGATGGAGAAGCAATTTCGGCTCACAGTTGGTTAGTTCCAACTACTCGCATATTATTGCAAAAAACTCTCATGTCATATTTAAGAGCAGAGGAAAACGATTAGGCGCCAGATGTAAACGTGCACCGTCTAAATGTAAAGTGCCATATACCTACTCTACGAGGTTGTGAACTTCATAGACAAGAAACACAATTTTATTCAAAAAATTGATACCGATCGAATTGCCAACAGTTTATGTCGAATTATGCTACAATTGCTGTCGTCAACAATATCTACAAGGAATGAATTCACCTCCGAAACTTCAGGCTGTTATTACGCTTGACGGTTTCAATCACATCTCTTTGAAATAACTTAAGCTACAATCTATTCCACACGACTAAGGCTAAACACAATTAACAGTCATTTATAAATCTTTTTGCATCTCCCTTTTCCGAGGCGTTATAAGACTCGTCACAACTGGTAGCACTTGCAGTTAACGTGGATATATTAACGGCTCAAAACTCGAAAGAGTTACCTTTCCGTTTCAGCTGTTCTCACTGTCTAAGTGATTCGTCGGCGTCTATGGGCTTGAGAAGGCAGCTGTACTTGCAGTCGTCTTTACTTGGGCTCTTGAAGGAAGTCTCTGCCCAACTGTTAAGACAGCAGAGGCACTGGAAACAGCGCTTAATGTCTAGTGAAAATTAAGGTTCTCGCCCTTAGAAAAGAAAAGATGAGTTGAAGCCTTTCCTTATAAAGCAAGGAAGAACGAATGGCCACTAAGATGGTCTTGATTTATGCGCATGGCAATCACACTTTTAAACTTGCAAGGCCAAGCCAAAAGCTGGGTACTAATCTAATCTGAAAACTTCACGAAAGTGTTTTTGTCTGGTAATCAATTGAAGATAAGATGCTCAGCCAGCGTTTACGTATAGTTGTTTGTAAGCAAGAAGGGCTAAACTTTATAAATAGTTCCATGAGTTAAAAATAAGACGGCCCCTACCAGCTTAAGGCGCCACTCCTCAAACAAGGTAACAGTGCTTATGGACAGCCTAGGGCAAACTTGGCTCTTTACAGGGCAGAAAACACGAAAGGGGCCATTCAAATTGTTTTTTGAGAGGTGCAATCATAAATAGGCTCGGTCGTTTGTGGTGGCGTGGATGGGCACTCCTTTGATTTATAGTATGGTATCCGTGGACCCGCTGATTCGGCATCAGACCCAGTCATAGAAGTTAAGCGTAGCAGAGAAAAGCGATAACCGTTTCTTAAAGTGGGCATGTAATGACACATGTTCCATTTCTGAGAAGGC
Source organism: Plasmopara muralis (assembly GCA_003676415.1). Classification (NCBI taxonomy): domain Eukaryota; phylum Oomycota; class Peronosporomycetes; order Peronosporales; family Peronosporaceae; genus Plasmopara; species Plasmopara muralis. The sequence goes on along the minus strand of RCHQ01000093.1, from coordinate 20,231 downwards.
AACATTATATAGTATGCACACAAGAGCGCATGATCGATCCTATGCCTTTTGTCGTTAAATTTATCGATCGCCACAGTCTGTAGCAGAGCTACGCACATGTCCTCAAGCATATGAACCACGAATTATATTCGACACAGACAAGATCATAGATTCGACATGGGCTGGCTCAACTCTAGGCGACACAACAAGTTCTCTATGTGTGACTTGTGAGTGCATTCGACTGGACAAAGAAATCTGCTCAACGGTCGCAGACAGAAATCGCGTCGCCACAGCGAAGAATATCTGATCACAAGCAAAAGCGGAGTGCGTTATAAGGAAAAAAATTATGTCCTTATGGTAAGTGTATAGTTGGTACATTTCATGCGTGTTAAACCTCTACGAGCTTCAAAATTTTCGAAGGAGGATCCAACAGTAGACTGATGATTGCTTACGAGGACTTTTGTATAAGCGTATCTAGCAATATTACTTTTTATAGACTTTTTTGGAAAGAGCTGCCGAATATAGAAACTTAAGTTGACACTATAAGTCAAATCTTTGAAGTCATAGATACCAAGAAACTTTACATAAAAAATGGGCAAATCTGTTTTTGCAACGAAAGAGAGCTGAGCTTTTGGCTGTCTTGTAAGCTTCGAGCAGACTTCTAAAGGCCTAAAGCTGTCTCGCCTTACAGCTTTAGAATTATTCAAGGGAAAATGTTTGGCCGCACCAATTATCAGGTCTCACAAACCTTCTGTCTAATCCATTGAAGATAACATTGATTGTTGATGGACACGCCAGCACCAGGATGCGCTTGACTGAATCCAGAGATTTTCTTAGCTGCTTCCATAGCTGGTTAAACGGACGAACGGATAAACGTCATTTGGCAGCATTTGCGACACTTCTGACAATATCATCGACTGCGGGTTAGCACAACTCGATGAAAACGCGCGAACTAGTTATTCGTTCCATCTAGGTAGCTTATCTTTGGACTGCCAATCGGAATATCGCGTTCATGACAAAGTGTTAGTTGCGATGAAGTACACATTATTTAGGTTTCGCTAAAATCCTGCGAGTTTAAAGCTATCTATGGCCGATTCGAAGCATGCAACCTTATAAATAGCAAATCCGCTTTAGACAAAGTCGAATCGTTTCTTGCGGGTCATAACGTTTGTGTTGTTGAGAAGCCTGCCAAAACTAATGTGCTTGCTGATTTTCTTTGAGCAGACCAAAGAAAGCGTTGGATCGGATAGTCAAAAGTAAAAGCTCGATATTACTTGGCCATATGAAATATGTATGCCTTGAGTGCAATTTTTATTGTTGGTAGACCCTTTCTTGTCAGCGATCGCTGATGCTTTGTCATAAGTGATACAACGGTCAACTTCCCTGAGACATCTGGCAGATTTAGCTTGGATTATTGGTCCGCATGAATACAATCTGAAGTACGCTTTCAACCTGTAAGCGCCTGATTCTTCAATGCGGTAATCTAAGCCAAGCCGAAACAGTTTTCTTATGGCATTACCATGTTGATGGGTCTGTGAGACTCAACTCTGTGGCTCATGCGTCAGCTCTTATGCAGGTTCTACCAAAACCGATGGACCATTAGGTTTACCTTTGTTCTTGTCTTTATTAACAATAACATGACTTCTAAATTTAACGTCATATTTCGCACCTGTTCCGACTAGAATAAGACCCGTAAGTATTGTTCTGAATGCCATGTTTGCATACCGTGGCCTTCCAAACAAAAAATTGTTGGATTGATAGCCACCAATTACCGCTACGCTTTGTTTTGTCCTTTGTGGGGGGTGCTCGCTGATGTCAACACCAGCTTGAATATAGACGGAAGGCCAGACAAAAACGGTCAACAACACAGTGCAGTATGTGCGCTGAGGTGTCCTAGTCCTAGGCGGATAAGCTATCGTTGGTTAAGTTTGCACTTAAGAACGTGGTTTACGCATTTACAGATCTTACGACTTTCTATGTAAATGCGCTTATTCACCCAAGCGCGTCACGACGTAGCTCGTAGCTGTACGACCAAGCCGATCTACAAAGACTAAGAACTTAAAGGCAATTCTCCTAATTGTTCGGAGGGAAAAGCCTTAAGAAATAAGTGTAAGAGATTTAAAAAAATCAGATTCTTATGTAAGATAGTTTCTTATTACGAAAATAGCTATCGAACTACGCAAAAAGACGGCTAAAAACGATGGCATCCGCCTAAGGGAAACAAAATGAATGCAACGAGAAACATGGGAGATAAAAAAATGTTTACGGTGATAATGTAATAACTGATACTAAAAAACTCCAACATAAAATGGCAAGTTATCCGCGAAACTATTTTTATCATGTTTCTGACATTTCTAGGACGACAGGTGTCGGCTTACACCATCGATCTGTTCGAGACAATATCTATGCACCAAGCACCTTATGTAGATCAATTTAAAAACACTGAATCCTCAGTTCATGTAAGTCCTAACGCACCCCCATTATGCCTTCAAAGCCTAACTTTCGCACTTAACCTTTCTGATTAAACGAGTATGGGTAACCACATGGCGGCTGACAGTTCTTTACAGTTACTGTCGTATTTGACATAAGGGCGAAGGATCGCATTCGCGTAAGACTATGCACTTTCCGCAGCTGGTCGAGTCTAGGCTTGCTGCAAAGGAAGTATTGTCTAGACACATTTTAGACTCCGCGGGTCAACACGTGCAGCTTTGAAACAGAATGGCTTACATAACCAAAGAAGTCCATCACCTTATGGCCCCATGGGCTTGAAGTTGCCTCAGAGGAGACCCATTCTGACTGCCATTGCTTAGGTCGAAGAAATTTCTTGGTCTTTTTGGAGCTGCTGTTTCTCATAAAGAAGACAAAAAGGTGAGTCCAAAACCGTAGATCTTGATCGCCAAGGTCAGCGGCAACTCTGTGTGCAGTATATGGGCTCAATTATGAGTCAAGAGAGGCTAATGATGTGAAGCAATGATCTCGCTTTATAACACTCAAAGGTGCCACTTAACTGCTTTAGCTAAAGCTGCTCGAAGGACCTTGCCATATTAAAATCAGAAGCACCGGATACTTTGTGAGACAATTGCGGTCTCTTGGCCACTATGGGAATTAGTGCACATTCGCACTTGATATGCAACCTTCCAGTGCCTGCTTCAACATTACGCAGTAGCCGGAAGATAGATTCTTGCGAATCTAAAGCATTTGATTCAGAGTAATTAAGTTTTTGAACTGTATACATAAGGGCTCACCCAGCCTCATCGTTCGGTTTCCGGCTGAACAATATTTGTGACAGTGCTTAAGCGTATCCCACACCGAGTGCAAGCCAATGTTGTCTGAAGGCTTCTTATGACACCGAGTAGAAACCGGTGCTAATGGCTCATACTTATTTGCTGTAAGGTCGCGTTGGAACAGGAGCTCCTGTCGAACTAAGTGTCATTATTGACTATTGAAAGTGACCATCAGTGAGTCATCCCAGCACACATAGTAAATAAGCGTTCTACTTGGCCTCATGATCTGCATTGGAAATTAATGTTTCTCATCCTCTTTCTCGCCTGACTCCTTGTCCGGTGTGTGAATAGAAATCTCTAGGGACGAGGACATGCATCAGTAGGCGAGTTACCTAGCCCCTTTAATAATCGTGATATTGCTGTTATCGTGTTGATCAATGACCGACGATTCAGTGCATTAAAAAATTGCTCATCCAAACTGTTCATAGCGCATGTGAGCTTACAACACTGTCTTGACCACCGCCGTTGCCATGTCGTGAAGGGTTTTGAGTAAAAAGCTTTCAGCAACGGCTCACCATCAGGTGTCTGCGGTCTCAAAAGTACTTCATCATGAGCACTTTTGTTTTTAATTAATCCTTGTAATGTATTTTTCTTATAGATCCTTTTAAGGCTGTGCGAAACACCCCTAGCCGGCTCTGTACTTGTTCCAAAAGATGGCTAGACTAAAGCACCCTCTCAATCACAGGGTTTACGCCAATCATACCTTTTGGCTTCTCGAAGCCCAATTAAACTATGTGGCTGTCGATAAAACAGTCAAGGACTTTGATCTCGTCTGCCGCAAAGACAAAGTTTTATCGCTGGCATAACATTTAATGGTCAAAATCTTGTCCTGTGTGACCCAAATGAGCCTTAAGCACCGACGAATCTTCTTCCAAGTGTCTACATACAAAAGATTGCCACAATATGTCGGGGAGAAAACTCTTTATGGTCAAAACAATTGTGTGACTTAGGTAAACGTGGTATTTGATATCTCTCGTGTCATCACAAATAGTCTTAAAGCAAACAGCTCGGCGTAATTGGTGCCATAGCGGTCCCTCATTGGGTTATGATAGAATTTGTCTACTGTTATACAGCATGCACCCGGACATGTTGATAACAACATACTCTTTTTACGAATAGAGGTGTCGTAGCATTTGTTTAGCTTATTGTAAGCACGGAATAGCTTCAAATTCCCATTTATCTTTCGTACACAGAAAGTTTATTGTGAATGCGGAGGCTTCGACCTCCGCACCATATTATTTTCTGCGTGGAGAAATAAGTACGCATCAATGAGCCCACACTGTTCTTGTGGAAGTGACCAAAGTCACAAGTCACTGACTATTTGATTATTTCGTTATTGAAGGTAATACCGGATATTGGATTTATAAGCCGATGCGTGCCTATCAGACAAATTTGAGGTATTTTCAACTGAGCCGAAAATGTATTCATACCTTTAAACGATTTAAGGTGCCACCTTCGAAAAAAAGTTAGCTCTTAAATTTGCCAATGACTCAGTATGGTCGTATTTCATTTTCCATTTCATGAATTGTGTGTCCAACGCTTTTGCAAGCGGGCAAGAAGGCGCAATTGGTGGCGAAGTCAAAGCTCTTCGAAAGGAATATTGCTACCAACTGTTCTTTTATTTGTTTCCAAGACACCAACCACTCCATTGAAGCTGATTTACTGGTGAGTGTCTAGATTTTAGCCTCTTTTTAGGTATAAAAGATCGAACGCCTGACATATACGCGTGATCAAGTCCTTCTCAGTGAGCATCTCAGTCGACAGAGGAGGTTAAAGTCTTTTGTCCTTTAAAAGGAGGAAAGAACGGCTTGTGATTTGCAATAGGCACTACCACTGGAGCCACATAAGCCCGTGTTGCCTAAGCACTTGAGTTTAGACTTCACTCGTAGGGCTCGAGCGCCATGGCTTCTTGGCAGAAGGGAGGACTTACAGTCTAACCGCCGATCAAATTAAGCCAGCAAGTCGACCGATAAGTGCGAAATGCTCGTCTTAATGAAGGGATGAGATTGCTTTAGTATTTGCCAAACCTTCGCCAAGGTTCAGGTTGTTAATTTACCTGCTTGAGTGCATAATTGACTGTAAGAGCTTCAACAAGTGCGAAAAGACTTTGCAAGATAAAAGAACCTATGGTGTGCGACCAGTTACATAATTGTTGGCCTAACTTGCACCAAAAGTCTGTCACCTACGCAAAGTTTTAAATGCAGGAGCATTATCATCTGTAGCTTGTTGTTAGATTAATTATAAGGTGCCAAACATAAATGCACTTTAAAGTTGCAAAATTTGAGCTCGGAAATGCGTTAGAAAAAAATTATTGGTTAGATGTCAAATCGGTACAGACATGATACTGATGATAAATTTGCCACTGCATCTGATGCTGCAGGCGCAACCATGCATAATAAACGCTCGTGACAGGTCTTTCGCTGCTATATTCATGGTTGTCGAATGCTGAGTAGAAACAATCAAGGATCTATCCCTTGCAATGCTCATTGCACATTGATCTATGAATTGGGCTCTTGGTTTACTTTCTAACGCTAAATTAGGTGGCATTACTGGCAGAATGACATCTCCTACGAGATCACTTCGTTAGTTAGTACAATTAATGAACCGCTTCGAGTGTCGAGCAAATAGCAGAATCTTCGACATTATTGCTTTCCAGTCCATCGGTGATGTCGTGTAGAGGGGTAGACTCCGCAATTTTCTTTGATTGTAGTCGTTTCGGTGAACTTATCGTTGCAATCTAGCGAAGCAAACGTGCACATAATCTGGAATTCACAAGTGTTGGCCACATTCATGGAATTGATGACTTACTGCGCTATACGTGCTCTCAGACGCTACATACCTGCATTTTTTCAAGCAGCGACGTCGCAAATTGTCGATAGTGTCTGTGTGAGTAAGTTTGACGGCATTAATAGTCTGCGGGAGCTAGGATTGAGTAAATGCAGCAAGTTAAGCGCCAATAGTTATTCAATGATTTTAGCGAGGTTGCTACAAGCTATCGCAGCTTTCCATAGACGTGATGATTGATAAATTCGCGTGCGCTGCCTGAGTAATCGGAAGTGAGCGACGTGAGTGCACTCAGCAGCGTCCACAAACTTATTTTTTGGCAGTGTAATGACTTTTAGCGTCTTGGGTGCCGTTCAAATACTCAATCTTTCCGGCTGCGTAAACATGACGGACGTAAGTGCACCCGAACACTTGTAAAGTTTTGCAAATATGCTGATTCAACAAAAATACGTATGTGAGGAAAATCTAGGAAAATTACCTGCAGAAACTCATCAATATATCAGTTTAAGGCAACAGCGTGCAAGAGCCATTGCTAAGATATTTCGATGGGCCAACAAATTTAAGCAACTTCGCATCGAAGTGAGCTCAAATTGTCGAGCTGTACTGAGTTCTAAAGCTCTGAGCTGCGTCCCTTACCTTTACTTGGTCTGCTGATGCAAATAACCTACTTCGCCCAATAATTTTCCTGTCTAAGAAACATGACGTAAGTTTTGATAAAAATTTGCAGTAGCTACTTTTTTACTAGAACAAATAGTGGATCTTTCCGGGTGTCGGCTGTTGCATCAGCGACATATTTTTCACTTCTAATTCTCAATACATTAACTTGCGCTTTTGTGACCTAAAGACGCGCGTGTTAAACCTTGTTGGGCGTTCTAATTGGTAGATGTGTCACATGATATTTGTATTCACGAGCTCTACTGCCACAATATTCCAAACAAGGCAGCTTAAGAGCTTTTCAAACGCTCTCCCGCGCGACGTATTGGCGCCGGCCAGCGTTCATGAAATCAATCTCGGAATGTATGCGGCTCGAAGATACGACAGCTCTAGTGAATGTGCACAAGCTTGATTTCTGTTTGGTGATGGACTTCAGCATTTTCATCGGCGTTCACAGTGCCATCCGAAATTTATTCGCATGAAAACAGAGATTTCCAGTATTAACTTATTTCTGTGCATTTGATAATCATTTTTTTACGCTCTGCTCTAAGGATCGAAAAGAAAGCTTGCCTCATTTCATAATTTGTCATCGTAAATCGCGCTAACCAAAGCGCTGGTTTTGGGACACCTCCGGTTGAAATCCCTCCTGCAAAAAGTACTTTTCCACTGCATCTGCGACACCGCGGCCCTCATTAATTGCCCACACGACTAGAGACTGGCCGCGACGACAGTCTCCAGCAGCAAACACACCCTCGACGGACGTCTGATAGTTACCGTAAGTAGCGCGAATGTTGCGACGTTGATCAACCTCAAGACCCAGTGTCTCTGTAATATTTTGCTCGGGGTGCACAAAGCCCATGGCAAGCAATACGAGATCGCAAGGAATTTTTTCTTCCGTGCCGGGAATCTCCGTAATTATGTTAGTCTTAGGGTCCTTATCACCCAAAACGGTAAGTACATGCGTAATTTCGTTCTTGTCGTTTCCTATAAATGCCTTTGTGACGCGAGAGTACTTGCGCGGGTCCTCGCCAAATACGGAGCGAACCTCAGCGTGGCCATAGTCGACACCGTAGATACGTGGGTACTCAGGCCACGGGTTTTCGGGAGCACGTTGAGCCGGAGGCTCTGGATTGTGTTCCAAGTTAATCACAGACTTACATCTTTGACGCATGGACGTCGCAATACAGTCGGTGCCTGTGTCACCGCCGCCGATAACCACGACGTCTCTACCCTCAGCTGTCACGAAATCGCGATCCCAGCCACTCTGCAGCTTGCCGTCCACCGTAAGCATTAGCCGCTTTTGGTTCTTAGTAAGAAACTCCATGGCAAAATGAACACCTTTTAAGTGACGGCCAACAATGTCCACGTCACGTGGAACTGTAGAGCCCAAAGCCAAAACAATGGCATCGTTTTCAGACTGCAGCTGCTCCACTGACGTTGTGACGCCGATGTTGGCATTTGTGACAAACTCAATGCCTTCCTGTTGCAGCAAATTTATGCGACGGTTGACAGTCTTCTTGTCCAATTTCATATTCGGAATGCCGTACATGAGGAGACCTCCGACACGGTCCTCGCGTTCGTACACGGTGACGTAATAGCCCTTCTGATTTAGCTGGTCAGCAGCCGCGAGACCAGCAGGACCTGATCCCACAATAGCTACGCGCAGGCCGTTACGACGTGGAATGTGAGGTACAATCCAGCCTTCCTCGAACGCCCGGTCAACGATGGCGTACTCGATGTTTTTGATAGTGATGGGGTCGTCTACGAGGCCGGCAACGCACGCTGCCTCGCAAGGCGCTGGACACACGCGTCCTGTGAACTCGGGAAAGTTGTTAGTTTTGTGCAGGCGATCACTGGCTTCCTTCCACTCGTCACGAAATACTAGCTCGTTCCACTCCGGAATCAGATTGCTCACGGGGCAGCCTGTGTTAGTTTGGCAAAAAGGCGTGCCGCAGTCCATGCAACGCGCCGCCTGAATCTTGCGCTCCATTGGGGCTCGACGACCCGAATTGATTTCATTCCAGTCGTGCACACGTTCTGCCGCATCGCGGTACGGGTCAGCCTCGCGCTTGAACTCAACAAAAGCGCGCGCGCTGTCAATCTCGCCTTTGGAGCCGTCGCGCTTTTCGAACACGGGCTCGGCTTGGAAAGATGCGGCACGAAACAGCAGCGAGATCGATGGTGAAAATGATAAAGACAGACGCTGGCGCGTGATAGAGTGCATGTTACGCAATATAAGAATAAATACGAGATTTTGCGCCAAAGAGTGTACAATAATTTGCAGAATGACTGGTCGCGTAGCAGTGCTTTCCCCAAAGAGCGTTCGTTATAAATACCAGCTGTAAGTTATTTATAATACACCGTACATTAGTGTGGGCCACGGATCTTATGTGCTAGAGCTGAACTTTACTCCAAGAAGGCGATCTTTAACCTTGAGCATTAACTTCGAAAGGCGTTACAGTCTGTACTTGATTGCCTCATCATCGCTGGTAGCCCAAATTGCTCGCGGTCTTTAAATCTAGTATGCAAATCTTTACATAGAACATATATGTAGCATATGCAAATTTGAAATTTATACTCATAACTTTGAAAGTAGAACGTTGTAAGCGACTTAGCAACTATCTGCAGCGATGTTGCTGATGCGCTTTAAAAGCGATATAATCGCCGAGAACATCACATGAGCAGACATAAAATCAGCTAGCTTACGATAGTGGGGCCAAAGTGGCTATTTATATATAAAAGCGAGAATTCATCTTTAAAGCCATACCGAGCTCAACAGCCAAATTACATTAACTCTTACATATTCGAATACAGGATAAATGTCCTACAACGTAACTTTTCATACTAATACGGAGAAGAAGTGGTCCATAAACATTATATTGCTTTATTTGAGCAACTCAGAGCTAGTGCTTTCGTCTTTTGATTCTCGAAGCACCACTTGTCTTGATTCACAAGATAGAACGGCATGGTGGATGTTTATTTAAACGTAAAGCCGATTAAAGTTTAGGACTCTCTTAAAAATTACAAGCTATAGCCTATCTCCGAAAATCTGTTTAGCAAGCATTACAATTAGTGACATGTACCGTTCCATAGAAACGCACACAAACTTGGAAGGTCATCGAGCTCAGCCCGCTCAACAGACCTTATGTCACTCAACTACCACGCGATTTATCACGGGATTTGATACAGACAAATTTTAAGACATGATCCAAAGTCACCATGTCTGAGATTCTTATAGCGCATTGACGCGAAAAAGCTATGCCATCGGATGGTGGCTCGGTCGCTCTTAAGCCACATTTGCGCTGTGGGAGCCGATCAAAGCAAACGAGGATGAGGGCCTACCTCGACGTAATTTAAGCTAATGAGCATGAGAATTTCACTCCCAAGCTGAGCAGACTATGTACTGTGCACACGTCAACCTATTTTGTCTTACGTACTCGCACGCCAATGAGTCGCAGTTTTTGTGCTCGCGAGTGGTCAGTAAAAAGCTTGTGTCCTTCAGGCACTGCAAGCCCTTTATAGGTGCATGGCGATCATCAGCTCAAAATCAAATAAACTCGATGAGGCCAGCACGAGGTCTGCCTCAGCGGGTGGGCTTCTTAACACTTAACCTTACCTATTTATTTGGCTGTATTGCCCAAAAGGATATTGTGGTATCATAAGCTCTTATCTTATTAGACCCTCCGCCTTTACGAACGGTCACTTCAAAGAGTGTGCAGTTTTAAAAAGCGTAATCGTCGGACTACTAAGCATAGTTGGAGGCTCAAAAGAATGAATTTTCCGTGTCGGCTATGCGGACCGTACTCTTGCGCCGCTCGAGACTCCTACAGACGATGAAGAGCAGTTTAGTTGTTGGTTTAAATGTACCGGAGCTTGCTTTTTTTGCTCGTACTTTGCGCTAACATTGCTTAAGGTCTTTATACAAAGAGGGCAGTACATTAAGTACTGCATGAATGCCAAGAGGTGCAAAACACAAATTATTAGTCTAGTGGATAGGATTCATCTCAGTTGGAGATAAGATTTGAGCCCAAATATCGGCGACGCAGTGCGAGAAATATGACACATACCAAAAACCTTGATATGACATTATAATCGTCTTAAATCGCCGATCAATCCATTAGATTCTGCAACCATTTGAGGTGTTTTTGGTAATGGGTCTATCGAGCAAGTATAGCAAGAGCGTCCTCAGCCTATATGGCGCAAAAAATAGATTACGGCGGTCAACCTACGTATTCAGATAGCAGTAAGCTTAAGAGCATAGCGAACAAAGATTCTTTTATCGCAATGAGAACGATGATGTTCCAACGACTAAGACTTGCAGCAAAATGCTTCAGCATTTATTGGAATTTAATAGGTTGCATATGGTGCTACTGCATTGCATTTTGAAGATAAATGTATCAGCCTTTCAAAATAGTGTGACGGCTGTTTGTTCCGGTGCTTAATGATATCTACATGACATGGCTATGTCAAGCAGTGCAAAATATACACAATCGGTCTAAAATTCAAAAACGATCCTTTTTTAAAGAAGTAGTTGACGCTCGACGCCCCTGCAAAGCAGTTATAGCAATATGGCACCTTCACAAACCTTGGCAAAGATTTATTACATTCTTTAATGATGTCCAATCCGGTGCATTTTTGCACCCATTTTTGGAGACACTTCTTAAGGTATCCAACGAACGAGTATTGCACAGTGTTACTCACCGCTTACATCAAATTACGCACGCAGATAGTTGTAACAGCTGGAAAGCGTATGTGAAATTTCCAAGTAATGTTGACGACAACGATGAGTGCATATAGATGCAAGACTTTTTAACAATTTGAGGTATAATCTCTCTGTGCTGTGCTACTGCGCTTTTTACATGCTTTAGCCCTTTGAAGATTGTAAGGTGGCTGCTCATTTCGGTGATAAGTGTTCTGTGTACGACATGGTTATTTCAAGCAGCACATAGCACCCTCTATTGGCTCAATAAATCGAATGAGTGCCTTTCAACAAAAACTTTGGAGCTCAATATCCCGTTGCTGGATCGATACCTCTCACGTACCTTGATAAAGCTCTTCGTCGTCCTGTAATTTGGGTCCTTTTTGTGCTTTTTTTCATGTGGTTCTCGCTAAGGAATCTACTAAACAAGTATAGCACGACGTTTCTCGGCCTAAATGTTGCAAAAAATACCTTATAGCATACAACCGGTGCATTTAGTTCGCTGTGACAGCTGAAGATCATATCAGACAAAATAATCGATCGCGATGACACCAAAGACCTTACAGAAAGCGAAATTAGCAACAAACAATCTAACAGTATAAAGAATAAATAGTTTGATATATCGTGCTACTGCATTGTTTCTTTGATATAGCCCAAGGGTCCTCCATATAATGTTAGCTTGCCTTGGCAATCTCTATGGTGTTTACCGACCTGCACTTTTTACAGTATTCCAAATAGTCTGGTGAAAAGGCATTTGGTACCGTACGTGATAATGGGCTAGTTCTTTTTAGTAGTAGCTTCTTCGTGTCTAGTAAAACACAATTTCTTTAAATGAATAGTATTAATTTATTCCGGTACTGCTTGCACTTAATACAATTTGCTTGTATTAATGGCCCTTTTGCTTACGCTCAGCTTGCTGAAGCTGGGCATAGATTACAGACCTTCGAAATCAACGCTCGCTAAATCTCTCCATAATTTATTCTACAAAGCTTCTGACACTTAGGTATGCTACACGTAATCAATAATAAAACTCTAATTTCGTTACAGTGGACCTGTGCTACTCACTTACGGGCAATTTTCGCAGGTGGAGATCAACCCACAGAGCTATGCTGATTACATAAAGAGCGCCGTGTTTATTGCCCACAGTAGCCGGTGATGTTAATTAAACTTGGTAACCCGTTATGAAAGAAATGAAGAATTTGATACGCTTTCTTTCTTGGGGTTTAATCGGATCCTCCCAGAACTTTTAAGCGTGAACATTTCCAGGCTTTCTTTGTAAGATCCATATAAATATAAGGATAGGATCAGGACCCACAAGGCCTTGTTGCACGAATTTCGGTGGCTAAAATCTATAACCTTGCACCGTAGATCTGTCTAGAGTTCGTAGATTTCAAGTTCTAATTAAATCTTACTTGTCAATGTAAGAAACACGATATGATTTCGTGCTTTTATTTCCTGAGGATATTTCACAACCAAAAGCTTCTCAACCATAGAGACGTTAAAAATTGCGCCATTACCTAGCCGAACCGACTTTTTATTGCTTTATCTTTTTTTGACTTTTGGCTGACCGTGATGGGTTGCCCTCGCCTAAATTTTGTGAGCCCTAATATCTGCCAATATTCGAAATAATTTCCCAGTCGCCTCGAAAACTTCTGCGTACAAACCACAAGCTTTCGCGGCTGATTTTTCCCCTCAAAATCTGTCAATTTTTTTAGGGCTGAGCTGTACTCGTGTGTATTGTCATGAAGACTTGGCTTTTCGTCAAAAAGACACATTGCTCCAATTGATGACTAGCGCCTCCATGGCACAACTTCTACTCTTTGGATTATACACACATCACGTACTCTAGTCGACGGCAGTCAGGGTCTCATCATCGTTTTCCGATGACCAAGAAGCTGCAAATCAGTTTTCGTCAGCACCCCACACAAAAAGCACATACAATCGCATTTTTATCGACGCTCCTGCACACTGAGTAAATGGCCGCGGAGTTTCCAGGCAGTTCACGAATCACCATCATATTGATTTGCTTGTGAAGCCTTCAGTAAGTTATATTTTTGATCAAGTCAAATCATAAGTTCGCACTTTTGCTGCCTTACTTGCACACACAAAAGTATGAGCACTGGAAAGGCTCAAAGGTAAAGAAAGCTTATTTAACAGTTTGTTTATGTGCTTCTATGACTTAAACACTCCGGTGAAAAGTTGTACAATCAGATCACTATGGATCGATGCCTTTTTCTTTTTTCCTCTGTCTTCTGAATGCAGAAGTGATGAATTTGGCTCTTTATCTTTGTGAAGACAGTAGACTTTTTCTCATCATTTCTGGGTCTTACATTAAAACCTTGCACCCGGATTTTCAATCCCAAAGCATAAACATCACGCAAATAACTCGAGCGCTACACCGTGCTCCAGCTATTAGGAAACAAGAATTGCAAATATTAGGGCCATTGATACAATCAAGTATCTCGCAGTGCAAATTGGTCGTTCGACAGATGTATGTATCAAGTAGTTCTAGCCTGCGATATAGAATCTGTGAGGATTTAGTTTAGAGATCTCCACGCGTCATTTGTAACTTTGGCTCTACCTATGATTCTTTATAAGCCCCCTTTGCTAGATTTGAAGTCTAGCTATATGCTTTGTCCATTTATTATATAGTTGAAATGATCTCACTATGCAAACGGACACATATTATTGATAAGGCTTGTTGCAGAACAGAGGCCAAGCTACTGATACCAAAGCCAGCCTTTATTAAAGACTTCACATTGTGTTATGGCTCATTACACATAACATCTGACAAAAATACTCATAACAGGATAGAATTTCGGCCAAATTATAGGTACATGCATGCTTTACTCTATACAGTTATCATCTACACTTGCCATCTATTGTCCGTTCTAATTACTTGAATCGGGATAAGTATCAGCCAGATCGCAAATCTTCTTGCACTACTTCTCTGCACAAGTTGCTGAGAGATTTCGTTCGAAAGCAACGTTTGTTAGTCGGCCAAAGCGCGAAAGGAATCGCGATGGCAAACCATAGTGTGCGTAAGATGTAACGTCGCACAATAAGAAGTGTTAAGTTTTTTATGATGTTATGGAAAGTGGTCATCTTAGATGCACGCTTTCTTTATTTGCAGACATCTCTTGTTATGGTGATGAAGACCAGTTTTGAGTCACTATTGACTGTGAACTAAGGAACGATCTTTTAATCGATCATAAAAGGTTCGTATGTTAGACAGTTTAGCAGATATGTAGAACGTTTAGTAGAAGAAGATGATGCAGGAAAGCTTGCTCTACCCCAGGACAACTATGACCAGTATTTTTGTTTGTTTGACCCTTTTGAATTATGGCAGAAGATTGTAATGCATTTTTTTCACCAAGGCGAAGATTTCATTACACCTGTGCAATTCGTTCTCCAAACTAAGCACAATCCAACATTAAGTATTGCTCAATCAAATGTTAAAATAGGTCTAAGTAAACGTGCGATTTATGCCAAGGCGCAGTCGCGCAAGACAGCTCCTGCAGACATTTTTGGGCTTGTTGAAGTTGCACCAAGTACGCCACTGCACGCGTATGGATATTACGGGATAAGGGCATATTACATCCAATACCGGCAAGGTAATGACGTCAGTGGATGACGCCACTGAAAAAGCTTTTGGAAAAATCGAAAGAGTAGGCTTAGATGTAGCACAGGGTAGTAAACTAAGGAGCTAAATATATTCACTCTACTTTTTGCTTAATGCTTCGCGCATCGTCTTAAAGGAATTCAAGAGATATGAGCTTGTAGCGCTAAATAACACAGAAAATACAAAATTTAGTTTATTGACGTTGGTTTAGTACACAAACTGTATGCTTTTATCTTAAAACAGTCTCGATATGATCCGGTATGACTAATTCTCTTGTTGTTTTTTTCCTGTAGGAATTGCTATGAAACGGCTTACAAACAAGTATTCATTAGGCTTAAAGTTTACACTTCGCATTGTTGCTTTTTGTGGTGGCAAAGATAAAAAATGGACCTTTTCAATCGCTTTCATTAATTGTTTGGTGTATTTTGTTATGCAATATAAGAAGCAAATCGATTCATTTTTTATTCGAGAGCATTTATAAGTCAGCCATATGAAAACCAAAGGACTGTTGAGTTCCTATTAATCCCCACTAAAGGCAATATGACGGCCGGCTCCATCTACAAAATTAAATGGACTAGCGCCGAGTAAATTATCTGTATTAAGCCTCTATGTTGGACTTTAAAATGAAATGAGATTTGTCGCACGAATAAAATCCGCTATTCTTATACTTGATCTCTTTATACTCAGACGTAAGTCTGTTGAAGTGTGTTTCGCACGCTCAAGCGCTTAAATGGGCCGCTCAGTAACAGAGTCATCATCTATTTTAGTAACTTATTTACAGCACATGGAAGTTCAGTCATATGTAAAAAAAATCAAATTAGAAGTGGCGGACGTGAGAGACGTATAGCTTTTTCAGGTGCGCACAAGACGACAAAATTGCAAACTAGTTTTAGCAAGAGTTGCGGCTTTTACAAAAAGCAGATTTATTTGTGGCAAAAAAAGACTTGCGAGCGGCTAAAGTACAATATCCAAAAGCAGAGACACTTGCAAAGAGGGTTGATACACTTGTGACAAAAAGAAAGACTTCCGAGCGGCTGAAGCACAACATCAACACGAGATGGATTCAGCAAGAGTAGAGGCACTTGCGAAGAGGGAAGAGGAACTCTCGAGAAGAGAGGATTCACGAAAAACTGAAGACCAAACAAGAGGTAGAGACAGCAAGAGCAAAGACACTTGCAAAGATGGCATGGCGAGCGAAGACTGACGAGTAGCTATATTCCAAATTAGACGCGAGCTAGATTCAGCAAAACAGAGGTAAGGGAAGAATTGCAAGCGGCTGAAACATGGTATCATGATGCTGAACAGGCACGACGTAAGTATCAGAGCAATCAATTATATAAATAAGCGATTGTAGGCCTCACCAACTTTTGATCTCAAACATGACCGCGCTACCGTAGTAGAGCTTGTAGACAGCGTGAATCAATTTGTCATGCGGTCGGAGAAATTACGATAGCAAAATTCGCAAATTTTTAAGAAAGTGGTCCAAGAGGAATTAAAGATTCTTTATCTACAAGAATTGGCAGCCTAATTGACCTGCGCAATTAATTTGTAGAGATGCGATAAAGGAGTTGCAGGAAAGGAGAGACTCAGAATGTACTGTTGTTTGCTATTATGACTGTTTTTAAGTAAATTGTCTATGGTAGGCTTGTTGACATTTTTGAAGCGAAAAAAAAATCCGCTTCAGGCGTTACAGATTGTATTGACAGAACGTATGTGTCATCACGCACTAAGTGACTGAAGGCATGATTGACGAGCGGACGGCGTATATGGCTGTATTGGCTCCATCCATATCGGCCCAATAGAGCATTGCTATGAGGCTATTGAGAAAGTTTGCGCATGATGATTTGAGGTCGCTGGAAAAATCGAAGCTGTTGTCATCATCCGTACTTTTATCTGCATTGTAAACAGATGTTCTTACTTAAATGCAGAAAAGGTTGCGGTGCCTGTCACCAGTTAATTTTCTTACGAGACGCTTTTGAAACTTTGGCAGAGAACTATAATGCAAGGCAAACGTTCGATCATAAAAAAGCGTATTTTCCTCTCCAAACTAAGCACATCCTGTAAAACTTCGACGTTGTTAGTGAAGTTTATATACAATTTACTAATTTACAACCATCTGGATGGCCCAAAGTCTTAGGCTGATGAACTTGACAAGGACGGTGATTAATCTGTTTGCGGTTGTGCTCTTGCTGATGGTGCTAATGACGATGCTTCAAGTCTTGTCAATCCAACAGAGACAGAGGAGTATGCGAGGTTGCAAACTGCGGGAGGCTTAATAACCACTTCAACGCAAAGCAGGGAATCTTGCTATATCACTCACAGGAGAGCACTACAGATTACCGAGCTAGTAATAATCAACCCGAGCAATCCTTACGAAAAGCAATTCAAGTTTCTCGCACATCAACCACTCAGGGCGTTGGTTGATTTGCTCTCTCTGGATGCCCACTGAGTAGCTTCAATATTATGAGTAAGTAGAATTGCTCGAATCTCTAGTTGTCAATCTCTATTTATCGGATGATTGAACAAGCAATCCTGGATTGAGGGATGCGTGTCTTCAAGACTGACCCTGGTGGCAATTATACAAGCTCATTCAAATTAATAGAATCAAAGTCAATCTCGTCAACACAAATGATGTCCATGATGCCCTATATAATTTGAATAAAGTAAATGTAACGGCAGAAGCGAAAAAATAAAAATAAAACCTTTATTAAAGACACTTGACACCACTTGGAGGCCATTTTGGTCGAAAGAAAAAGTTAATACTTGCAGATTACTTACGACGAGTCAATTTACTAAGTAATTATACATTGATTTGAACTTGAAGTTGGACTAAGTCGAAGTTGAAGCTGAATTTGAAGCCTGATTTGCTTGAGCTAAAAGACATGAATCGGGATCAAAGTTTTGCTGAAAGTCAAAAGTGAATGTCGAAAGCCATAAAATTTCAAAGTGATTAACGAATGCGTTCGCTTTAAGCTGTAGTTACCTTTAGCAGTTGATTTTACAAGTAAACACTTAAAGATTTAAATTTTTAGCTCAAAGTCCAAAGTGGAAGCTGAAGACGAATTTTTAAAAATATATATACTATCAAAGCGCAGTAGCCGTTCCGCACTTGTTATTTAGTAGACCTGTAAATGAGAGGTGAGCTAATGAAAGCTAGCTAGGAATATGTTGATCAATAATAGTAAGCACAATTTACGTCGTTTAATCATTGTTGAAATCATTTGCGTGCCGTACATGATGATCAGAAATGCTTTAGATCTAAATTAAAGTTGAAAGCTGAAAGTTGGAAATTGAAAGTTGAATGGCAATGTAGGTCAATCTTGAAAGTTCAATATGAAAACCGAAAGTCGAAATTGGAAGGCATTTTTTTTTAAGAAATCGAAATCCAGTTGAAAGCTCAAAGTCCAAAGTTGAACATGAAGTCACAGTTAAAGTCAATTTGCCGTCAAACTTTATTTGAAGTTAAAGACGAAGTTGAGATTATGTTTAGAGTCGAACTTGAAGTTGAAGTTGGCGTCGAAATTAAGGTCGAAATTGAAGTCAACATCAATATCAATTTTTAGTCGAACGAAAAGGCAGGGCACACGCTCTACCCTATCACTTATACTAGCACTTCAAAGTCTTCTTAGATCGTGCAACAGATGTTGAGAAGCTGTCCAAACGAAGGAATGCTGGACATTGTTTCCTTTTAAAAGGATGGTTTCATCTAGCAGATCGACTTTTTGTCAACGTGTAGCGTGCTACACAGGCGTGTCAAGCTAAAAAATCGAGCATATTTCTTAGGCGAGTACGTGATATCATACACAATCTTGAAACAAACTTATAATAACGGAGGTCGGGATATAAAAGCCTGGCGTAAAGCTGTGTCGATCAATGGTATCATTTTCTTTATCTGTAACCCCGTTTACGAACTTGACGATAGAAAAGCTGGCATAACGGATTGAAGTCGGAACTGTTCGTGTTTGGCTTGCTGTACTTTTTGGCTAAGCCAAACACCAGTTCCTTATAAAAAGCCAGGCGGATGAGCACTGGTCACCGGCGACTACAGATGCAAGTTCAATGTATTTTTCGTGTGCTTTGATCACAAATCTGGTCATGTCACGTATGACCAAAAAGTCAGGAAATGCATTTTATCCTGAGTTGAATTTGAGCATGAAGTGTAGCTTGCAACGTCTAAATAAAAATTTAAAATGTCTAAGTCTATATGGTTTGCTGTTGCCTTGTTTCCATATGATTGTTTTTTATGATAGAGTTAAGGGTTTAGGGTTTATTAAAATATGCAGTTACTAGACGAACGTAATGTTACCCTAAGAAATATTGACCGAAACTATTTGATTAACGAATTCTATCCCTGGATACTCATTAGTTAGGACTTGTTTGTCTATAGTTGGACTTGGACCTTACGGAAATCTTAACAAAACTCTAGCTTGAGATTCATACTTTAATTCAAACTTGAATTTCATACTTGAATTTCATACTTGAAAATCATACTTGAAAATCATACTTGAAATTCATAGTTGAATATCATACTTGAAATTCACAGTGGAAATTCATAGCTGAAATTCATAGTTGATTTTCATAGTTGATTTTCATATTTGAAATTCATACTTGAAATTCATACCTGAAATTTGCATTAGGGTTTAGGGATTACTCCCCTTCGGCTGTACAGTCTTGTATTAATGCTGCAGTCGACGGGGCAGTTTTTGGTAGTCGTGAAGGACACAGAAGCGTCTTGAGAGTTGGAGGCTTGAATAAGCAGATTTTAACTTGCGTTCCGAGTGCCTTTTCCAGCTCATCGGTCAGTAATATAGACCGTAATCTGCTTCTTGAAAGTCCATTTGGGTCGTATTGGAGCTTGAAGACTATAGGTGCTGTGGATGACGCTTTTCGTGATGACGTAGTGTCGTCGAGCGCCTGTTTAAACAGCGGTTGTAGTGTTCTCGGAGTATATCCTCGGTCAAGTAGCCGCGCATAGAGTTGTCTGACGATTCGTTTGAAGTCACGATATCGAACATTCTGCTTGCGGTATTTCCGGACTTGGCCAATGATTAGTCCTTTAAGAACACCAGGTGGATGAGCGCTATTAGCAGGAATATATAGATACAAATTCAGACTTTTCTGAAATGTTTTTGTGTCCCGAATGATTCGTAGATCTAGAAACACAGCTTCATCTTTGTTGATAGAGCTTGTGAATCGTAGCTTAGACCGT
>RCHQ01000092.1:0-193756 GCA_003676415.1 Plasmopara muralis | reverse complement strand
GTTGCGTGTACACTTTTCGTGCTGTAGCACCTACGCAATCGTTGAGGCGCTGCACCAGAGGAAGCACGTTATGCTTGATGGTGTTCTTCATAAAATAAGCGCGGAAAACAAACACATTCGGGAGGTTTTTTAAATATAGCAGTCATGATAAATGGAAATTCGCATAATGTGTACAAAGGTGGAGACTTTTGCTTACTCATTCTATTTTACTGCTCTATTTTTCTCTTATTACCGGTTGTTTCCTGCTGGTTCCGTCTGGATATGCCCAATAGGGTTGGTTCAAATTTGCGGGGAAGCTTTGATACAAAGTCACTACTTTATGGAGAGAATTCTGCATAGGGAAGCCTTGGGGAGTGCGACCACGACCAACGCGGCCTAATAGTCGGCGCAAATTATCGGATTGACGAAGAACTAAATCCGAGGCAAAAGTGGAAATTGCTCGATAACACACCGTGAAGAGCTCGTACAGACAAAGCCGCGGTGCTAGTGATAGACGAGTGCAGAGAATGTATTCGATAGCGTCCATTGATCCGCCTTCCGATTCAAACACGGTCATCCTCGTAAAATGGCCACTTCTACCCTCAATGTGCGGAATCCTTTCCAATTTATTCCAGCTGGTCGACTGGTACCAGGTAAATTATTGTATTATGATTTTAAGGATTCAACGCAATTTGACTCTCGTGGCCAAGTTGCGACAGCATTTCTCGTGTATCTTGATCGGTAGCTCGACATTGTAGATTGTACTTTTTTGAATACCGACCCCAGTGCTTCATTCTCGGACTTGAGGCATAACTCCCTGTCGTCTAACGAGGCTTCGCGAATAATGATTTCAGAACCTGCGTCATCGCGTTTAGTAGATAGCAAAATAGCTTCGACTCCCTTGCAACCAAGCTTATTGATGACGCTAATAAAATCCGCTTGGCCGCCATGTTCCGCAAAAATTAACAGTCTAATGGTACAGGGTATGTGAATTCTTTGAAGTCTCGTTTCAAGCAACTGAAGATGCATGGAAAAGGATCGAGTCATCCGCTCATCCTCCGCTCAGCCACCATATATAAGAGCATCGAGCGTATGCAGTGTATGATAATAAGAGCTGTTAAATCAGAGGTCGATGCCTTTTTAAAATCCAATCATCGATTAGAAAAAAGTTGATGATGTCGGTTTTAGCTCGTGATCTATTCGCGCGGGCATATCGTGTCGACAGAGGTGGCACCTGTGTTGTTGAGATTGCGAGCAAAAAGTTTTATAGTAGCAAGTGCACTACAAAAGGGGAGCACTAGGGCTGATTTATTTCGGATAAATTATCTGTGTTGTGGGTACTAAAATACGAACTTTGGATTATCGTGAAATTATCTTGACTTACATAAGTTGTAGCCCTACGGTATCATTAGTTCCCGCATTCATATATCTGATTGGCTCCATTATGGTATGCCGTTACAATGTCCACACTCTAGATACCAAAAAGAATGTAAGGCGGGTGTAATCATATGTATTTCTTTTTTTACGAAACGTGAAAAATCGACATGTAAGTCTTAAGCTCAGAGCGCAAATATATTAAGCTTTGGCCTTTAAGGCTGCAGAAAGAGAAACCATACGACCAAGCAGCTAGCGTCTCACCACCTGTGAGACACTAGGATTAGTAATAAAATTGTTGACGGGAAGGAAAAGAGACAATATATGGCTACAAGTTCACAAGTTGAACTTTAGAAATATACCCATTTCAACCTATCACACGCTGTCCTCAACCATCTAGCTGAGCTCTATTATTACCGCCAATAGGTCCCCAAACTACGACATTATACACCATTCCCTGTGGCTTCATAACACTGGGTAACATGGTACGGGCAGACGATGATGACTCGAGATCGCTGCCGTCCCTTCGTCAAGATGAAAGCAATGATGACAAGACCGCAGCCTTAGTCGCCACGTGCTCGTTCATGTTGTCGCTCGCGCTAGGACTTCGGCTGCTGGGCATGTACTTAGCCAAGACCCGCCGACGACGGAAGCGACTGCGTCTAGTTCCGAAACTGGGTCTTTTCGTGCCATTTCGAGCGACATTACACGCTTTGGACGTGAGTGTCTTTGTTGTGCTTTGGTATGCAGTGAGCATTGGCATGACGTTGTTTAACAAGTGGTTCTTACGGGTCTGGGCGGGTGGCGGCTACCCGTTTGCGACGACCATGACGTGCATCAATATGTTTGTCAAGTGTTTCCTGTCACGAGTGATCGATCGATGCTCTAGCAATGCAAATGGAACAATGATGGCGTTACCGTTGAGTCTTTACTGGAAGCTCGCCGTACCCATTGGGGTCTGCACGGCGCTCGACATTATGCTCTCGAACCTCTCGCTCTTTTACATCACGGTGACGTTTTATACCATTGTGAAATCCGGAGGCAATGTGTGGAATCTCCTTTTTTCCATCTGTCTAGGTCATCAACGTCCGTCTTGGCATCTCTTTGGGGTTATTGTCTTGATTTCCAGTGGCATTGGCCTCGCAAGTTATGGCTCAGCCCACTTTGTCTTGGATGGCTTTTTACTCGTCTTGGCAGCATCGGTGATTGGAACTTTAAGGTGGGTACTGACGCAGTCGTTGTTGCAAGCCATGGAAAGTACGCATGGGGCTCCAAGGAATAAAGTACTGGCGGTTGTGTACTACGTGTCACCGGCGAGTGCTTTTGGCCTGCTGCCGATTGCACTGGTGTCCGAAGGCAGTGACTATGTCACGTCACGGTTTATGCTCGATTCGCAATTGTTGCTGATGTCGCTCGTGTTTATCTTTATCAGTGGCTGCCTGGCGTTTGTGCTGATTTTCATTGAGATTTTATTAGTCAAGAAAACCTCGGCACTGTCGTTAGGGATCGCTGGTAGCTTTAAAGACGTCACGCAAGTGTTGCTTGCCGTCTTTATTTTTGGCGACCAGCTCATTTCAATTAATGTGTGCGGTCTCGTTGTCGCGACGTGCGGCATGCTGTTCTATACGTACATTAAGCACGTGATGGCAGACGCAGCCGACGAGGTCAAGCCGACGCGCTACGACCGTCTTTCCATCACTTGTTCTGACGTGGAAGAGTGCAACGAGAGCCAGTCTCTAGATTGCACTAGCAAACACACTTTGGACAACGTCCCCGAAATTTACTCGAAAAATGAAAGGAGGACCTTGGCATCAGGTACCAAGACGCTTAGCTCTGTGTTAGGAGTCGAATTGGTTCGACGCGAGAGCAAAGATTTGAGCTCTGTAAGCACAGTCTCGATAGCCTCTCACGTTTGACAAGTACATAAATCCTATGTAATTTAAACCTTTTGGTACTTTGCGTGCTCGAGTCGATTGTAGGTCTTTACGTGTGCCGTCATGCTCGAGTGCGTGGTCTTTTACGAAATAACACGCGGTGCGTATTCACGTAAGCACCCATCACGACAAGCACTGACGACGAGACCAGTTTGTGCTCCGATCGCGACTTCGCGAACGGCATCATAGTGTGGACCAGTATATTCCGTGGCCACATGAGGTGCTTGGCCAAGATTGCTCCACTTGGTGCACGCACCATCGCCATGGGCAGTGTATATGCAGATTTGATCATCAGTCGAGAGCGTCGAAGTTGCGATACCATGGATTGGCGTTGAGCTCCGCGACAAGGCATGAAGAGGAGTCCTACAATAGTCATGAATCAGGACCTTCGACTCTCTGATCAATCAGGCATGTTTGCGTACTTTTGGTAGCGAAGATCCCAGACGGTCAATAAACCATCTTCGCTTCCAGTAAAGAGCAGTGGCAGTGACGCAGTCCTTGTGCTAGTAGTAGCGCACGAAAGAATCGAACCAGCAAGCCCGTCAAGATTCAACACCTGGCATGAAGAAACACAATCAATTTCTTTCACTAATTGTCAAGTCAAGTACTCGCACCGCTCTTTGCGCACGGAGATCCACTCCAAGTGTCTCTCCGTTCTCAAGTCCCGCAAAAAACACCTTTCCATCCGTCTCTGCTTCAATTGCGCTTGCACATGGCTGCGACTTGCCATCCACCAGCAACTGGGCAGTGTCATCCAGAAGTGACAAGCAGTGCACTGGACTCTGGTCATCATTTGCCCACTTGGCAATGACGTCTTGCGTCCCACAATTCCACAACTGGATGAGCCCATCGTTGCCGCATGCTAAGTACGTCAATGAAGACTCAATTGTCAATATCGAGTCTCCAGTACTAGACTCATCAAAACTTACATAGCACATTCTTGCCCCTGCCAATAATGGCAATGTTTTCAATCCCTCCTCGATGTCCCTTCATCTCTGCAGCACACTTTCCTTGTACGCTCCAAATCTTCAGTGTCAGGTCCAGCGAGCCTGTAAGCACAACTTGCGAACTTGGAAAGAATCGAGCCTTCGTGACGTCTGCCACATGGCCTTTTAGTGGCAGCATGTGGGCTTGATCCTGACGATCCCAGAGCATGCAGACCCCATCCGTGCCTCCAACAACCACAAATCTCTCGTCTCTCGATACGTCCACAGTATGCAATTGCAAGAATGGTGTTCCAACACTCTCTAAGGCTGCAATCGGAACCTTCACCGTCGCCGTTGGGGCTTGAAATACTGTGCGCAGCTGCTTGCAGGGCGTTTTATCCACTTGAACGTCAATCCACAAGCTTCCTCGGCTGCAAATATGAGCGCAACTTTGCGCTCGAGAGGAAGTTGATTCATTTGAGAGTGGCAATTGGTATTGGGAGCTCAGACTGGACTGCACCTCAGCGACTAAGCGCTCGGCTGGAGCGCATAAAGGATCGTTGGATGCCGCGATTGTGACACTACGGTCGTACACATCGAGCCAACAAGACTCGCCAGTGTCTGACCAGTCGGACTGAATTTGCATATACGTCTGCGCACCCGCCGACGACGTCTCTACTGCGGACACTTCTTTCATAGGCACTCTACTTTTACCACTTTGAGCTATATTATGTAATATAAAGGCTCAAGTTTTCTCGTGTGTTCATTATCGCGACTTTAATTCGTCGAGATAACAATTAGGCATTTCTTCCTTTCCAAGCAAATGGTTTACCAGTTGTAGCTAATTAGATACACACGCTGACGCTGCAAAAGCTGCGTGGAAAGTGAGGGATGCATGCAGTAGTAGCTCATGGATAAAAAGATCTCGTCACTCTTGTTAACGTTGAGCTACATTGCGTAAGTTGGCGCGTCTATACAAGTGCGACGGCTTCGTGGACTATGTGGCACGCTAACTCAGTCAAGAAGGGTGATATCGAGGCGAGATTTTGAGGTAAAAGCTTACTTTTCGCCTTTATGTGTGCACGGCATCGAATGTACACCGCTTTGGATATTGAGGTTTCTAGAATGGATGTAGTGTGACGGGATCACACAGCGCCTTCCACGAAGAGGCGCGCAGGAAGATATATGATCTTCTGGGAGACGACAGCTTACTATAAATGGGTTTAATGCTGCAATAAATCACAAATTATTAGACTAATCAATTTGATACGTTATTTATATCCCACGTTAAATTCAGCTCTGGAATTGCCCTTTTAAATAGGTGAATCGGTGTTTAGATATATCCGAAGGCGGCGGTACCACACAAATTGACTTTGGTGTAAAGTTATCGCATTGTAGTTCCATTGTGGTTGAAATACAAACACAAAATGCTTTTCATACTGCCTATTTCTGTTTTGACGCGACAGCCAGAAGGATGCAGCCGTATCCAACAAGCCCACGTATTTACGCAGGATACTTGTGCCTTCAAGAGCCTAACAACACACAAACTTCTTCTCTTTATCTGCTGCTGTAGCGGTATAGTGTCATTAAGGGATGCATAACTTTACACCATAGTGAGTAATAATGTGGTTAGGATGTCCAGACACGCCATACTCATCAAACGTAAAGGCCTACAATAAAGCAGATCATCACAAGTCAATTTCACTGCGTTCAGCACTGCGATTTCCCATCTGGTATCCGAAATTAGCAAAAATGTTTTCTTGCATAAATCGACTCCTTGTAACAGGATGTTTGTTTGACTACAACTATGTAGCAATCTAATAACTTTTCCACTTAGACTAATCGAGGGAAGAGTGTTACCCATCACTTTTGACTTTGTTTTTCGAAAAGTCGGTTTAATTCATGAGAGCGCCTCTGGTTCCTGAAGCATATTATACAAAATTGACGCAGGCTTGTTAGCCACGAATCGCCGAAAGATGCCGCTCTGGCCTCGACCTATCTCCATGAGGTGGAGCAGCTCTTGCGCGGCCAAACTTATGCGCTTATTAATGCTCTCGGAATTCGCTCTGGTGGATATCTTCGACTCAAGAGCCAAAAACAAATCTCTTTTTATCAAGTAAGTCTCTTCCTTTTGTAGTGAGCTCCAAACCAGGACGGCTACTCGCAGCGCGCATCATTATAGGCATGAAGCTGAGGCTCTATGCCCAATACATGGAAGCTACTAGTAGCTGTTTGAACACCGATACGCAATCTATGCGAAGGTTAAGCTTGAAGACAGCGCTTGATGGGGTTGCCTTCAGAGCTAAAATCCTAAGAAGCCCACACACACTTCTTGGTGTATCGAGGTCGTCTTGAGAATAATGGTGGTGCATGATGACTCATGTTTGTTCAGGACTGCGAAAGGACCCATAGAAAGATATTTTATCGTGTCTAAAATACCTAACTTACTTTTTTGGATTTAGCTTCTAGCAAAACCACTATTAAAATTACTATTAATTTCTTTCTCCGGGTCATTTAGAAATCATCTCCAGTTACTCTGGGCGGATGTAATCGCATGCTTATCCTACTCATTGTATATAGCCGAGGTGTCTTGATAGTGTCCGTAAGGACCTGTAACTTACATATTCCGGCCTTTATCTCTATAGCCCAAAATTCACGTGGAAGTCTAGGGTGCGTCAGCTCGCACAAAAGATGGAAAGCCCTTAGATGCGTGAAGCGCATTGGTGAGTGCAAACTCAGCCATGATAGCTTGTCGGCCAACAAATGTGGCGTCTTAGTGTACATACTGCACAGTGTATCTTCAAGCGTGACTATATGTCCGTTCATAGTCTGTTGCAAACACCAACAATGGAGTTTCGAGTGTTTCCAACAGTATTTACCGAAAGCAGCGGTATACTACAGATCCCTATCCGACACCACTGTGTCCAATGGTAATTGAATGTATCCTTTTAACAATCTTGTCAGCGCGGGAGTTAGTAATCAGTTCGTGAATGATCTGTCGTGAAAAGCCAGTGTTTCGAATAGTATCAAATTATGCAGTCTACGCAGAAACGTTACACTAGCGTGCCTCGCTGTCTTTCGTCAATTTTTTTTATTACTGGCTCACCTACTGATCAGCAAATGACTCGGCTCCTGATTAATTTGATGTTTAAATTAATACAAGACCAAGTTGATCAACCTTTCAATTGATCTAATGTAAGTTCCTATTCTCCCGTACTTAAAGACCGAGCTGATCACCTTGTCAATCGATCTTATGTATGTCAATCATTACTCTTTTGTTTGATCCTATAATTTAATGCTTAGTTCGAAAGAATCACCATGAGCGACAAATCGCACGTAGTATCATTGAGCACCATAGCCAGCTGTCGGGTTCCTTAATGCACCATGCGCGGTCTGCCGCAATTGGCCGGAATCGCCACGGAATGGGTACGCGTTCCTTCGATTAAGGTCAGACCATTAGACGTGATGCGTTAGCAAGTATGGAAGGAGAAATATATTAAAAAGCTTGAGTTTCCAAAACCAAGTACTTCCTCTGACAATTCAGCAATTGACTCGAATACGGACCGAGGTGAGTCGCCTCTATATTGCTGTCGAGCGATCACGAATTCGGATCAATGTTAGAATTTTTGCATCCATCAAAATAGTATGCATACCTTTTTTAATATAATATACTGCTTTTTTATTATACCGACTCATTCATACAATGACTTGCTCACTAAAGTGATCGTATCAGCGTAGTATTGAAGAGAAGATGCATGAAAATCACATGCGAGCATGATCTCAAAAATAAAGACAAAATTTAAAAGAGAGACAAAAAAGAAGTCAATAAGACCAAGTTGAAATTGAAACTGATACAGATCGTTGTATAGCCAATCTTCGCGGGAAAAATCAATCAGATGTGTCTACAAAGTCGAGGGGCTTATGCAGCTACGCTAAGATCTGCTAAATGGGGTAAAAGTTACTGCGTGAATGTGCGCGACTAAAGGTTGTCTGTATAGACGACCCAAAAAATCCAAGGCTGTACTACAATAACAGCGATGCAAAGCTGTAAGCTCATCTCGCACCTGAACATAGCAATGATTCGAGGCACAAACGGAATGTTGAAATATATGGCAAAGACGATTTGCACATTCCAGCTAGTGAGAGTTATGTTTAACTTGAGATTGTACTTCTAACACAGAAAAAACTTACAAGGTCAATCTTGCCCTTAAATATAACTAGTAGGATCCAGTAAAAGATACTGAGATCTACTTCCAATCAAACATTGCCGATACCAATGTCTACGACACGCTCTTTGTCCTAAATAGTAGAGCCAGGGTAAAACACTCTGCTAATTAAATGGAAGAACTACCAAATACTTTTGACTAACCAACATCAGGGGTCAAAACCGAATCGATCCTTACTTATCGAGTTTGATAAATTGTCGCGATCATGCTCTTGGCGGCAGCGATGCTTTAGCTAATGACATCAAAAACATAGTAAAAATATAACTCAACTACATAAGCGTATTCTATTGTATTGCTTGTCACCTAAAAATTAAGAGAAAGACGATGCTCCATTAATCCTTTTAGTCGTTATTGTAATTACAAAGGACAAAGATATTGTGTTGATATTTGCAAAAGTTTGCGAGCCAACTGAACTACTTGAGTTCGATCGGCTTGAAGATTGCAGCGAGGTAAACATCAATGTTTATGGATATGACCTCGACACTAAAATGGGACCAAACAGAAAAACATGAGAAACACTCGATATACTTTAATGACGGGCGCGCCTTTTATATTACGGATAGTTTCAAGGCCTAGTCCCGATACAACTGCTCCAAAAACCCAATATCGTTAAAAATGGCAATCTCACACGAAAAGTAAATGCAATCCGATCGATCTCAAGTCATCTGTGCCAAAAGCATCGACCAACACACCACCTGAAATCAAAGTCAAGAAGCTACGCGGTCAAGATCATTTGGTCACTACCTCGATCATTGCATTTTTAAGGCCTTTGAGGGGACACTAAAGCCCTTTTTTAGATACATGAATCTAGTACGACTTTCGATAAGTAGCACGTTCCTGTACCGATCAGTATGTTGAATAGTCTTACTTACAAGGTTCAATGCTTTATCAAACAAAAGTACAAAGTGCTGATTGATGATATAATCACCTACGGAAAATGTGTCAGGTGATAGTATACAAAAAAACTAAGGCTCTTTACTATTCAAAAGAAGCGTCGCTCGTACTTAAAAACGCCAATATAATATCATGAAGGCCATCGCGCTAGAAAAAATAAGAAGCAACGTCTTGCAAAACCAGGATTCGATACGTACATGAAGAACGAAGAGAGCATCAATGAAGATTTAAATATACGGGCTAATAATTTCGAAGAGACATCAGCATTCGCTTGCAATAATTCTCATTATCTCATGATAAACGATGGCTTTGATTGATAGTGCTATGTTTATTATCAATTATAGCAGATATTTGGCTTTTGCTACTGACAGCTTTAAGATGCTTGATAATATGGATCTTGTTGCAGCGAGGACAAGCAACGATGGGTACGCCAGAAATTGTCTCGGTAGATGTTAATGCGAAGACTAGATTTCTTGTACATGCGAGCTCATTAAAGACAATCTCGCTTATGAGTACATCAACAGGTTTAAAGCGCTCAATGATACAACCTGCCACCGAACTCAGCGCTATATAGCAAACTCCGGTTCCCGAATATTGGTTGTGATGATCAAAAACGAATACAGCTTGTTTGAAGACATTATGTAATGGAGACGATTAAAGATCTGCTGATTTGGTACGACAATGTCCATTATCAAGACTGTCCGAAGCGTGGACAAGTTCTAAAGGGCTTTAATCTGCACTTGTTCTGTGATGGCGTTATGTAAAAGAGTCAATAGCTCATTATACCAGATGTAACGATTGTCATAACGTTTGACTAACAAGAATAGCGATATCTGGGGTACACTACCCAGAAAGTAGAAGCCAAACGCGAGTTTGCAATGACCATGCAGCATTTCAATTGCTGAAAAAGCAGACATATCTGTGTAGCTATTGCCATGTCAGGCTTAAGGACTACCAACGAGAAAGGTCATAGGGACGGCAATATTCATCAGTTGTGTTTCCTGCAGCTTTTCACGCTAAAAGTTAGGCATCCGAGCATGTGGCATAAAGTATTGCTAAGGTTTCGGAGGCTTGAGCGGTTGATCACTCGGACCTGGACCAACAATCTAGTTCGATACTCGAAGGACCCGAATACAGGCAATCGGAGATATGTTACTCGAGTGGACCTGCAAGCACACGCAAAAGTGTGACATCCTACCTGTAACAGTTGGGCGGTCTGGACGCCTACTGAATGTAAAAGGTTCATAGTGTCATGAGGACCTAGTCCCAAAATAGGTCGAATTGATACTATCATCCCAAGGTAGGGGATACTTAATCTTAGCGTGTGGGTTCTTGTATCTAAGATTTATTAAAATGAGACTGATAAAGACATACCACATAATCGTTTTAAGATGAAAGCAAACATCGTACGAGGACCGAATATTATTTTTGATAAATTGCCAAGCGCAGCAAAAGGAGTACCGTGGCACGAAGACGTGTAAGTTTACATTGAAATTGATCCAAATTCTCTTCACCTTTTATTCTCAGAATTTTGGCAGATTGACTACTATTAATACGTACGATAGAGTTGTTGATGATATCAAAAAGGTTATAATCATTGATTTTTTGGCAAGACTTTTAATAACTTGAAAGAGTATTTTGGTGCGGTTATAAAACCGTTCAGACTGAGCTAACAGAACGAATATTGGTGTTCACGTGTTTGGCTACAGCCAGTCCTTTGAAAAGATCATGTCAAAATTGAGTCCCAAATTGATAAGTAGCGATGTCGGTAAAAACATATTCATGTATGCTTCTCTTTTACAATTTATCTCGAACATGCTACGATGCTGACATAGGCTTGCATTTTTTGCGAAATTGAGCTCTGAGGGACCCATTGAGCTGTCCAATAATTAATCATCAGACGCTGACAAGAAGGTGACATGGCTACTTAATCCGCTTAGTAATTTCTAAGAAGTAATTGGCAATGGATAGCATTGATATAATAGATGTGGTAGATAAGGTAGCTATGATCAAAATGGATTTAAAGCAACATTTTTCGGATTCGATCGAGAAGAGCATCAATTTTGTTATCAATAAAGATCGGCTTATATCGATTTATAAGCTACTCAAGCCGATGATGCTGTAACCGCAACAAGGAAAATGATCCATGTTCGCAGAGAAAATGAAACCGATTTATAATACTGCTTCCGCTTGATCCGGTTTTTAAGCATTAAGACTTTCGTTTTGTATTTGATTGTAAGGCTTTTTACAAAGGTATAGAGCATTTGATCCACTTATAAGACCGAGCTTAATGATAGGGAAGCTGAGATAGTAGAATCGAAGCGACGCATTGAATTCCGAAGCCTTATCTACATCTCGATCGCTACCTATCACTCGCAAAACGTAGCAGCCTTTGATTTTACCATGACTTCGTCGACTGATACTCCAATTAGTATGATTTCCGGTAGCGGGGATAGACCCCGACAATCAGGATATCACTTTCAGTTTCGAGAATCATATTTTAAATTACTTTTGTTGGAGCTATTTGGCTATTTCGATCAAGATATCACTTTCAGTTTCGAGAATCATATTTTTAATTACTTTTGTTGGAGCTATTTGGCTATTTCGATCAAGACAAACATGACCGGATCTCTCGAGATAACACTAGAGAGATTGCAGCATTTGACCATGCCCCCTCTGTTCTGTCTAAAAGAAACTTGTTGCGACGCTATGGTATCTCTTAGCTCAAAGAACAGGATTCATCAACTCGGCTACGCGACAGCTACGACAGATACACAGCCAAAGCTTAAGCTATCGATAAAATGTCTCAAACATCTCATCACTTGCGGTTTCTACCTTCTCAGTACTTCATATCTGCTGTCAAAGATAATTTCACTTAGGAAATCAACTTGATATTTATTTTCAGTCAAATCAATACAGCTCTCAATGAATGTTATGATCAGCTACGCGTTCTTTTCCGAAGATAGTATTACCACAACTTGGCAATAATACCACCTTGGACCATGAATAGCATCTTGAGCAAATGGGTACTAATGATGAATTCAAAACGATCCCAAATCGTAGCGTATATGTTTGCTTTTATACAAGCAAAGACTATACTTACACCGGTCAACGATTAAAATTTGCTAAATTGAGAGCGCAGATACAGCTGTAGATGGTTATAAAAGTCGACAAATTAGCTTAAAGTTCAGTATCTCTCACAATTGATAATGCGGACGAATGCTTCAACCGCTTTTACCTGTCTCAAAGCTTAAAAAAAACTACTTCACTAATGAGCGAGGACAACATTCCACAATGTGAAAAATCGAGCAAAATAATCGGACTGAGAAAGATGAGGCTGATTCGTATCTGTGAAAGCTTTTTAAATCATTATAATAGCATCATACAATTCAATCAACTCAGAATCGGTCCAAAGAAAGCGTTATGGAGGATGGTCTTGCCCATAGTCGTGGACATAGTACAAGTGGTAAGCGATATTTTAATTGAAGCAACTGTCTTCTACAGATAAAAAAGAAGCATTTTAAGCAGGAATCTGCATGATAAAGAAAGACTTTACATAAGGTAATTGGTTTTATGATTATCGTCGGTAAGTTTGAGCCAAAAAATACTCTGCTAAAATCTTCAAGTGACATCAAGCGCTTGAAACTGAGATACCAGTCAAAAAACAATTAAATCTAGCTCTATAAAGCTAAGATAATTATCGACCACAAGAAAATGAAACCTGGTTATAGATACGAGTTTGCTAGGACGTTTCTACATGAGAAAGTACAAAGCAATCTCCAACAAACTAACAAGAGTAAACGCTTAACGCTTGTGAAGGAGAAGAAAGAGATGAAGCTCAAACGCGTCAAGTATGAGTGTTGCTCTTTGGTGTCGAAATATGAAAACGGGTCATAGGCTTGTTACTTTGTAAAGTAGAGACATTCTCTGTTTAGCTTCTGACTTAAGTATATTGATGCATCGATATTTGTTTAATCTGCTTTTCTCAATACGGATGGATACAGAATTATCATGTGTTATGATCCTATATGTTAAGATATTGAGCTGACAAAAAAGCTTCGGATCATCCAAGAGGTAAGCCGAATCAAAAACGAGCTACGAAATCTTGACTCAATACCAAAGAAAATCGAGATGGATGTCAATTGAAGGGTCCAGCGTAATCTGAAACGATATTTGGCGTTCCATCCAGTTGTGTAAAGGATCACTGTAACATTATACTTAATGTGAGCAATAACTTTTGTCGTATATACATTAAGACACGTTTCAATTTTACCAATTATTTTTCATGACAAACATTAAGTAGGTACAACGTTTTTCAATGTCAATTTCTCGCTCATGATTAGATGCGACAGTAGCTGCTCGAACTTGCTCAACGACATGTGAGCAATCTAAAGACAAGAGGTGTATGTGCGAAGGTACGTCATGAGCATGTAACGCACCTTTTCCGATAGAACAGCTAAGGTTTCGAAAATATTTATCGAGTCAACACAGACTGACATATTTGCTGGTCCCGATGAAGAAACGTCAAATGTTATGAAAAAGACTCAGCGATACAACCTCTCATACATTGTAATTGCGCCAGCTAAGCAAGATGGTACATTCGGTATCTATTTTAGCAAGTATACATAAGAATCTAAAAGCAAGGATAGGTGCTTTAATGGATTGTATTTTGGACATGATGGTGTCTGTAAGGGGCCTACATGCTCTGGCAGTTGTTTCTCCATCTACCAGGAGCCCGCTTGATGATTGCTGACAATAGACCTTCCGCAGACACTTTGTAAGGCAAAAAGTGAACACCGTGTGCGCTGTGCAGCATATGCGATTAGATACCGCGTTGAAAAACCAACAAGCTGTCCGCGCACAAATGAATTTAGCTCATACTTCTACGGCTTTTTTGCCCTTCTATGTAAATTGCTTCAGACACTTGAGATTTCCACAATTCTCTTAGCTTTATAGATGGGTGAGAAACAGATTGAAAATATATAATTTTTGCATGTCGCTCATTTGGCTCAAAGCTTACAGCGTATTGACCATAAAACTGAGTAGCTGTGCGCCCATGAGTCTCAATCTTTGATCGATAGGAGCTCATTTAAAATATGAATGAAATTTTGACGCAATTTAGAGACATTGCTTTAAGAAGCGGGGTGGACGATCCGAATATGAAGATCATGGGATGCATGGCAAAAGCAATCGTTTTCCTCCCTGATTAGCTAAAGGGATTAGGTTCGCTACAATGACGCACCGGCCTGAGTGGCAGAACGGCCTTCAAGAGACATTTCATGCACCGTCGCGGAAAAGCTGCTGCTTTTCATGTTAAAACGTTAGACAAGGGCCTTCTCTGGTACTTCATAACTTTCGACGGCAAATAAAGCTCCACGTGAAGCGCACTGTGACGTAATAATGCTTTCATGTCCGCCAGGACATTTTTATAATGTGGGCGGCTGTACTTGCATCAAGATCTTCCCAATTCTATACCTAACTCTCTAATTTAAGCTGATCGGTAATAATGTCGGGAATAGCCAAAACTATCCACATGTCCGGTGCAGAGCAATCTATGTAGCTGCCGTTAGACCGCGCAGGAACAGTTTTTTTTAATTACAGTGACTTTTGTAGGTAACATGGGAGGGTTGGCTCGCAGTGATACCTTGCGATGCGCGAAGCAGGTGAGCGTATTACTCGACACAACGGTCTGCATCGGCTAGATCGTACTCATCCAAAAGTTTCCTTTCTCTCTGCGAAAGCTATTACTCGGAGTAAATATATATTCAATGGTACGGCGACTTGCGTTG
The DNA here is from genome assembly GCA_003676415.1 of Plasmopara muralis. Taxonomy (NCBI): domain Eukaryota; phylum Oomycota; class Peronosporomycetes; order Peronosporales; family Peronosporaceae; genus Plasmopara; species Plasmopara muralis. The sequence goes on along the minus strand of RCHQ01000092.1, from coordinate 178,634 downwards.
TACCCGGCGTTGAAAAAATTACACAGCACCTCGACCTTTGTGTTTGTAACCTCGACAACCGGATCAGCCAGCGAAAATTATTGAAAGCTGTCGGAATTGACTAACTTTTCCCCAACTGGCTGTTAAAATTCGATAACATTTTTTAAAAAAGCGTCTTAGTTTGTCTTACTTTCCTGTCGTTTCATATTCTGCCTTTTGCCATGACCGATAATTCTGACGTTAATTTTAACACATTTGGAGTTGTAGCCCTGGGTGACAATGTTGTTTTAACAGCGTTGCCGCTGGCCTGAGGCTCTTTCGCAGCCTTTACAGCTTGCCATATTTATCGCCCATTTGCAATAAAAATAATTTTCAGCGAATCAAAAGCCTCGTTTCCTTCGTACTTAGCCGAACATAAGTGGATAAAATTTGCGGCCTTAAACGATTCAATCTCAATATAAAGTCGTCATGGTCGTAGCTAGCGGTCGACAGACTGCGCTCGCATTGGGTGGGCGACTGATCCAGCGCCAATCACTTGCCTTTAACGAATTGATGCAAACACGCTCACTCTACACAGTATTCGAGAAATACATGGAGGCGAAGAAGCGGTACGGGTGGAAGGGTACATTGTGGAAACTCTATAACCCAGGTGATATTAAATTTGGACGTTTGGTGGGAGAAGACGAGAATGGATACAAGTATTACGAAGACCCGACTGAAGTATACGGTCAACATCGTTGGACAGAGTACAAGGTGGACTCATGGGATGAAGTAGAAGGCACGCTGATCCCGCCCCCGTGGCACCTCTGGATGCATCACGTGACGGACTCGGTGCCCGGTACGGGTGGTCAGCTTCCGGAAAATTGGGAAAAAGTTGCGACTGTTGAGCAATCGGACACGCCATACGTCAATCACTTGGGCCCGACTGGACCATACTCCCCCAACAAGACGCTCTACCGTTCGCGTGGCTACAACGTGGGAAGTCTGGCAATTACGCCAGACGAACCGGATCAGTACTACCTGCAGCCTGGTCACTTGCGTCGTACGCGCAAGCGCAAGCAGGATTTTTTTGCCGATGTGGATTACAATAATCCCGAGAATTCGGATGAAAGCCGTGCAGTGTCGCTGCGTCCTGCCGACATGAATTGAGACGAAAGGATACGCGAGCCACTTCCAGCTTGCAAAAGACGCACTTTGTATTATGCTCAGTACTATTTTGTAGGTACGAACATGAAAAAAAAATACTATTCCGACGGCACTCTACTATGAATACACTGCTCAAAGACATCAACCTGCGATATCTCTTTTCTTCTCTGCTTTAAATGGCAATCTCGCTACCATCCTTGGCATCCAAATTCAAGGCAATGAGCGAGCCAGAACGTGCTGTGTTAGCACTGTCTGATGACTCGGTCGATGCACGCTCAGGCGTCAAATCTTCGCCATAATCATTGACAGTAGACCGCGAAAGCTGTTGTAGAAAGGGCACGGTCGGAAGGTAGGCCGAATCATTAGCTGAGGTAATCATGCTATCACCGGTTGATGCCGACGACACGGACGATTGCGTCATGAAAGAAGCCATTGATGCACTCTCCGAGGAACTTTGCGACGATACCGACCGGTTTTCACCATTCAAATGGGGGGTTGTGTTGTACACGGAAGTCATTTGCTTTTTGCCACGTTTAGCAACGGGGGAGTCTGGGCACATGCTCTCTTCAGACGCACGGCTATTGGTCAACTTCGAACTCTTGAGGATCCGCGAAGACGGTGCCTTTGGCGGCACTGGGGCAATGAATTTGTAAGTGTCTTCATCTGGTCCCATGCTAATATCCATTTCACTGTGGCTAGAAGCGCCACACGTGCGTTGAGGAGTCCAATTATGTCCATTCATGTTGACTTTTTCTTGTGCATTCGTTGCTGTGATTAATTCAGCGTATTCATCCGGCGTTGAAAGTTTACGCGATCGGGTACTCGGCCCAGAGCCGTTTATTGTTGCACCGTTCCCGATTAAACCTGTCAAGTGATATGTCGTACCACCCGCTGCCGACAACATGTTGTTCCCATTGCCCTTTTCCTCTGAATCTCGGTACTGATACGAGTAATTGGTTGATTTGTGGTTACTGCTCGTCGGACTCACGCCTCCTTTTGTATTGAACAAGCCACTACCGCTACTGGCGACGCTCAGGTGTTGACTCGCCACGCTCGACCTCGCTGAACTTGTGCAGCTCAGGTCAAAACCCTTGGTCATTCCAAAATCGCCAGGTGCGAGTTCAATGGACATTTCAGGCAATCCGAGCTCGCGTTCCCGCTTAAAACCTCGGTCGGGAGGCACGGTCATAGGTGTAAGTCCTGCCGCTGATAGAGCGTTCGACTCGTGCTCCTTCTGCACGTGCCTCCTGCGTGATCGCATGAGCAACAAGATTGCAAACACAAGTGCCAACACGCCCATGGAAATACCGAGCGAAAGACCAGTGGTGATATGGCCATTGCCGCTTTTCGTGTCGAGACCTTTTGTCGCGGAATCGTCTGGGCTTACGGGGGGGGTGGCGCTTGCAGCGGGTTCAGGCGTGATTGGAGAAATCGGTGTCGGGGCGTCTGTAGTCAAAGCGTCTTCACTGCCACCACTCGCAGAGGAGGACGCATTGGGGAACGCTGTAACGGACTCCGCAACGATTGGTGTCGTTGAGTTTGACGCCACGGTCGCGTCTGTGGGGGCCGACGATTCGGGTGGCGATGAAGACCCAGAGGTGACGGAGTCAAAAAGGCTGTTGACCAGGTCATCGGTGGACACGTCGGCTACTGCTCTCATTGTTATTGAGTAGGACGAAGTGTGCGATGACACGGGTGTTAATGCCGTAAATGAAGAAGAAGTCAGAGTGCTGGACACATCTGAGGCATAGTGGAAGCAAGTGGGAGGGTCTTAGTGCTTTTTAAAACCTAAGTGGCACAGAAAAGGCAATGCTACTAGTTTTGTTAGGCGACGGTCGCAGAGACTATACAGCTACAATGCCATCTTTACATACCCTGACAAACTCATTGAGCTAGACTGGGAACTGACGCGGCCTGCAAAAAAAAGGCATAGATTGGGTGCTAACGCCTAGGAGGGACTCGGTTAGGAAGAGCATACATGTGTAATGATATTTGTTGCTTGAGTTAACTTGGAGCTTTTTATGTTTAGCCAGCGATAACTGCCCCCCAAAAATGGATTACTAGCAACGTTAGTGCTTTTCCCTTAGTATAATTTTATACCAAACAAGACTTAATAATTCTTGTCAAATCGCATATATCTGACGGGGTCATATTCGGAGGGACGACCGTACAGTATCGCGAACACAGATGGCTGAGAAAACTGGAAAAGAATTTACTCCTGTATCCATATGGCTGGCCCGTATTAAGTCCATCAACTAAGAATCCAGAAATGGGGAATCATGGCCACGACACCATGACACAAACTCTGTCGTAATTTGCACGACATTAAATGCAGCTATCGCAAGCCAATGATCAAAGTACGTTTTACCCTCCTCAAAGGAATTATTGAACCCAACAGACAGCGTGAATTTTACCATATACTCTATTGCCTTTTCATGCACGCAGTTATAGTAAAGCTGGCTTAGCCAATACGGTCGTTACTCCGATTAAATGGAGTAGAGTAGCAATGCTATATTTGCTATGCGGATTGCGGTACTACGGTATACACAACGATTACCACTAGATAAGAGAAAAATGGAGCATGCTTGACGACACCAATTAATTTGCTCGAAAGTCTTTAAACTTGTTCTCAATGTCCTCCTTCAATTCCGGATCCACGGCGTTGCGTACGCCAATCAGCGCCTTTGCCACGGCTTCCGATGCACCAATCATTGGACGCAAGACCGCCACTGGCACGGCACGAATGACTGACCGGACGTACCCCTGTGATCCCGTCTTCTTATACTCAACAAGTGGCACGGCCACAATCGTCTTTGCAGCCACGTGCAACTCACGCGCCAAAGAATCGTAGGCCTGACCAAATCCTTCAAATGCGCTCGCCGGTTGCTGAGTCAGATATTGACGACCACCAATGCCTCCACCCGCGTCCTGAGCGTTGCGAATCCCGCCGCCGCCCATCCGTCGCGAATTCCGTGCAATGCGACTGCCGGCCTGACGGTACTTAAGCTGCTTGCGACGCAGTGCAGAAGATGACGACACGACGTCGTCTGCGTGTTCCAATAAGGCCTGCGTACCCTGTGCCACCTTGGACACGGTCGTCAACGTTTCAATTGTCACCGATTTCAAAAAGCTCGAAGCTCCTTTTTTAAGGCCCCGTACAAGGCGGCGGTCCCGTCCATAGTGCTCCATTGGGAGCAAAATTAAGTCGGCAGCACCGGCGCCAATGTTGACAATCGGACGGAGCGGAGGCATCGACACACTGGCCACGCACTTGTGAATCTGGCGACGTGAAATGTCCTGTACCCACGACATTAACACGGTTTCCCCTAAAGCGGCCCACCCGTCCAAGCCACTCATTTGGACGCGTCGAAGTACTAACTCCATGCCTTCAAGAACAAATAGATTGATCACTTCGATATAGTCACCAGCACGTAAGGCTGCATAGTCGACGTGGTTTGGACGATAATCAATCTTGATTTTGCAGGGCTTAACATCGACACTTTGAAAAAACCAAGCTCCCAGACTGTTCTTTGTTGTAGCTGCAACCTCTCCCAGTACCTTCATTTCCCTCCCACCATCGTGCATGGACATATCGCCTTCATCTTCCGTCTCATCTAACGTGGCCATACTCTGCCGATGCTGACAACCAATTGATGTCTCTTCTAATGGCACAAATTGCCGTAAAAACTTGACAACTTCCTGATCGAGATTGATACGCAACGGCAACAAACGGGCCTTCAAACGGTGTTCCTCGCACAAATTTGCTCCCGGTCGAACTGTAATAAGCTGCACTTGGGCCATTGGACTACCGTTTTCACGTGGGTGCGTAGCTTCCGATTTCCAGTAGCAAACAATCTTGCGAATCTGGGAGGTCGAAATGTAGTCAAGAAGCTCGACATCGCCCAACGCCAGAACCGCATGAGACGCCAAGGACTGCGTCTCGGTCTTGTTAAACACATCCAGACGCAACTGAATGCGAGTTACTACCAATTCCAGCATCTCCTCCGTCTTACGACCACTTTTTTTCAATGCGCGCTTACGAGAAGGTGTGTAGGCGCTTGACGTTGCGCTTGACCTCGTTGCCAGATCACGCTTCATAAACGACGTCGTCGGTGCGCTCTTTGCTGCTCCAAATAAAGTCGAGCTGCTTTCTATTCCAAAGAGGACTCCGCCATCGGTTGGTACGTAATTGTCTAGCAAAGCATCCAGTAATTTATCCTTCTTTGCAGTCGCAATGTCACGTGGTGGTGTCTTCAGCTTGTCTCCCACCTTGGATTCCTTAGTAGAGTGAAATGTTAACGCCTCACTCGCATCGCGTGTCCAATCGCACCCACCAAAGAATCGCATGCAAATGTTGAAATTTCGCAACAAAACGTGCTGAATGGCAATCGGTGGAGATGCCTCTACTTTGCAGACAGCATTTTCCCGTGCAATCGATCGGATGGCCTCTTTGCACTCCTTATCACCGAATGATAACGAGGATGCTGAGCCACCAACCGGAATTTCTACATGATGTGGGTAAATTCGCGACGGTGGACCACCCAACGGCAGACCACTATCGTCCGAGCGATCGTCGTCGTAAAACCAGCGTGCTGTTGGCTGGTCGGGCGGAGAGATTGTCGGCAGGCCAAACGACGACGTGGGAGCACCAATATGGCTACTGGTAGAAGAAATAGACGTCTTTCGTGAAGGGATCATACGTGGCATTGATGCAAATGGAGTATCTGGGCGCTGCTCGTCTAGCCCTTGATCTAACTCGTCACCATTGAATTCGTTGTCATCATTCGATTCCATGTCAAGCATTCGATCGATTTCTGACTGGAGTTCTTGATCCAAACCAAACTCCAACTCAATTTCTTTACCTTCGTCTTCCCCTGTATCAATGATGGACATGGACATGGATGTAGGAAAGACAGTAGTGCTATTGCCGTCGTCCGTCCCTTCACCGTCTACCGCAGTGACACTTCGGTCTTCCAGCAAATCCATTCGATGTGAAAACGAGGACGCCGTCTCTTCCGTTTGTACATCGCTCTTCTCCACGTCCATAGGTCTCCTCTGCATCCCCCACCAGTTCTTTGATACCGCCGGGAATGCACCAATAGAATATCGATTGGCATCGAAATCGTCCTCTTCATAGACTTCCTCATCTCGGTTGTCCAGAATGTGGCCGCTATATTCTCGGTTTTCCCGTTCCTCACTAGGTCGTACGCTTGGAGGCTGTGACGACACGGATGCTGGCAACTTGTCTTCTACTGGCTCGAACAGGGCAAAATCTTGGCCAGACACTTGACTCGTGGGTGTTTTGTCTCCAGCATCGCTGTAAGATCCACCGGGTGTAAGCCACCGCACTGCTTCTTTATTGAAAGGCATAGCCGTGTGCTCAAGAGAAGTCAAGGCGCTTGGCGAGTCTGTCGAAGCTGATGCAAACCACGGGTCCTCTCGATCTGCGCTCGCTTGTACCTTCTCTTGATTCCCCTCAGGCTCCATCAAAAATGCCCCAGCTGACCCGTCCTCAAACACGTCAGATAATCGATTGGGTACAAAATAGTCTTCGATTACGAGCTCATTGATGCGAACAGACTTTGCTGACTTTCGGCGCTCCTCTAATTGATAGCGAAGTCGTAATTCCGAAGCAGACAAATGATCATCAAGTCCCAGCACCATACGCTCCTTCTCTTTGTGAATCAGATCCATTCGAGTTCGCAACAAACGTGCTTCAGTATCTGTAGCAACAACTTTGCCGGGAAATATTTTCTTGCCGCTACCAAATGCATCTTGATCGATTTGCTCCAATATACTCCCGGAGTCTAGCTGAAAACTTTCGCTGCCGTTAAAGCTACGGACACTGCTCGTGCTAGAAAAGTCTTGTGCACTAGATCGCTCTGAAAGAAATGTGCCAAATGTCCGTAAGCCACTTATTGGAACAGGACTTAAGTTTGTAACTACCGACACGCTAGATGGTTCAACAATTCCACCCAAACCTACATAGGCAGTCGTATCACGTGGCTCTTGTTTCATGGCAATCTGGTCAGTCCACACCGATAGCAACTCGATCAACGTATTAAATGAATCAAAGCACGCATAGATATTCGCAGTACCGAGATTCAGTTCCACTGACAACTCAGGTAATGTCGACGCCTTCTCTTCCAATTGACTTCGTGTTGCATTTGCAGCCTCATTTGCCGTCGGTGGGACAAGCACACGCAAAAATACATCCACGAAGTCCATCGTGACAAGCTGCAAGAAGCCAAAAGTCTCTAAGAACGTAAGTAGCGACGAATACTTGGCATCCAGAGTCCCGCCTCCACCGGCAGCATACGTTGCGGCAACTTTAAGCGCCTTTTTCTTGAAACGTTGAGCATTTTTGTCAAGAAAAAGTTTGTTACCTACAAGAACTTGATCAATCTCTTCGTAACCGACGCGTGCATGCGTCAGATAGAGTTCCAAGTCACTGACTGAGATCTTGTAGCCTTGCATAATAGCACCTGTGACGACATTAGAAGACACGTCTACTTTACCAAGTACGAATATCACCCGAGACATTAGCGACGTTGGCGCATAATCGACTAACACGTCATAGAAATTTATAAAAAGCTTTGTAAAAACTGTTTTCGAAGCGGTCGCCAGAGGCACTGCATCGTACTTGCCTCCAAGTTTAATGGTTTCAGAAATTTCTAGACTCTCTTCATCCGACATAGTCGCCGAATCCAGTGGGATAATTGGGACAGGATAATCCATTAAAAGGATCTCTAGTAGTTGAAACAGCCATTTGGACTGCACGTCATAGCGTAAACTAAGGTGCGATAGGTGCAACTCGACTTTGGTCTCTCGCATTTCATTTGTTTGGTCCACGATATCAACTCCCATAAAGAAAAAAGGAGCTTTAGTAGCTCCAAATGGAGTCTTGTGAAGAATTGGCACACAAATATTGGAGCGGCCATTTTCTTCCAGTAACGTAGTGCTTTGAGCCAAGACGTGAACGCGAGATACCAATTGTCCCATCCACTGAGATACTTGAAAGACTTTAAGTGTCTGAAAGACAAAGTGATACGTGAATAATACTTTTTCAAGGTCACTGTGTCGATCAGTTGCTCTGTTATTTATCTCATGGACTGCAAACGAGTTCGTGCCGTGATTTGACGGAGACGGAGGCAACAAGACATAGTCGCAAATCTGAATACTTCCTTCGCCTAATGTGAGCTTAAAAGTCATGTAACTGGGCATTAATCGATTCCGAAGCGCAGCCGCAGCAAGCATTTCATTATAACTGTCGACATCAACTGGACTAATCATTAAAAGCGCGTCAAACAACACCATCAACCGGTCGAGCGTAGACTTAAATAGCACTGCAGTGGCGCGAGGAAGACCAACTTCCACGGAATAAAGTGAAGCCACTGCAGCTGCATTCTCATAAGACTCTGCACGCCCTAAAGCGTCAAGACTCCAGCCATTTAAACCCACCCTTCCGCCGTCATTGTCATCTCCACTAACTTCATCGGGACTATTACCCGAAGACGCACTATCCGGGTTTCGACTTGCATCTTGTGACAACTGTTGTTTGTTACAAATTGCCTCTTTCATTTCGTCACGCGAAGGTGTTTGCAAGCGCAAGCGAAGAGTGCAAACGTCTTGCAAGCGCTCGTCACTACAAGCAGTGAAAAGGACCTCTTTTTCCAACTTAGTACTTCGCTGATTGCCATGCTCTGGAGTCAACAAAGTTACCTGCACCGTGTCAAAAGACGCATCAAATTGTGCCAACCAGGGTAGTAAAGTTCCTTTACGGAAGTGAGATAACATTGGTGCACAAGACTCATCAAGATTATCGCAAGCTGACGGAGAATACGATGCCAATTTCATACGCTCCATAGTCAGCACGATTCGATCCTCACACAAACCACGTTTAGACGATACACCAAAGCGAATCAGGTCGCTGTTTACCATAGGAAATCGCAGGGTCACCTGTACACATTCTGTTGTCATGTCGAGCGTTTTTGCAAACTTTTGAGATTCATTTGCAGAGCTTGTGGACGCTGCTTTTCGCTTAACCGCTGACGTGTCTTGTTCCAAGAGTGCAAGGAGACGATGTGCTCGATCTAACAAATACATATCCCATTCAAATAAAAGAGGTTGCACACTCACGCGCACTCCAAGTGATGCAATAGTCGATAGCGTCTCATCATCAGATCCAGTCGTGAAATCGATACGCAACTGAGCTGAAAGGTTTCCAGATAAATTCACTTTTTGACCAGAAACAGGTGACGTGTCAGTAAATTCCAAGACACACGTCGATAACATTGCCGACTCTTCCTCAACGGCGTCCAATGACATGCGCGGAAGCGTCTTTTCCATCAACGTGACTTTGTTAATGTTGACTGCAAGTACTGCATGCTGTGAATAGACCAAGCATGAGCAAAGAACATCTTTAAGTGAGAGTTCCAGACGTTCTAGGCCGTCAACCGATGGCAAATTTTTCGCCTCTTGAACAAAAGGGCGATGAAGACGGCCATCGGACACTTTTTCTTCATCGTCGTCAGGAAGGTCGTCGTACAGGAATATACACTCACACTCCAGCAAATGAACCTTAACGCGCGACTTGACTCGCCGTGTCGATCTATTTTTTGCAGCCGTCGTCGACCATGTGACGTGACTTCGGTCTTCCCGTTTATTGTCCGTCTCGTGCGCCGACGCATACATAGACTGGCTCAATTTACTATATCCTAGCGACGCATTTGGCGCGATGGAGCTGGCGAGACCCGACTCACACTCAAAAAACGCGTCTTCCTCGTCATCTAGCTCCGACAGACCAACACTTTCGACACTTTCTGCTGCAGATAGCTTCCGCGTCTTAAACAGCTCTTGTCTCTCTGCAACACTCTCTTCCGACGAATACCGACGGCGCTGCTCCCTATTTAGATCTTCTTGCGTCTGTCGATATTGTTGTAGTAGCTGTTCGATACGCTGAAATTCTTTCAGCGACAGATTGAGAGCTCCGCTCTCCTCATCACCATCATTTTCCTCACTTCCCGTCAGCCATGCCGGACAGCCATCACAAATTGACTCAAACATTGCAGTAGACTTATAATACTCCTTCATTTGATAAGCATCCAACTTGGCAGGATCGGCCGAAAACGCATCTACGATTTTGCAAAATTCAGGAAAATATTGAGGTTGCAATACAAAGCGCATCGAGTGAAAAAACACGTTGGCATCCATTGCGGGTGCTTCCAATGCCTCATAATAGGATAATTTAACTTGAATGTAGTTTTGCATGCTTAAGCTACTCGCCAAAAACGGGTGCACTACCATGTCAGAGTATTCCGTGCGCCGTCGATCAATCGTATTAGCGTCTTTAAGGCCGACGTCATCACTGCTTAAGTGTAAATTCATGCTAAACCCACGAAACTTAATCCCTTTATGAGAAATACCAAAGAGCGTACTCGCAGCCATTGACTGGATGCCGCTATCGATCGTTTGTGATCCATACATTCCCACAAAATTACCAGTTCGTCCGTATAGACTTGACACTTCTGCGATTGACTCATCGGTGAACTGAGCCCACTGCAGTTGACACAACATCGCCACATCGCGCCCTTTATGTTGTTCTCCAGTCTCGAGTCGTAAGCAAATGTTCGACAAGGTGACTTTGATCTTGGACGTCACTTGCTCAATCCAACTAGCTACAAAATCGAGTCCTTCCTGTGAATACTCGTCCAGAGGCTCACTTTTTCCTTGGTAATTCTTCTCATTGTGCTGTTTTCCTTGCTTTTTCTCTTGGTTTTCCTCTAGTGGGGTACACTTCTGTCGTGTCGGTTCCTCAATCTTCCCAAGTGGCACCAAAATGATCTCAATATCATCAATTTCCACCAAACAACTCTCGCTCATGATGTTGGCGTAAGAAATAGCCACGCGAACGGAACCTATATACCCTTTTTTAACCTGAAAAGGCAATCCATAAGCCTCACAGAGCTCAGCATTAAGCACATTGGCATCAAGCAGCAAGTCACAGAGCTCTAAGCGTCCAGAACGAAGATGCACATCCAATTGGTTTAAATCTAGTTCATCCGCTGCCAGGAAACGGCCAATCATGCGCTTCAGCACAAACTTGTACAGCCGCTTAAGCGCTGGATCCGTCAGATGCTTAAAAAATTGCATCTTGTTATCGACAGGCACTTTGAGACTTGGGATTGAGGATTACCTCGCGACAAGTTCAGTACTGTCACGCTAAAATAGACATGAAGCAGAGTGTTAGCACAATAAATGCTTAATGTAGGCGAAACAATAGAGTCTAGAGCGCAGAGAAGTGGCCGATAGACAAGATAGAGTCTTACCAATGTGTGACGTCTGATGGGAGCTGATCTGAAGACTCAGAGAAGCTGCGTGCGCTGCGACTTGCCGGCTGTACGACGGCCCGTTGTGGGATAATTTGAAGAAGAACACGGAAGGGTTTCTACCAATCGGATTACACGCTTTCTCTTTCGCCTGTCCATAATTAGTCACCTGAGCTTAGGGCATTATTGCATTGAAGTTTTCGAACATCAAGATGGGTAGGGGTCAATATGTGGACAGCTTACATTAATTTCAACTTGAAGCGAAAATACTCATGCAGAAAAAAAGAGAAGTTAATATTACTAAATGCGAACTGTAACATTGCAACAGGCATCATCTTGTTCATTTGCCGCTACTTCTTCAACTCAGTTGTCCAGATGAGTGGATGCGATGCCATCACTTCAACTTGTTCGCACAAGTCGTCAATATAATTAGAGCTGCTTATGAGTCCTCCAAAACCTGTCACCATTTCTGGACTCAAATTCCACTTCAGTCCAGACGTTGTTGTCTCCTTGCACGTTCCCGCTATCGGAATCAATCCACATGTTCGAGTTTCATAGTGAAAATTGGGTGTGATGACATGTCGAATGTTCGGTTCAAGAAGCCTAACCGTAGTGTCGTCCGATAGCAACACCATCTGCTGAAATTTGTCTTTCCACCGAAAGAGCGCATTGATATTTTGCATCTCTTGATCGAATCGCCCGCCCATGGCACCAAAAACCATGATGGAAAATTTATCATTATCCGCTTTCGTCTGTTCGTGCAAAATTAATTGCAAACACTTGTCCATGTCGTTCGAATTTTGGTCTGCATCTCTCAGCACCGTCGTCCCTCGGGCTGCAAAGTATTCGCGAACATCAGGACGCAGTGAGTCCAAGTCTCCTTTGATAAAGTGTGGAACAACTTGATGCTGCACATTTAACGTCACACAGCAGTCATAGAGTCGATTTGCGCCTCCGTCCGCACACACGGTGAGCTGCGCACTGCTCCACGTGTTCCAAAAGAGTGCGGAGCTGTGCAATCTCTCACCCTCTTTAGTGACACACCACGAACTGTGAGATGCATTTAATACTAAAACTGCCAGTCGCGGACACGACGTTGGCTCGGACCAGAATGAGTTTGAGTGGTGCTGTGTCGGCAAACTCGGCGTCATTAAATTAAAAGCTTGAGTTATGCGGAAGGTAGTATACTAACCAGGAATATTACATGGATTCGAAGTACTACTACTAAATTTTGCTACACCTATAAAAGCACTATCCGGCAAATGACTGGCTCCGCACGAATCAAACGTTACCATTCATCTACTTTCTCATTTCAAATTTAGCGCAGCATTAGACAAGGCATAATCCAAGATGCGATGATGAGCGAATTTAAATTTCAGACTAGAGTTTCTGAATCGAGGAGGTAGTAGCCCTAGTTGTAGAGAATATTACGCTGAGCATATCGTGGTCGTATCGCTGTAATTTTATGACTTGAGGAAAGGAATGATGATTTTACTTTTCTGTCAACCATCTTTCGGGGCTGATAACTTCCAAGTGAATTGATGCATACCTAGAAATACTGACCTTCCTCATCAAAACTCCACTTGCATTATATTACGTTCAATTGCCAGCTTCACAACTAGTACTGTACTTACAGCTGCGCCAGGTTCTTAGCCATTTGTACGTTAACGTGGTCGAGGCGACAGCAACCGAGAACCTGCTCGGGCAGTTCATCCTCAGTCTCGCCTTGAATCACAAAGGCAACGTCAATTACCAGACGTGACGTCTTGTCGAGCAGTAAATGGATGCCACGACGCGCAATGTACGAAAATGCGTGAATGTCGACCACCATCTCTGTGGTACCGTCTTTAAAGTGATAGATGCGATGCTGTGGCCGCGTGAGCACCGGCGTCGCATTGTGGCTGGTTAAAAGCTTCTTAGCCATGCCCGTGATGCCGCACTCGTCTTGATTAGTCACTTGCGCAATGACCTTAAAACGGTCAGTCAGCGATGTGTCCTTGCCAGCCTCTAGAAACCGTTTTAAAAGTATCAGTGTCGTCGTAGTTGGGTCTTTCAGGTCCTAGTCATTGATTAAAGCGCACAAAAAATCAATGCTCCATCAACGATAATCATTCAACAGAGCACTTACTTCAACGACTCTTCCAGGAATCTTCCAGTAGAGAGCCAAAGTGTAGCCCGGACCATCGAAAGAGCCATCGTTCCACAAACTCGGACCGTACGATGGGACCTGGTCAAAGATAAAAATTTGAGATCCTTTTTACAAAACAAAAGAAATCCCATTACCTGGGCATTTATTATAAAAAGTCGACTGTTCTCATGCACGGCTGGAAACTCGACGCGCTGGGAGATGAGATCCACTTTGCTTTCGGTTCGAACGAGATCAGCGCCAATAAATTCAAAAAGGGCAGGCTTTGAAGGCTACAGATAGATTAACAGGATTCAAATCAGCACAAAAATGAAAATAGGCTCACAAAAACACCGAAACGTGACCTCTTTCTTCCGTGACTTTTTGTAATCGGAGCTGCGAATATAAAAAGTTTCACCTCGTGTCGTAGTCCAAGAGTGCTCCACGTTGCTCGACCGCCCGCTCGATTGCCTCTGGCATTGGGTCATTGTACTGCCCATTGGAAATTTAACAATTCGGCGAGTATTTGAGCGCCGCGGTGGTTTGTCGCCTACTTCTTCTGCACTGTTGCCCTCACTTCCATTTCCGTCTGATCCTGTCAAATTCAAAGTTTTGTGCAAGCAACAATTTTCTGGATCGGTGCATTCAACAATATCCGTTCCATAAAGTGCCTTATCGATACTTGCGTCCGTCAAGGATCCGCCCAGGCTTTCGCGACAGAGACGCTGGCCAGTCCTTGAGTTGGTCATGTTTGCGAAAAACAATAACGAAACAGCAATGCACACAAACACTTTCCAAAGCACGTGCTCGCTTGCGAGACAGCGAATCGCCACAATGTTCAGCATAAAGCCAACAATAAAACACTGTTTGGTTCCATCAACATGGAGGTGAAGATGCCAACAAGAAGCGTCCGACATACCGCCATCCGATCCTGACGAAAATTGCGTCACAATACGAGGCGGAATTTTTCGTTTCGGCTGTGGTAGCAGAATGGCTTCGTTCGATGCCTGAATCGTCTGCTCACCCTTAATAGGAACTTCTGGTGAGACACGTCCGCGAATTAATGGTGGCGAATCATTGCCACTGTTAGCAGCACTTAAGCCATCAAATCCACGTACTGCTTGCTCCTCAATTTGCTTTTGCACAAGACGCTGTCGGTATCGTTGTTGGTAAGAAAGCGTTGGCGCACCAGTGCTGGCTTTCTGATTGAAAGAGGCCTTTCGGTTAATAATCTCGGCTATTGCCGAAGTCCAAAGATCAAAATCTGTATCCGTGTCTGCACATAACTGCAAGCGTGTTACAGACTCAAATCACTCCCTACTTTAGTTCGTCCCCAAACAATCGTACCTTATACTGAACACCTCGTTTCGAATCGATATCATGTAAAGCTAGTGTCGAGACTTGAAAAAAATAGGGTGTCGGTGCATTTATCGCTAATGTCTTTTCAAACAGCAGCGACACACTGTCCATATTGAGATCCAATGCACCTCGATACCAGAAGTGGCCTTCATTTAGATATAATAAACTCTGCTGCTGATCTAGTGTTTGATCTTGCTCTTGTTGTTTACCCAAATCGGTTGTTTTCACCATCTTTGTACTACTTCGAACACCAGCTTCAGTCTCTTTCGCTTCTGCATTCGAGTCGCTCGAGCGTCTAGCACTAGTCTCATTAGTCTCTTGCATCGTACTGCTGGACGCTGCTGGCAGTTGCGTAGGTAATTCGAATAACCGTCCATCAGGGTGGTGGCTAGCCGCTTCTTTACCTATAAGGACGGGGGAGTCCGCCATGTGAACAATATTGCCACGAGACGATGACGTCGGAATGTGATTGGCAGGATTATGTCGGTAGTAAGAAAGCACGCCGCGTTGACGGTCAAGTACAAACCACCGGCGATGCCATGATCGCTTTTTCCCCCATTTACTGTCACTAACTTTGTGCAAGTAGCCGCAAACATACTTTTTCGTACTTTGACACTCAGAGGAGAAAGAGTACCCGGCGGACAAAAGCTCAGCTCCTGCCGAATCAACGTTCTGATGATCTCCAGTCTGCTGTCTGTTGCCTTGAGACTTGCCTGCATGTAAGATGCTCCGACCCACGTGACCAACTCGTGAGATCCCGCCACCCACAGCTTTGCCCATGTATCGTCCCATCTTTTGAACGCCACGCGTGCGTGAGACGCCAGTGCGGTTCAAAGCCCGCCGTGATGGTATTGCAGAGTCATGGATTTCTCGAGCAGACGATGGCGACGGCGCTGAATCTGTACCTCGTCGACTTTGACTAACGGCACATGTGTGCTCCGTATATCCCTCCGTATCTCCTCCACCAACTTCCTTTACAAAACCAGACGACTCGTCATTTTCGTCAATCGAAGTACGATTTTCTCGATATGAACTTTGATCCATCTCCACCTCAGTAAGATTATCCGAGTCATACACTCCATCCGAGTCTTCATCGCAGCTATCTTCGCCACCAATAAAGTCAAATGAACTATTTAATTGGTTGTGATTCGGGTTGTTTTGGAAAGACGGACTGTTGTTCAAGAGGTCGCTACAAGGCACAGATTCCCACTGTTAAAAAAAATGCTGCTTGCTAAAACCCAGACACGGATGCAACTAACGAATTTGCCAAGAACTCTTCGCTGTTCATGGCGCGAATTGCGCTAGTCGGACTTCCTTGTAGTGGAGACGGCGGCAAATGAATGGCAAGAAACTAGATCGTGGCATAGTAAAAGCAGCTTAACCAGCAGCACCTGCATCCCCACGACACCACTTACCTCCATGACATCTGGATATCGACGCACCCACGCGATAAATTGTGAATTTAACATCAGCCCCGCCATAGGAATCTGGCATTCTTCAAAAGCAGCGTAAAGCTTTTTCGGAAGTGGCATGTACTCTTCCAAATAATTCAACAGGTACAAATAGTCCTTTTCTGCAATATATCCCTCTCCTTTTTTGCTGCAAGACAGCAAGTAAAAGCCACAGTCAGCTACGTATGTAGCCAAATGGTAACCTTCAAACCACAAACACGTACTTTTCTCCAGACAAAATGATTTTATACATGGTAAACATGTAACTGATCCGATCCTCAGTATTGCCTCTATCCATAGAGAATGAGTCAAAAATTTACTTCCTTTCCCTACACAGGGCTCTTACGTACTCGTAAAAGAGTGCTAAAATGCAGACAAAAGCCTCCTTGGAAATACTGTTTCCAGGCATCTCTTCGAAGCACTGCATCGTCATGCCTACATAAAATACCATAAACACCACTTAGCCGATACATTAATCAGTCACCTGCTTCTTCACGCTGACAATGTACCACCAAAGAGTCCGCGTAGCAGCTTCGACGACAAAAGTCCCTCTTTCTTGGCCACAGAGCGCTGCTCTTCGTCCTCCACAGCATCTCCCTACGTAAATGCCACAACAATTGTCGTCAAAGTGCTTGTTGATACCATTTAGCATAATCCTGCACCTTAAACGTGAGCCACGCAACCGTAAATTCCCCAGCATTAACTGATCCAAAATGGTCAGTAATACGCTTAACGACAAGTGCATACTACTTTTTTAATAGTGTGTATGATCTGTAGCCACTAAAGACGAAGACACGTACACGGACGATAAAGTCTACGATGCTTTGAGACCGATGCGCCCATTACGACTGTTACTGAAATAAACGTGGCGCATTGTGTATTGTATACACATATATAGAGGTGACCACATCAGAAACGGGAAATCACTAAAATAAATAACTGGCGTATACTTTTAACGCGTATAGATCGCTACAATGCAACGTGAAGCAGCGTGCAGGTGTCGACACGCACTTGAGGCTGAAGATCGGACGCTAAAGAGCTCTGATCAATGGATCGTCGCAATTGTAGCAGGCAACGTGCTCGGAGAAAGTTGACCTGCGAAGAGAATTGAACGTCAAGATCGCGTTTGTGTTCGTGCTTCTTAATTTGGTCGGTGACCAAATGCTGCGGCACCGAGAACTCATATAGCACAATCTTCAAGTGCTTTTGCTGTGGTCTGGAAGCCAAATTTAGTATTAAAAAGCTGGCAACTTGCAGCGCAAGGATTTGATACGTACAGCACCACTGCAACTTGCAACAAATAAAGCGGACACATGGCCAAGCAGTTGTCCTGTTTGCTCCAATTGTCGCAAATGTTGTCGTCTTTTTCTATCATGTCGTATACACAAGGGTAGCACAGCAAGAGACCTGCTAATGCCGTAGCATTGAGCGTCGTTGGTCGTGTCCATTCGAGCACTTTGAAGTTTGAGGACGCAAGCTGCTTGCAAGCGCTGAACGTCCACACAGCAAGCGCTTCCAGTCTTAAAGCATCGTCCTCGGTACTGTTGCTCATGCGTCTAGGTCGAGCGAGGCTGGCGCTAACGTCTACGACGATCTGGGGTTGCAATCCTGTCAGCTTCTCGCGAATGAAAGCGTCCACGTTTACGAAGAACACGTTACCATCGAGCAATACCGCGCGGATCTGCGTGGCTGCGTCGCAATAATAATACACGTCATTTTCGTCTGCAAAAGAGGCTAGTAACAACTCCGTGAGGTCTTTTGTCAGAGCGCAGCAGTCCACTAAACACGACGGTCGCAATCCGCAAGCCACAAGAAGTAGATCACGGAGAAGTACGCGCACATGAGCTAGACTAAGAATCAACTTTGCACTCTTCCTGAAGCCACTGTATCGCCCATTTCCGTCTCTCAGGCGAGTGTAAAGACGTTGCGCTAAATTATTGAGCTCCTCGTCTGTGGGCCACAGAAGGTTGCTTGTGGTGCTTCGGGTTGAGCGATATAACCCCCACAGCGCGTTGGACATGTAGCACTGCTCCGACGCCGCTATGAACGAGCAAATTTCCCGCTGAAATCCCAACAATACTCTCAGCACTCTAGACCTGTTAGTACAGCCCATCGATGCAGATAGTAAAGCACGGGTATTATAATTTATTGGTATACATGTACCCATCATCTTCCTTTATAAATGCTTTGTACCTGAAAACTTTTGTAGCCAGCTCAGGATTATTTTATTGAGTGGCTTATCTTTTATAAAAGTATACCTGAGAAGAACGAACCTTTTAGCGGCTAATAACACGAAGTAGGTCTTCAAGGCATGCCATTGCCTGACTTTAAAACTTGGTCATAATTTTATAGATACACTTTGGGTTTTAAGCGATTTTTTTGCCTCCGAATTAGATTCTTGCTGCGGTCATATCGAATAGCGCAGCATAAATTAAATTATTCGGTCCTCATCGTCCGGCGATTACACGATTAAAATTGCAACATTTAGTGATACCACTAAATGCTGCAATTTCCATACCATATGTGACATGAATTAAACTTCAGATGTCACATATACTACTATCATTTTAGCAAAGCCTTGATACAATACAAAATAATCAATATTAGTATGTTTAAATATGAGAACACATGACATATTTCTCACCGCATCATGTAGGTCATTTTGCAAGCAAATACGATGGGCCTTCGCAGCACCGAGGACTCATCCATGGACCAGAGCGAAAACTTAGAGCTTCTCGCACGCATCGAGCAGCAACTGCGCATATCTCACGCTGACAGCTCCATCACTAAGAACACTGTAGACGACTGGGTGCCGCCATCCGCTCAGATGTCGCGGGAATTGTGGACTTTAATTCTGGACGTGGTCTTCGCCCCATTATGGTTACGCATTCGTGGTGTGGAGTTGCTACTTGCGTGTTGCAACATGAGCGATTCAGACTCAGATGGAGTTGTAAGCTTTAATGTTAAAAAAACACATAAACTTCGTGCGATTGTGAGTTCCACGTGCCAAGTGATGGAGGAGCTCGACGCCACCGACTTCAAACAAGCCGAACAGCTTTTTATGTGGCTTGAGTTTCTCGAAAGGGTGTTGCTGGCCACACATAGTGATGTTTGCGCTAGTGTATTCTACAGCAGCATGTACGTAGGCATGCTGACTAAAATGCTACGGCTACTGTCGGCCTGTTCCACGAAGGTATTTGCAGCGACAACAATGTGTTTGGGGCTCGCTCATGACCATGAAAAGAAGTCGGGATGCTCAGTGCTAGTTGCAAAAGTGCTGAGAGATATGAAGGACGGTAGGGAGCAACTAAGTGGGGCATTGCTGCACGTCATCAACTCATGCGGATGTCCATGTCCAATGGAGAGGACCATCCATTTGTGGAATGCGCTGCAGGTGCGAGATTGCGATTGAATTTTGGTCAATTGCACTTGAACACTAAAAAGTATGTTGGATTGTTATATTATAACAGTTATTTGGGGACATTCTAGCAGATGAGACTGCTTCGGCTTTAGTGTTTGTGAACGACTTTAAGGTACTTATTGACCTCGTAATCAGAGAGTGCACCGATGTGCCGCAAAAGGACATTACGCGACTCCATTATATGGTGCTTCTGGAACAAATTCTGGGCTCGCAGCTTTATCTTCAGACGCACATGTATCGGAAACGTGAGCTGTGGGGACTGTTGGAGTCGCTACTGGATGCTGGGGCACAGGAGGATTCTGTTATGCCGAAAAGTGTGATGGACAAGATTAAACAGATTCTCGTGAGATTTATCGATTTACTAGATTGATAAGTAAAATAGTGCGATTTGATTACATAGATAGAGCAAAATTTAACAAAATCGTCGTGGTTCTTGATGAGGAAAAGAATGCTGCGATTTACTTAATTTTAGTATTCTTACTTCACATTTGGTCGCCGCCGAATTAAAGCGGCATTTTTACAGCTTTTAACAATAAAGCTCGGCTTTATGTAATGGTCCTTTACACCCTCCTCAAATAAAACTCATATTAATCCTATGAAAGGTATGCGTGTTATCTATGACTCGGTTCGATCATAAAGATCAGCAAAGTAAATTGACGGTCGGCCAGGTCATTTATTTATGACCAAGACGACTCTTAAAAAAGTTGCTTCTCCAACGGAGATACACTAAATCAGTGCGTGGCACAGCGACTTATGGCGTTGCTATGCAAGTAATGTGATGCATGGAAAAATAGCACTTGAGACTGAAAAGCTAATGAATAAACAATACATAATTAAATCACCACTGCTTGATGCAAATTAGTAGAAATGACTATGCTCGCTAACATTCGTTTAATATTTACTTTAGAGGAAGTATTGCCAACATGACTAAAAAAATTGGGAACTGAGGTATTGGATGAAGTCTTGGTATTACAAAGCGATCTGCAATTTGTGCTTACTTTAAGTGGTCGGAGACCTGAACTCACGCTTTCTCTTACTACAGCAGCCCGCTGCACCTGGCAGCGTTTGTGGTCAATCGTACACCTAAGTCTTTACAACTGATATTCTAAGAGGATATGTAGTACGCTTATTTGTCACAAGCCACGAAAGACGGGCTGGTAAGCTGAAATTCATACTTGGTCTAAGAAAAACGCAACATGCAACCGCAAAAAGATCCGACGCGGTCAGTGCGAGTTTGAAGCTTCATCCTTTTCAATGCTCAACATAGCGACCTGCTCTGACAAATTTGTACGTCCCTCCACACTTGTCTGAAAACCACTCATAGAAAAAGTATTTTTATCATACGTTGCATACCATGCAACGTATGCTTAAATGTAGACCAAAGCGTCGAGAGCGCGGTCCTGATAATGTACGTAGTATTGCACGAAGCCCACTGGGCAAAGCTTCTCGTGGACAAGACTCACGTGTTACTGGTACGATCTAGTCGACCAATGGCCGAGAAGCGTGTGGAGCAGCACACGGTCTACTGAGTGAAAGCCGATGCACAAAATCGGATCGTATCTTATGCGACCAGTAAGCTGCGGTGGTGTTGTCTGTACACGCACATAAAAAGTCTTGGTAGACTCTAACGCGTCGTAAAATTCACGCGCCGACAAACAATTGCAGTAAGCCAAAGAAGACAGTCTTATGCTCCACAAAACAGCAGCAGAAATAAGCTAGTTTCGCTTCGACTGGTTAAAAGAACAGTGCAGCCTTTGCTCAGGTTGAAGTCAGACCTGGCTATAAATTTCGAACATTTCAACAGCAAAAGGTTGCTTCTTGTCCTTAGTACAGACAAGTATGATTAACGTTTGGGCTTGCCATGGCTCAAAATACATGAGACCTTGGGATGGAGGGCAAAACTGTTAGCTTCAGTCGCAATTTACAAAACAGGATTCTGGTGAGTCATCGGCTATATAAAGGATACCTGGGCAAGTAACCGCCCACGATAAATATTTACGGTACGAAAACAGCATTACCGCTACGAATGCAAACTTGACGACGTCTAACACTCTACGAACGATAAGGGATCAGCTGAAAGCATTGGGTGCTGAAGGCGCTAGCGAACACATAGGAAGCAAAGCCGTACAGGCTGGCTGCATAGCGCCACTAGCTGTGCGACCAGCATAAAAAATGCAAGCCCAAGCATACGCAGTGGGTCATAAAATTATGCATGTAGCTATTAAGTGTGAGCAGCAAGTTTTCACGAGTGGGTAACACAACTTTGCAAAACGTAGTAAATAACTTAGCTTATTTTTTGGACATGAGGAGCAAAAAATATAGCCTCACTCGATGGAAATAGGAATGCACTACGAATTTGATCCCTGGGATTCATTTTTAGATAAAAGTCCTTATCTACAAGAAGAATTGACAATTCAAGTTGTCGCTGAACCACAGCAGGTGTACGCTAATTGAAGGCATTGCCACTTGTGCCAGAGTTGCTGACCTCTAAAAGACCAAAGCTACGCACTTCTTGGCTAGACTGAAAGCCACAGATATCTTTGAGGTGTTATCTTCTAGGTAAAATTATCTTGGGTCTACGTTTAAGATTTAAAGACGTCCTTCTAGGCAGCGTACGTTGCGCCTTGGCTTAAAGACTCCCGAAAAGTAATTAAACTTTACATTAGGCAAAAAATTAGATGTGGTGTCGAGAGTTCGATAAAACCCACTGGATTAACGAGCTACACGAAGATGCGTCTTACGGCTCCACGCGAGAAGTGTGAGATAATTGATGCCTTCTTCGCCGAAAAGTCAAAGAGCGAGGTGGGAGTCGCGATCTTTGCACTTGTTCATGATTGTCTGCGCTCGAAAATCAAGCCGAAATGGTTCGTGCTAAATATAAGCCAATCATTTGAGCGATACCTACATAAGCACTCATTATACAGAAGAACGTGCTGCTTAACGACATGTCCAAGTACAGTGCACTTCATTAATTAGATGGTTGCTTTCAGATACAGATATGTTAATCCCCCCAAAGATATGTTGTGGGAGTAATTAAAGCCTCGGTGATAATTGAACGTTTAATCACACAATTGTTTGATCACTACGGAATTTCTGCCATACAGCTTTTGACGATACATTTGATCACAGCCGCTCTTAAGAAAATAAGTTGGCTTTGGAAGCCCATTCATACCACCATAAGCTCTGTTTGACTAACAAGTAAGTATTGGCGGTGGAGCAACTTTATCAGCATCGGATACTTTGCAATAATCCATATATTTCGAGCAGACTTCATACAAGTAAATACTATCTTGGCTGGCCTACACAAGGGAAAGAAGCTGAGTATTTCCACTAGTATTGTATTAGCTATGAGGATATTGCAGAACCTTTCTCGTCCTTCCGGATTATTAAGTTTCATTTATCGTCTTTTGCTACCCTTTCGACGGTTGCTCGCTATTGCAATTTGATCACGACAGAAAGCGAGTCATTCCATTTTAGTCCAGGCAGCTCAAGGCTTTCAAAAGAAATAATTTCGTCCATTAAATGGGGCTGCTTGCCACCTTTCAGGCACTGTTAAAGTTCCGAGTGTACATTCTTCCTTCGTAGTTGATTCAGGCCATTCGTCCTGGCAAATGCAAATATGTCCCACTTGTCTCAAAGATTGGCAACATTGTTTTAGTGTTTTCGCGGAATATGACCTTCATATAACATAGAAGGCTGACGAGCTCAATGAGCTTGCCGATGCGCATTTGCGCAGGCTAGATTAAGAGTTGGTTCACACTAGCATAACAAAATTACGCGCATATAAAACGGGTGCTAGCCTAAAGCCTTGAGTGCTTAATTATATGGCAGTAGAAGATGCCAAAGTCTTACGACAGACCCCTCAGCACCAATCTCATTTGCATCGCTTGAGGCCGATCTACTATAGAATGGATCCGGTGTTTCTAGTCCGTGTTCTTGCTGTAAACGACCAAGACCTGAAAGTTGGTGTACACGTGCTGCTTCAATTTTCGTTCATTTGGGCTCAAAGACGTTCTTATCAAGACATTCTTTCGGTATCCACAACAAAACGGAGGCTCAGTATATATTAGTCGGTGTCCAAGTATGCCATAAGTTGTGGAACCTGTCAGAGGATCGAACTTGTGACACACACGCTGGCTACTTTTGATCCTACCAACACCAGCAGATTGCTGATGATTTAGAAGCTTCGACTTTGTCTTCAGCTTGCCGGAGGTTAATGACGACACGAACATAGTGCCGCTTTTGCAAGAAGGTACGCTTGGCACTTATTGGAGCCGATGCAAGTGGAAAAGAAGCAGCAGGGCTGTTTATAACTATATGATCATTACTTTTGGATCCGAGGAAGTCCACGGTCATCACTAGATTTGATGGTCGCTATTTCAACTAATAAAAGTCTACTTGCACTATGCCATCCGCAGACAGGTGATCAGACGGTAAAGGTACACACTGCGCGGTAGTGCGCTGTGACGTTTGTGGTTTACACTTAATTATGCGCTCACGTATTTTACAGAAGCCACCCTTTTTTACATAATGGGCTGAGACACCCTAGAGCTTCACTAATTTTTTGAAACCCAAACGCTCTTGGAATAAGCGAAAAGATTCTCGAACAACCTTTCGATCCGACCAATTTCTTTACGGAAACAACTATTTATTATTTCAACAGTATGGTAAGTCTGACGACACCATCCAGCCAAAATTAACAAAATATGTTCAGACAAACACAAGGAAGAGACTTGTATGGCTTAAATGGAAGTGCTACGTATAAAATCTTGCTACTAGAAATGGCAAGCTCGATTTTTTTAGCAAAATAAAATAATCCTTTACGTATAGCCCGGCGTTCACCCCAAGACGATGCAACTGCATCCAACATTTCTAATGCGCGGTTCTGGGAGGCATTATTAAGCGCTAAGTTTCGTATGAGTCTCAAAAATTCTCTTCACAGCGTCGCCCCTATGCCAAATTTTTGTGGTGACCAAACACGGCTGACCATACAGCAGCTGGTAGTACCACAACATTGGCCATAAGGCTGACAAGCCACGTATCCATAAGGCTGTGCCCTTTGCGAAGTCGGTTAAACCTGGAGTTCATTGCGAATTAATGCAACTTATCAATTTAGCTATAAGACCTTGCGCTAAGTTAAGCGGTCTTGTAAAGCCTATGTCAAAAGCGTTCTACCTAAAGCTTGGAAGTCCGCTTTCGCTCCGGAGTAGATGCGGCTGACCGCCAAGGCCGAATCCGATGGAAATCTCAAGTGCATAGACACGGTTAGGCTGAGGTTAATGCTTCTCTTTCAAAAAGCACGGGGTTGGTCGAGGTGAGAGCGGTCTTCGTTGTTACTTTTGACCGTCTAGGTCAGCATATGGAGTGAGTAATGGAGTAAATGCGCTCTCATGTGCGACAAAATCCTCTTAAAGAAATGACATGATTCGTCTCGTTCATATAGCTTATGGTAATTTTCGAAACGGCTATTCGAAGGCTACCGTGATAATAATAAAAGCTACAGGCACATCGTATGCTTACCGCGAAACATTCGACTGCACGATAGAGGCATGGTAGAACTGACTCCATACCCGCAGCTTAGCTCCCGGCGCCTGGCGCTGAAGCCGAGACATCTCGAATAGGTCTTCGATCCACCTAGTTAGCAAGATGCATTCAATGTACGGACGTCAAGTATCGTTGCTAAGATGGGTTATAATACCCCTAAGGCCTACCCAAATTTCAGTGTAGGTTCTCCGAACAAGTTGTGGTGGTAAAAATATTACGAAGTATGGACAAGTATCCTCCTAACCACCCTTGTTGTCAGGATGTTTACGGACACAGAGATTAAAGCACGCGCATAGCTATTGTATGGTTCAGCTTCAACAATTGGTCTGCTTCAACGAAATGGCTCTGCGGCCAAGGCCACTTTGATGTCAATGACCGCGCTATCAACAAAGACTATGCATACAACTTGTGTGGTGCCTACTACAAAAACTGCACCTGTACAATAAGCGGCAGGCCATGAATTGGATAGAAGCCAGAGAGCCACTTAAAAAAGGGAGGCTCTAGAAATGTTTCTTATACAATCGCGGCGGGAAACACGCTCCTAACGTTCTCCCTCGTTTATAAAAATACGAAAAGCGCTGCGTGCTCTCTGGCCTTTAGTTGCTCAAACTTGTCCGCTAGGCCTACATTGAGTCCCCAGGTTACTAATAGCGCTATTAAATGACCTCATCGTGCAAAGGGCGCCCGTCAGGGCGTTAATTTGACACCAGATTCATCAGTTACGAGAAAGACATCATCCAAAACGACATGGACGTAAACTAAAAGGTTCGAGCTGGGGCGCTCTAGTTGACGAAGTCACCGAGGATAAGGGCCAGGAGAAATAGTGTGAGGTCAAAGTCGATACATATCTGTGGAGGATTTCGAGGCCATATTCACTATCGCAATGGGATAAAACTATGTGACTCATCCATCGCCTGGTGCCAGCCCAAGTGGCCGCCCTATGCGAGGTCTTTCCTCTCTTCATAGAACAGATTCGACAAAAAGAAAGAGACCTTCGTGATGAGTCCCATCTAGACATCTGTTTCGCGCGCTACAGTAACCACTCCCCGCGTGGCGTCTATGAGCGTAATTTTGATGCAGTGGCACTTATAAAGCCGAAACGACCTTCTTCGGTGTTGTATTGGTCATCGTAGAGTGACCTAACTGGCCGTCAGACCTTTCTGCTACCAGTTTGGTCACCGTACGACCATAGTGTGACCAAATTGACTATTCATTTAAAAGTCAATAGTGATGAAGAATTATCATACATCTCCTAGTAAATGTGATCAACGGGGAGGCTGTATTTCTAAAAGGAACCCTTAAAGAATTGTGGTTCTTGGTGCAACAAAGGGCACACTTTCGGTAACATTTTCGGTACTATTCCGGAGTAAAATTTTGGATAAATTTTGGGTAAATATTGAGTTAAGTAAATCACTTATTTCCTTATGTACGTGGTACAAATAGGAAAAATAAGCTTAAAGAATTTGGCATTATTTTTTAAATCATAATAGATGATAAAGCGCGCTGAAAACATGTAAAGTTTTACTCCGGACCACGAAGTCTTGCCTTCTCGCTAAGCCCCGCGATCTCACTCAAACCCGATTGCGGTGATCCCAAGATGTTCGATGGAATCGGTTTTTCAAAGTACATCTGAGCAACCGGATCAGGGTCGACTGAGCTGCGCAAGTGATGACCAAACTCGGCCACGCAGTCCTTTGGAGTAGACTGCTCTCGAACTGCGTGTTTGAGACCTTCCACTTGGAGGGCTTCATCATCCATTTTGGGCATCACTGACAAGACAGGAGATTCAACTAGGCTTTCCTCGTCAACTGAACCAGGCGCAGCTACCTGTTCATCTTGTTCTGCAGCTAATGGGATTAGCTCTGACTCGTCGAGAAGGGGATTTAACTCGGCATTGACGTAGGGCTCCGGACCACGGAGCAAATTTGACACGGTTTTACTACTTTTGGTACTCGCCTCGTGAGCGTCACCGTCTTGTGATGCAATAGGAGCAGCTATGGTCGCTCCAAGAGTTGCAATACAGGCCGCGCTCACAATAAGGCGAAAAAATAGCTTCATGGTGCTTTGAGCCAAAGAAAAAACACTGTTCTAGTGCTTGGCTTTTCAAGTTATAAGAGACTAATCGGTACTGCTGTGATTGCTTCAACGGCCTTTTGAAATCACTCGTCGTCATTTCTGAGTAATGGCTTCTCAGACAAGAATATGGAGTCAACGGACATATGTCAGCCTAACATGGCAATTATTTTTAAAATAGTAGCTCAATGGTCATACATCACACGAAACAAAAAAAGAATGAATTATCATGGTCTTGCGTAGAGAAAGCATGTATCTCATTTTTTTTAATGCACGTCGCTGTATCAGGCACGGTATATACTTGATAGTATCGTACACTTCTCGCGTTGCTCTTTATTGATATATACGACATCAGCTTTTTATTTGGGGCAAACGACAATACTTTTGGGGGCTTCGAAAAATTAGTAATGCATCCATCACTTTATAGACTTCCTACTTAAGATCTTTTCCACATCATTCCAAGTATACACCGAATGCCACATCTATTACAAACTAGCCGATCACCTCGGAAAAGATTTTAGGCTCACTTTTATAGTTTTCTTGCAGTTGCAAACGTAGAAGCGTTAAAAATCGGATTTGCACACCTGTGCTTGTTAAAAAGTGAATATTCAGCTTTTTGCAAGCGCCGCAGATTGGCTTCTTGAGCGCGTGAGAATGTGGTAAGATGACGGCAGCGTTAAAGCACGTAATTCCTCACGGCTTGCAAAAAAAAGGTATCTTAAATCGCACCGATATCAATGCCACTCTATAC
Source organism: Plasmopara muralis (assembly GCA_003676415.1). Classification (NCBI taxonomy): domain Eukaryota; phylum Oomycota; class Peronosporomycetes; order Peronosporales; family Peronosporaceae; genus Plasmopara; species Plasmopara muralis. Next base: position 150,457 of record RCHQ01000092.1, on the reverse strand, counting down.
ACTGTGATTCTCTTGCTTCTGCCTTTTATTCCATGCATTGACCACCCACAGCCATGTCCGCCATACATCACGGAATTTGACCACCAACGATTCTCTTACAGCTATGAACAGCGTCTTCATCTTGCCTATTTCCAAATTTGCTTTCAAACAAGAACTCGACACTTTACGCAACTATAAGCATGGATAATGAAGTCGAACGCTCTGCTGGTAATCGCATATCTCTTCGAGGCGTTGAGCGAATGGTCACTACGTCTGGCGGTATATCCGTCAAGATCGCACACTCAATGCTTGTGCGTGGTGACACGACGATCCTTCTCCAATTTCTGCCCGATGCAGTGATACACACATTCAACATGCACCCTCGAATGCGAGTTCTTCAATTGAGAACCCAACGCTTTATGGCGGAGGTGCAAGCTCCCCTCACAATGGACACTCTTACCAACGTGCTGCGTGTTCGATACTTAACACCAGCAGACTACGGAGATGGTAGTCCCACGAGCTGGCAAGCATTTGTGGAAAAGGAATGCAGTATTGGCTTTAATCGGTACTGTCAATTGCCTTTCTACCTTTGCGTGTGGGTGGCCAAGTGCAAAGACACTGCTCGCCTCATGCTCTTTTCAGACCAATACATGTCTGACGGGTTTTCAGGCATTGTGGTACTGAATTGCATTCTCGCACATGTGTCGAAACTTGCGAGACAAATTTCGTTGGAACATCAACAACTATCCTTGTCGACGATTAAAGAATTCCCGCTCCGACCGTCACTTTATCGCATGTGGCTCGACAAGATTACGTGGGCCAAACCGCTGCTTAAAGGGACTAATGCAATCTTTGGACGTCGGATTCTTCGCGGCAATGCTCGTAAATTTACACCTCTTCTAGCTGCTCGTCCGGGGCAGAGGGATTTTAGTGTTCCCCCTCGAGTCAACGACACAAAAGCACTATTTGCCTATGGAGAACCCAAGTCCATGTGTGAGGCCCTGGAAAAATGCAGAAAAGAGGGGGTAACCCTTAACGGTGTTGTGGTCGCTCTTGCGCTTCTCGCGTTCTACCGTGTACGTAGCGACAAGGAACAACGTGGACGTTTTAATCCCTTTCGAATTGCAATGGATGTAGACTGTAACATGCGACGCCAAGTGCAGCACCCGGTTGAAGAGGACAATGTGGGTATGTACACTGCAACAACCGACCTTGACTGGCTCAGTTCAGAAGGTGTGGATATGCTCAATACGCGCTTCTGGGACGTGGCCGATCGAGCTTGTCGCGAGATCGAGGTCACAGTTAAAAACACTGTAGCAATGGCATTGCCTACTATCACAGCTGATCAAAAGCTCAACGCTCAGATGACTCCATCTTTATTAAAGAATGTTCGCATTGCTCACTCCATCACCGCTGACGTTGGAATTGCTGAGCTGTGCATGTACCCATTCGAAAAGCAGTTTCCGCTTGCTGAAAGCTTTGATCCAGAGCCTCGATACGGTCTCTTAATGTACGAGAAAGCTCGTCAGGTGCTCACGCCCACCGACAGTGAAGGTGAGTTGACTCGACTTTCGCGACTCGCAACCATGTGTTCGACGCCGCACAAAGAGTTAGCAATCGAGACTTTGCATGTATTCAAGGCCCTACCACATCTCGCACCGTCTGTTACGATTTTTCTGTCATCGGTCAATGCTTTCGGCTACTCGATGGCGCACAAAGTAGATTTTGAAGTAGGAAAAAAGTTGTTTGCAGTCTTCGTGTTGCTTTGTGAAAGCGTAGGTAGCATCAAAGGCGACGAAAAGTTGGCTGATGTCCTGGCCCGGTTGGACGAGTAAGCCATAAAGTATTGAATTGTACGTTATTAGATTACGAAACGAACCCAAAGAATGTCCAAATTTTATACATCATAAACAACCTAAAAGATTGATTTGGACAAGTATCGAACTCTGCTTCTCAATCGTCTTTACGAATTGCATAGACACAACATCGAAAAAGATGAACTACCCAATAGTGTAGCAAATGGCAAGTCGAGTAAGTTTGTACCTATCGTTAAATGTTTCGACTCGTATTATGTCAAAAGTATAGATATTTCTAGCTGCCTCAAACTAACATTGAAATGTAGTGTTGGTGATTGATGGCATGGCCGCCGGTCGTTTGGATGGCTGCTGAGAAGATTGGCAAGGCCTAAAATCTGCGATTACCTTGCCAAGTTCGTGCTGCGAGCACTTTAAGTGTTAATGTTGTAAACCGTGTAATTTGACAAAGGCTCGGTGTGACTTTTTTAAACGGCAAGCGTACGTGTTGGTCTCATTCATTTTCCAACCCGAAGTGTGTATTGCTGTGTCAATAGGCTTGAAGTGTCGGCCATTCAGGAAATGTTATATAGGCGAAAAGTCTCAAGTGCAGCGAAAGTGGCAATAAATACATATCTGAAAAATGCCGTACGCAAACTAAATAGCAATAGTAAATTCGTTTTTCGACTACAAGCGATGATTCGCCAATACTTTCGCTCGATAAATCTAGGAAAATTCCGCCATTTGACGCTCGAGCAATCATGCATAGGGGCAGCAAACCTCGTTCATCTCGACATACACCGACTTGAGCTGCGTCCAGGATTCAATGCCGGCTAAACCATTTTCACGACCAACTCCAGACTTCTTGTAACCACCCCACGGTGTCTCCACTGGAGCAAGGTTGTAATTGTTGATCCACGTCGTGCCAGCCTGTAGCTCGCCAATCATGCGGTGAGCACGCGTCAAGTCCCTCGTGAAAACACCAGCCGAGAGACCAAAGATCGTATCGTTCGCACGAGCCAAGACCTCTTCCTCAGTGTCAAACGGCAGGATGCACATGACCATGCCAAACACCTCTTCACGTACAATGCTCATGTCATCGTTGCAGTCCACAAAAATCGCCGGAGTGAGGAAAAAACCGTTTTTGGTCGCTTCTGATGGCATGATCCGTTGACCTCCTCCCTTGAGCAACGTTGCTCCGTCCGCCACTCCCTTGCTAATATAACTCTGCACTTCCTCCATATGCTTTTCATTAATCATCGGGCCAATGTCTGTGCTCGGGTCCAGTGGGTCACCAATACGTAGCTTTAGCGTACGTTCGTGTATCCGCCACACAAAGTGGTGAAAAATCTTGCGTTGAACGAACACCCTTGTGCCATTGGAGCACACTTGACCAGACGAATACCAGTTGCCCATCATGGCTCCCGCTACTGCCTGTTCAACGTCAGCGTCGTCAAATACAATGAGTGGAGACTTGCCACCAAGCTCCATCGTTACTTTCTTGAGGTCTTTGGCTGCACTTGCATACACAGTGCGCCCAGTACCCACTGAGCCAGTAAACGAAACCTTGGCAATTTCTTTGTGCTCCACCAGTGCCTGTCCCGTCTCGCCTGCCCCCAACACTACATTAAAAACGCCTGCTGGGACCCCAGCTTCCAAGTAGGCTTCAGCTAATGTCAAGGCCGTGAGCGGTGTCTCCTCTGACGGTTTAAATACCATCGAATTGCCAAATGCCAAAGCAGGCGCTGACTTCCAAACTGCACTCTGTAGCGGATAATTCCAAGCTCCAATACCGGCCGTAGCACCAAGGGGTTCCCGTTTTGTATAAGCCCAACTACCTTCCGTTAGCTCTAAATGCTGACCCCCTACGGACGGACTTATGCCTCCATAGTAATTCAAACAGTCCGTCGCACTCAGCACGTCCGTCACACTCGTCTCAGCAATAGGACGACCAGTGTCAATGGTCTCTAGTGTTGCAATCTCATTCGTTTTGGTCATTAGAATGTCTGCCGCTTTGCGTAAGATTGCACCGCGCTCGGCGGGACTCAGACGCCGCCAGTGTTTCTGGGCAGATTGCGCAGCATTGACGGCCTCATCTACTTGCACCTTGTCAGCAGCTGTAAACGATGTCTCTGGCTTGCGTGTCGTTGCATTTAATAGCGTGAACTTTGGTGCCAACGCCTTAGGAGCCACATATTTTCCATTAATGAATGACTTCACGAGACGCGCCATAGTGGCTGGCAGAAGGGGTCGAATTGCGAAAACCCACGATACGGAATATGATGCTGGGAAATGTCAGGGCATGTACCGGTCGGTACGGTATACATGTAAAATGCTAAGGACAGGGGCGGCCCTGAAACACTCATGGTGTGCTTTAGAACGTTGGTGTCGACCAAGTGCAACTTTTAATGTGCTGTCTGGGGTCTGGCGCAGCCCCAAGACCTCGTTGCATCGTCGGCCGTGCCGTAGAAGTCAAGATTTTCAAGGTGATTCTCTTTCAATTCGATTTGGGAGTACGTTACTGGACAATGGCGCTGCTTCAAAGCACCGTGCTGCTACGTCTGAGCCAGTAATCACGCTACCGCCAAAGTATGAACTGCTACCAGATGACGTGCACTGCTTAGTAGGGCTTAACGGTAGTGGAAAGACGCAGTTTTTGGCTCGACTGCAAGACTTTGTTAAAGCGCAGCAGGCAAGGGAGGAAGTACCTGTGTCTTGCCGTCTAGCGAGCCTTAGTCTCGATGCTCATTCTGCATTTATGACTAAGCACGGAGAGCATGTGGTGGCTAATGTGCTCGGTGGAATCGGCGCGCCCACAGCAAGGGATCTAATCGTGCGACTTGGGCTCTTTCCCGTGTGGGAACAGCGAGTGCGTCACTTGTCGACAGGAGAAATGAGGAAGTTGCTACTTGCAGTGGCGCTGCTGGAGACTCCGAGGGTATCAGTGTTGATTTTAGACCAACCATTCGATGGCTTGGATGTTAATGCACGGGGACAGCTACAGTTGATACTTGGTCAATTAACGAGGGGATTTACCCGGTTATTAGTCGAGACGACCGGAGCCAAGCATGAGGCATTTGCTTACAAGACGCAAGTGTTGCTAGTTGTGAACCGACTGGAGCAGGTGTTTCCTGAGATCTTTTCGCATACTTTGCTTTTCAGACAAAGTGAAGCTGATTTTGAGGTTGTAGCGTGGTCAAAAGATAGAGAAGATGACGCACGGAACCGGGAGATGATGCGACATTTAAACGCGTTTTATACGAGAGAGTACGAAAAACAAACAAAGATGACGGACAAAGACCTTGTTTCGCTCGTCAATCAACTGTTTAAGTACCAGGCCAAAGCTCAATTCGCTCGCGATAACACGCCTGCCTTGCAATTAGATGGCGTTTCAGTCTCGTACGATCACAAAAGAATTTTGCTGGAAGATATTGATTTTGTACGCTATACGCACGAACATTGGGTTTTACTCGGTCCAAATGGCTCTGGCAAGAGCTCTTTCATGCGTGTCTTGATGCAAACACCGGGTCACGGCTTGACAAAGGGTGAGTTTTTTGTTTTTGGAGAGCAAGTCCGAGTCGTCGGCTCGGGTTTTCAAAGCGAGATTGTGACAAAAGGTTCAAAACCAAGACTGGAAGCTATCTCGACTGACCAACACGTTCAAATCTTGCACGAAAGCGTGCGAACAGAAAATGCAGAGAACCAGTCGGCATTCAATCTTATTGAAGACAATGCAGCAAGTCCAGAAGCTGCAAAGCTTACCATGCACTTGTTAAGGCTTCCGGATACCGTGCATACGCGTACTCTCTCGCAGCTCTCACAGGGTGAGCAAAAGCTCGTTTTAATCGCTCGTGCTCTTGCTGCATGCCCTCGGTTGTTAATTCTTGACGAAATTACCCATGGTCTAGATCCGTTTAATCGTGCGCACATTTTGCGAGTGATCGAAGCGATCGGTCAGCATGCAGCACAGCAAACCCACATGGTACTTGTGACGCACCACGAGGAGGAAATCACTCCTTGCTTCTCGAGCATTTTTGAAATTCAACACAAGCGTATTGTTGAGCGTTCTCGTCATTGTCCTGTAGACACAAAGTAGAGATTGTACAAATAAGGCATCGCGGTATTTCAATGTAGTACTGTTGATCAATTATTGTTATTAAATGTCATGATAATGACATCTACAGCAAAGGAATTCCTTACGAAGTGCCGTAGAGTAACGAGAGTCCATCGTTTGACATGCCAGTCGCACTGCGCAAAAGAGTTTCAAGCTCACGTTGACGTCGTTGACGGACTGTCAGGCCGATGCCAATCGCTACCGCTGAAAGCGCACAGAGGATAAGCAGGGGGTGGCGAAAGTTGCCCTGGGAAATGTCCTCGCTCAGCAAGGACTTCTGTGCATCCACACCGTTTGTGACAAATCCTCCATGAGGAACGATAGGGTCGTCCGTGCGGGCGCAAGTGGGTGGATGGTGGCCGACTTTGCACGTACAGGTTGCATTCGGTCCCTCAGGGCAAAACCCGTAGCCTGAGCAAAATGGTGTGATCGAGCCATCCGTCATGTAAACACCAGCTGACAACCAGCATGGATCAATCGATGGCTTCTCGATACTACTGTTTGACATATTCGTCGTAGCGCAAGCTTTCCCACTTACGGTCTTGCGGGGCTTTGGAAACTCGACAGCGTTGCTATAGCTGCTGGGATTCGTCAAACAGCCCTTGTCACTACCATTCGCTGCGCAATTGCAAGCAGGGAGGTCACCGGCAGCAACACAGACATCACCATTGAGCATTTTGTAAAAGCCCACCACATTTGAATCCATCCAGTGAGCACGTCCGAGTACTGCATTGAGTACAGCATTAACGGCATCGTCAAAATTGCCCTTGGTTTTCGCCTCAACGTTCGCGCACTGCAAATTTTCGCTCTTCCACTCTTTACATTTCGCGAGCTGACGTCGTAGTGGCTCACTGCTTGTTTGAATGAACGATGTGATCGACTCGTTACTCCACGTCGTTGCGCGTAATGACACCCAGCGCTGTTGAACGAGAGATGCAAACTGATAATTGCACGTCAGACGCTTCCAAAACGTATGAATCGTGTACATCCACGTCGTCTTGAAGCCACTTTTGCCATAAGCCAAATTATAATCCCAGACGGGACCAGCATTGATTGGCTGATCGCGATCTTTAAAGAAGTACGTACTGCGACGGTAAGCATCCGAATTCATTGATAGCTCGGAGTGTAAAAAGTAATCTACAAACGAGCCAATGTCAATATGCTCCGAGAGACCATCTGGGTTAGTCATGTTGTCGTAAAGGTATTGGTACAAACGAGGAAGTGGTCCAGTTTCAGGCGACACAAAGTAATCACGCATGGTTTGCGTGATAGTTTTTGGTTCTGGAAACGTCAGAACTGGTCTCGCGCCAGCACCAAATAATCCCGATGCTGCATTCGTCAGAAAATTGGGCGAGTAGTCACCGTAGCCAAGTGGATTGTTTTGCCATGCCCAACCTCCAGAGAGTTCTTCCTTGGTCTTACAAGCACCATTCAATTGAGTCAATGCAACTCGATTCGGGGTGTAAGCGATCTTTTCCAGGGCCAAATAAATGCCTCGATAGCGTGGTGTCCAGTCATCAGCTCCTAGTCTATCACGAACAAAGACCACAATGTGACGAGTCCGGGGTGAATACCGGTCCGTGTTGCGGAACATCCAGTGTGCAAGGTGGTTGCGAATCAAGCTTGCATCAACTGTTGGACCATTAAGCACGAACGTTTGATCGGCTGGAAACCCAAGAAGTTCACCGTCTTGATCTAGCTTAATCCCAATCTGGTGTTTTGAAAAATGAAGACTAGATTGCCCGCGGTAGTGAGCACTTGCGGGATACACTGCCGTTCGATTCCCCTCCAGACAATTGAGAGTGCCGTTCGCATTGTCAATAACTTCAATGTTGGCTTGGACAGGGTCTTTCATACAATCAGGTGCAGGAAATCGAGGCTGATTACATGTTTCGGTTGGTAATTTCACGCTAGTTGGTGACACAATGACGATCGGTAGCTCAAAGCAGGCTTTATCTGGCATTTTTAGATACAAAAATTAGTTTATCACACTGCCCAACAGCTTTGACAGATACCATAGGAAAGTCTTACTGTTATTTGATGCCGACCCGTTGCAGCGCAACGCGATCAAAACCGATAATAACGTCTGCGGAATTGTAAGCTTCATTTAAGCTGTGATCCAACGAGCTTACTCTTCCTGGTTCAAATTGGCAAATGTCCAAGATCTGGTAGCCGACGACTCATGGGAAATGACACGGTACTTTGTCCAAATTTCGTACTCATTCTTCAGTATGGTGAAGAGGTGGATCATATTATAAATTATCAAGATTTTAGACATATACTAAAAACAAATAAGCTACAAATAGTATTACATGGCAAATTCCACCGTTGCCCAATACATGAGCGCCTCGTCTCATACATCGTCTGCAAACTGCAGCCTACGTGTTGCGTTCCCTACGCGCAACTATGACGCAATTTTACTGCCATCTTACGTCAGTAATAAAAGCGAGGCAGTGTTATTTCCGCTCAGCTTTTTCTAGTTTTCGGAGGAATCGAAAACTTGAAGATTTGCTTTGATATGTCCTCGTCCACCATATATGAGAAAATCAGGTACAATGTCTGCTTTGCCCCAGAGAATTTCTGGCGTGTATTGTCTGGCGCGAGAAGTTTCGCATATCGTCCATCGTCACTGAGACGTAAAGTTCATCATCGCAAGTAAGGCACGTGCCGACGCCACAATCGAGTCATTTCGCCTATCTTCGTCGTTGTTGTGGTTGGTGAGTGCGCTTAAGAAATACAAAATTCCCAAAAATTTATGCACCTGGTCGTCGCCGCCCAACTCGCTTCGAACATCGACATAGCGTAAAAGAAATCCCAGTAATGCAAACGAATCCTCGATTAACTTCGTACGATCTTGGTCACTCAACAGCTCCCGCGTTGAGTTTGTAGACCGTGCATCAAATGTCTCGCAATCAAGTAGCTGGACCAAATTATAAATAATCGATCGGCACTCGTACGCGTCGCTCGGGAGGCCATGAGTGCTCTCGAGCACAATACGAATTCCTTCAGCTGGAAATGATGTAATGATAAAGAGCAGCAGCTTCACAATATGGTGTTGAAGAATTCGCAAGTTCTTGACCTCGCCCAGCGATATACCACTACCTGTATGACCCAGCATATTGGCGCACTGGTTGAATAGTAGCGATTTCTTAGCCTCGGCCTTCACTTCAATTAGAACTTCCGAAGCGCATAGTAGCTGAGAAAACAACCTGATTGCTTGCGCTTTAAGTGTAAATAGACTATTTGGTGCCACCAATATTGGAGTAATTATGTTACTTGACAGCAAAAGCTTAAACTCTGGTGCCTGATGCGCAAGGCCCAAATCGAGCCAAAAGCAGAGCACACACAAACCATTCTTCACAACGGCGGGCTCCTTAAAACTGGTTTTTACAATACGACAAAGCGTACTCATTAGCTCTAAACGAAGCTGCCGTTGTTCGGAAGCAGCTTCTGCCGTCGAATATTGCATCAAATTGCTTTGTACTACCGATTCATTGTCTATTTGAGCTGACAATAAATCATCCATCGAGGTGTGGCGCAAGCCAGAAATACGAGGGTGCTCCATACTGCTCAAACTTTGCTGCAATCTGGCAATTGGAGGCGAGTCGTCTGAAAACGATGACGCCACTAATAGAAAATGTTTGAAATGCGCACTATTATGCATGACAGAGTACATCACACGCAGTACACTGCAAACTACTGCCAGCGGTGTTTCGGCGGCGAGGGAGTGTATAAATACCGGAGCAAGCGCCACAGCCGAGGCGTCCCCCATCAGCATTTTACCCATTACATCGTACAGTTCTTGCGCACGATTCAGTGCCAATGCATTTTGCGTCACATTAGTCTTCATTGTAGCACTTGATATTGAGGCATGAGCTTGAGCGAATGCTTTCCCCGCAAGCTGGGAAAACACACTTTGCGGAACCGAAACTCCGCATACTGAATGTTGCAACGAGTCATTAAGCGAGTTACTGGATGAATCATAAACAAACTGCGACGGCGAAAAGCTGTGGCTTTCATGTGGTGGTTGCTTTTGGTCATCATCAGAATTAGCCTCTGTAATTACACAAGCTTCTTCAGTCCTCGTGCCGATCAGCAGTGTGAGCAAATCCCTTGAGGTTCCTGTAAAAAGGTGCGATATCAACTTAACGTTCTCCTCTCTTAAGACATAGTTGCCACCATTGCATTTTTCGCCTCCAAACTTTAGCTCTGTCTGTACACCAGCTTCCGCTCTTGGCACAAGCGATGACCTCATTACTTGTTGTGAAGATTGCAATTGGTCTTGCGATGTCCTAGTGTACTGGCTAGCAGCTTGCAAGCTTTCCTGCTTGCGGCGTTTGGTGGCCATGAGTCTGCGCTCGGCGTCGCGGCGCTTAGCCTCGATGATGTGCTTTTGTTGCAGCTGTTCCATCTCCTTAATCGCGCTAAGCTTGACGCGCTCAGCATTTTGTAGCTTCTCAGACATGAAAGCAAGATTCGATTCGAGTGCCGTCAGCCGTTTCTGCATCTCACTCTCTTTCTTGTCGCTCTCGTACTTGATTTCTGTCTCATAGAGCGACATACTGGACTGCAGATCAAAATTGTCTTCCTTTGCCTCCTGCAGCTTAGACGCTAGAATACGCAACATACCATTTGCTTCGCCCTTCTCACGCTCAAGCCGTTGTAGAGCCTCTAGTAGCTCGGCATAATTGTCTGATGGCGCGTTCATGCTCTCTAGTGCGGAATACAAGTGTTGCAGTCCAGCATGAGTGTTTGTAAGTTTTTACAGAAAGTTAATACCGATCTGATAAAATCTGAATATGTTCCGCGCCATTGGACATTTTAATGGAATTGATCGAGGAGACGAAGCCGGTGTTGGACACGACAATCACACCTGTTACTGTGCCGGTATCTAATATAGACGCTATACCGGCATCTGACCGTCCACTATTTGATGAGTATTACGACGATTGGGCTTCATTTGATGCCGCGATCGCGCGCGCGACGGCGGCATACCATCCAATCCGCAAGCGCTCGTCATTGACTTTTGAGGTTTACAACCGCACAGTGTCCAAGGGCAAACACGACCGCAAAAATATTGCCGAATTTTTATCTAAAACCTTTAAATGCACACATGGTATCAAATTTCGCTCGCGTGGCAGTGGCAAGCGGCTTCGACACAAGCTGCGCGACATCGGGTGCCCATTTCACGTCTACGCTTCGGCGGTGGAAAATGGACCAGACTCGTACCGTGTTAAGGTGCGTACGCATGACAAGCACAATCATCCCATAGGACCTGATTCACTGAAATTGATGAACGGTGCGCTGCACGAGTCGGACTATGAGCTGGCGACCCACGATGGGAATAGTGAGACTACGGTGATGGGACAGAACAACGACATGAGTACAGCAAGTACTCAGCTACATCATATGGAGCATGGGTTGACGACAGAAAATGCAGTGGAGACGGCGTATGAACGACAAATGAGAGCGCAATTGGCTGGTGCAGATGCCCAAGAGCGCGCTCAAGCCCAAGCGCAGGCAGAAGCTCAGGCACAGGCTGATGCTGAATTGCAGGTGTACCAGTATGCCCAGACTCAAGCACTGTTGACAGCTCAGGCAGAAGCGCAGACAATGTCAGAAGCTCATGCCCAGGCACGAACGCAAGCGATAATGCAGTCCCAGCAAAATCACTCGCAAGCGCAGCTTCATTCAGTTGACAATACTGATATTCTAAGCGCGAGCAGCCATGGTAGCGAATTGCTGGAGGGAGAGATTGACAGTACAATGGGTGATGATGTTTTTCCAAGTTCGTCGACTGCACAGACGACTACAGATGTTGCAGTCGTTGACAACAGCGATATGTCAGTCGATAATTATACTGATATTCGATCACCTGCTAAATTTGAGGAGACTATGACTCTTGAATCACTTCGCAAACGCATTGCAGACTTTGCCGATGAACGCGATTGGAACGAGGTAAGTGCTTTAAAAGTTTGACGGAATCAATCGAATTTTCTAATTTGTATTCTGTATTGGCTAGCTTCATACGCCTCGGAACCTGTTGCTGGCTCTCAATGGCGAAGTGGGTGAGCTTTGCGAGATTTTCCAGTGGAAGGGTGAGGTCAAAAGCACGGCGGGTAAACAGCGTATTATATTTTAAAGCTGATGCTGCAAATAATTTATCGTGCACTCGTACGTCATTCTAGATTGGTCTGCACGCGAGAAAGAGCACCTTGGCGAAGAATTAAGCGATGTATTAATATACTTGGTACGTCTTGCCGACAAGTGCGACGTAAATCTGCCTGCCGCTCTTAATGATAAGATTGCGAAGAACGCGAGGAAATACCCTGCCGATTTGGTACGTGCACTTTAGACTCGTAACTGAACTTTGTTTTTTGATGCAGCTTGCTGATCATACATTGTTATTTGCAGGTTCGAGGATCGTCCAAAAAGTATAACGAGTATAAGCGGTCGCGCCTCACGGAAGAATCGACATTGTTGTAATGGAAAAGAGAATATGTATGCGGCTGTATGTAAAGCGACTGACACTTAGATTGAAGATTATGTCAAACGTTGCAAAGTATTGCATCCGGCTGTATTTATTGCCTGTGCAGAGCGCCCTTTTGGTTCACCCCACCACATAAATAAACCCGGCTTAAACTTGCGCTAGATGTCGAAAGTAATTTAAAATTTATAACGTCAATTTGCAAAGTTAAAGAGAGCTTATCCATTCTGATCAATAAGATAGATAAACCTTTTTGGGTAGACCTGTCTAATCCTCGGGAGCATCACCATCAACCATACGGCTTTCGTTTTCAAGCTTCTCAATCATTTGCAAGAACTCCCTCTCCTCGTTCACGCTTACCACCTTTGGCTCCATCTTGACGGACATGGTTCCTTTTTTAGAGGTAATGCTTTCCCGTACGGCTTCAATAGCCTCATGCAATTTCTGGATACCCTTCTGCTTGTCCAACGTACTCGTAGTCATGACGTACATGGGCGGGGCAATCAGCTTGACCTTGACGGGAACTTCTTCTGTGCTGACGTTCTGAGCAGCCTGCAAAGCTGCGCGAATGGCCTCAATGCCCTGGTACGTAAAACACGTGACCTCAATGTCCGCGCGGATTTTAATGGGCTGCGGTGTAAGTCGACGACGTATTTGAGACTTAAGAGCCGTCAAAATTTCGGACGTGATATTCAGTTCTTCAAAGACTGCATCATCCGTAATACCCATTTTAAAAACATCATAACAGTGGACAAACTCGACCTTCTTTTCGTCTTCGCCAGGGGTTTCAATTTTGAACTTCTTGTAAAGTGGCCAGGCTACCTTTGCATACAAGTCCTCAATTTCCAAATGATTTTCCTGAGCCACTTGACGCAAAACACCGTGCACGGTCTTGGCCTTGTTGTAGCGCTCTTCGCACTTGGCAATGTCCTCAGGCGACACACGACGTTTGGACAAATCAATGTAGCCCTTCTCCTTATCCACACGCAGCACCATAACCACTTCGTTTTTACCCACGCGAATAAGCTTGTTGATAGATCGGATACGGCGCCGAGACAACTCTGACAGCAAAATCATGCCCTCGATATTGTTGTACTCAAGCAGTGATACGTAAGCACCCATCTCAGCGATAGAGCGCACGTTGACCATAACCAGCTCATCGATCTCCGGAAATTTTTGCTCATAGAAGCGACATTGTAGGTGAAGGATTTCTTGTGCTTGCGTTGTCTCCTCGCCAGGCACCACGGTGGAGGTCGTCTCAGCCATTAAATACGTCGGACGGATTTCTTCCTTGCAAAAGGGTGTGGTCGACACAGAATCTTGGCTTATTTTTGTAATATTAATAAGGCTGCGACCGGAACGGTTATTGCACGCATTGAATTCTCATGCGTTAGCGATCTAATAAGTAGAGAGGATGAAAGCAAGGATAATACTAAGCAGGTATGTACAATGTCGCGTGCTACAATGATCAAGTTGATACAATGTTGTTTAAAGCTAGCTACGTTGGCTAAGCTAACACTTAAGACACAATAATTTCTTGGCGAAATATTGCAATCTCAGATATATCTCTAAGTATACTGTCTGCCATGTTTCCTTTGTTGGATATTGGTTACATTCAGTCTTTTGCAATCGTGTGCGACACTATTTTTATTTGGTGAATATTGCTATCGTAATGCAAAATCTGCTCCTTGAAATCAAGTCAACTTTGTACCACGTAAAAGCGCCAAAGCTGTGTCGTGATTTCATATCCAGGTGTCCCTTTACAAGAGAATACAATAAATTTGATGGCATTCTAGGATCAAGGGCCCATTTTGTATACCAGGTGTTTTTAAGCGTCTTCTAAGACTGGCTCATCCATCGAACAGAGAAGGGTTTTTATTTTAAGGTCATAAGCTCACCATTTCGTTAAACGGTCGACCTCTTACAAGCTCTGCCATGGATCTCTCGATCATTCCAATTACTTCATCCAATAAAGCGGCTTGAATTTTTTTGTATCGTCGACGACGATTGCTCGATCCCTGCTCAGTGCGAGCGACTTTTGATGTAGTATCACATACATTTTGACTAGATAATGCTCATGCATATTTTTATAATAAAAAACTCAATTTAATACATGCAGTTTGTGATTGGCTGCGTCTTGTAGACTCGATACATCCTCTCGAAACAAGAGCCTTAAGATGGGGTGCTTTATGTCCTTTTCTTCTTACTTACATACACAGTGCCGCTTAAATCGATGTAAAGGACGCCTTGAGAGGTGTAGGGTTTCACACACGGCGACACGGGCGAAAGAAAATGTAATCTGTGAATCAGAACACTTGTGTCATTTGAGGCATCGATGACGATACAAGTGATACAAATGGTGTCCATTTGTATGCCAGCTAATACGAGCCGAGTAGTCTCGGTGACGAGGCCAACCAACATTAGTCGATAATCATCTTCTGACTTTCTACTGACAACTTTGATCTTTGCGACGTGAGAACAAAGCTTAACTTGTCGAGGCCTTATATTCTCACTCGAACTATGAAGTTAGCTTGTTATGACAAAAAAAGAGATTCGAGGTCACGTTGAGAGCGATCAGCTTCACCTTTACTTACTTTGTAGGTCCGATTGTCTTTGCCGGAAGAGCGGCGCATGCCAACGCATATGTGATAAATGCAGGATGTTAAGAATTTACAGGAGCTACGATGTTGTAAGGATTCCGTTCTTTTCTTGTGCCTACTTCTGCACACGGAAGTAAACGTGAGAACTCGATGCCTCAAATATATGTTAAAGTAGCTACAAGCTCTTGCAAAGAGAGTTGTTATAAATTCTCGTTCTCCTTATAACGACTCACAAATAGAAGAATCGTTTACAAGGCGGCCTCAAACTACATTCCGTCGACCTGATCAAACCATGATCGCTCTTGGTGAGACCTGAATTATGTGCATATGTACCAAATATATATTGTACCCTCATATGTTGTATTTTATGTAGCTCCGGCTTGTGGTCAGTTGCGAATTGGAGACGCGCTTTAAGAATGCCATGCTCACCGTTCTTAAAAAGCTAAAGGTTTGGTATGCGGTCGGCCCTTAATCTAAAACCAGCAAGACACGATGGCTGACCAATCATTCAGCGGCTGCGTGGAAAATGGATTTTGGCTATTGTTTTCTCCTTAATACTGTTTATTATCCCATCAATCGCTCTAGCAGGAGCAAACTAGCCTGCATGGGGTCTCAGGCTTTTAAATCGAAGCCCCACAATTAGATACACAAGCGTAATTTCATAACTTAGTATGAAGACTAACTATAAACTTAAAGTCAGGAAAATAGAGATCTGCGAATCGTAATAGACCTATTTTTAAAACGAAGTCTGTGGCGTAAGCTTGTACTTCCTTGATGCGGCAGCCCTGCTGCACTTGGTAGCTTTTGTATTCTTTTCACACTCGTGACGTTTTTATTAATTTTAAATCAAAGAAGCTGGATTGTCCCGTATTATAGATTACGAACTGAATAAGATGACGGTTCTACTCGACCCTTCGTAAGGTGCAACGCATGCTTGCGTTAGGACTTGACTTCATTGCACGCATCTGAAAACATTTTCTGCTATATGACATTCCTGCTGTAGCACCTTCAGCAGAAAGCGACCAAACCTCTGCAGTCGGAGATGTCAATTTCTTAGCCAGATTTCCCACCTAAGCCAACACTATTCACTGTGGGTGTGAAAACCTTAAAAGGGAAAAAAAGAGAATCACCAGCGTAAACTCAGGTAGAAAGAATGGCTTTGAAATCTTCCTGTTTGAAAATGTGGTTTAGACTGTCCCAAAGAGCTCGATGGGAGATTCATCGATGTGCACTTCATCAGCTGCGACAACATTATCCACCGAAGCATCAGCAAACTTAATCTTTTTTCCACCTAAGTAAGCGCTTTGTGTTCAATCACGCTCTCTTGCAGCCCAACAGAAAAAGAAGAAGATTTTGAACAAGCTTAAGACTTAATCCTTTTTTTGACTAGAATGGCATATAGTCTTTTCTCAAAGAGGGTTGTAGTCTTGTGTATGCTCCGTACGGGCGCGGTTTGGACGAAGGTGCTCCAAATAAAACCAACCTCATTTAAGTAGGCTTTGTCATCTGCTTTTTATTGCCGAGTGCAGCTTTTAGGCACGTGTAAAGAGCCTACAAAGCAAGGGTCAATTATGTAGTCTTGACCTCGTGGAACATAGATATACCGATGATAGGGATGTGCTTCTCTAACCTTAAGGTCATCGTTCATCTGCAGCATTATCAGGTAATGTTGACCGTATGCTAAGGTATCAGGGGCGAGACTTTGATGACGTATGCGGAAAATCCCGTAGCTCATTAAGCATCGCTCCTTTTGTACTGTTGTTGCTGTGAGTCCAGTGTATCACATTTGGCCCAAGGTCGGAAATTTGAAGCGCTGTTCTTCTTATGCATGTAAAGCGGTACGCGTTCCGCCCAACGGGTCTACGATGGGCTCATCGCTTTGCTGGACGTCAATATAGACGTTGATGCGTCTATGCACCATCGTGTCAAGGCTAATAATACATAAAACGCCTCACCGAAACCTTCGATCTTTTTATAAATAAGACCGTATTACATAGCATAGCGCTCATCGAGCAGTACAAAATGTTTCGCTGAGCGGAGAGGGCTAAAGTAGTCATATAAAAAATGCACTCGGTTATATACTCTTACAAAACTGGTCAGGTAAACAGAAAGATCAGCCTGGATTGTATTCGTTTAGTAAACGCTCTTCTTGACACGTATGAGATGTCCATGACAGAATTTAAATTGACATGTTAAATGGACAACATAGCCACGATAGTGGTCACTTGACTGAGAAATAGATCACTATATTACAAAGCGCACTTAAGAAGGCACTGACGAGATGACCATTCGATCGATGGGTCCATTATATCTTCATTATAGTTTGGTTAATGTTTACTAGGATGGAGTGAATTGACTCAAATTAATAATATTAAAATCCTGTGACACGGCAATGTCATTTACCAAACGGATAGTACGGCATAATCGATGCATTCTTTATTACAAAGCACAAACTGATATATGTATTGGAAATGAAAGTATTTTCGCTTTGTACCAACAATTTGTACATAAAGCCAAATGGCAAACAAGTGCTCTTTACAGCTAACTATGGTTACCACTCCGGCATTGATCATGGTCAATTTTACTGGTGAAAGGCTTTGGACGTAACTGTCCATGATTTCAGTGCTCTCAAAGGCGCTTTCGACACTTTACCGTCGAAAGACGAAGTTGTTCACACCCCACAGGACATATGACCGGACAAACTTTGACGTCATTTGCCCATAATCTTTCCGAGCATGAAAAGATAAATGTAGAGAATACATTGCTCGTCAATCGAGTGTACAAACATAGATGCGCGTATGTTGTCGATAAGTGTATCTTTGACACGGAAAATATTTTTTTATCAATGTTGCATTGTTAAAAGTAGAAATAGTCTTTGTTTAACAATCGAGCTTTACCAGCTCTTTGAATGAGTTTTGTTTAGGTGTGTGTTCCTAGGTCGGACACGTTCACAGCAAATTATCCGCACTCCGATGATCAGACCCGGGAGTTTAGAATGTCAAACGTTTACGCATAAGAATGGGCCTCAATAATTGTATGCTCAGGAGCAAATTAATTATGAAGCAGCAGTACCTGCATCGCAGACAGCTTATTAGCATTCAATTATACAAAGTCTTCAATCACGAAATTTGGTGGTTGCTTGTTCCTTCCCAGATAGGAAAACGCTTTTAGAACTTTGGATTTAAAACCCTTAATCGCGTTCATTGAAATTTAAGTCTTTGACTCCCTTACGCATCGTAGGAGATCCGATATTTGCAAGCCTTCTTCCTTTAGCCGCAAATTAATTGCGTTGCTAACGTATGCGCGTAAAACGATATGTTGATTGCCAAGGCTCGAGAAGATCTATCAATGTAGGCTTCCTAACCGTATCCGATACACACTACGCTGAACGTACTCAAGGCACTATGTGGACTTCCTTAAGCTGCATAATGACCCAGGCCAGGAGAAAATAAATGAGCTAGCGCCGAGGCATGCACAAATATAGTCACCGAAGGCCGATCCGTTAGATGAGCCAGATTCTGAATAGATGTCTCGATGGGAAATGATTGGAGCGACTTTCTCGCAAAAGTGATCGTTAATCCGCTTAAGGCTTGAACTTTAGTCAAGCTTCTTAGAGCTGCAGTATCCAGTGTATGGTGAGCGAAGACGGCCAGTCATCTTGTCGGTGTTACCGCTCGCTAGCTTTTGATTAGCTCTATCAGACGCCAAACCGCGACCGATATCAAAGCAGAATGCACGCAGTGCGTAGCATTATACTTCTCCTTGTCTATTTTCTTTAAATTGCAGGAGTGGTAAGCTTTTTTGTGCGGCAGTGTTGTCAGAGTCAAACCCGCTATTGTTTGATGTGAAGATCCAAGCCCATAAGCTTTTAAAGTTTGAAGCATTGCTTTGGCAAGTCTGATCTATCATTGTAAGCACTGTTGGTCATGACATTCATTGTCTCTGGCAAGACTAAGCTGCCCCTACTATGCTGAAAAGTACAACGACTACTACCAGAGCTTTTTTAGTGACCGCTAATGATGCGCTTCCCACGGAAGCATGAGCTTTGGACTATTGTTTGCAGAACGTCAGGTTGGCAACAAGCCTTTCGCCAAGCGAGCTCAAAACGAAGCCACGGCTTTATTTTCGCATTGACTTTGCTAAAGCTGTCGTGAAGCGAGCACAAAGTACACTATGTGGAAATCTTCAGTCGGCGCATCAGGTACATTACCGACAAAATTAGCTTCTGCATATAAGAGTGAATTGTTTTATAGGAAACATTTTTCTTCAAATAGCGGATGGAACTGAGCTGAAGAGAATGACATCATCCGACCAAGCTTTACGCCAGGCTGACGTAGTCTCTATTCACGACGCATACGGTGTCCATGTGGGCCTAAGACTCTCACCACAAGTGCAATGGCTACATGTGTAGTACAAAAAACTGCTTTAGCTTTCCTTCTGTGTATTTCGCTTACCCAAAAGTTTGTGTGCAATTTCTTATCATCCGAAAACGTCTTCAGGAATGAGTGCAGATAGAGAATGTTCGAATAGGCACTGCCACACTAAATTGCCATGCATGAACACTTATACCCTGCTTTCAGACTGTTAGAACCCAAATGATCAGACGTTTAATTAGATAGCGGTGAAATAATTTGTAACTAGTTGATGGTTGATTTACTTAAAGCGAAGCTGTGTGGTTGATCAGATTCTGTATACTCGATCGAAGCTTGCCGTTTGATCGTGATCTTATAGCAATTAAAAATCGATATTGCTGGTAATGCCTGACCATCATGATCCACCAAAGTCGACCTCTTCACGACGTTGATTTAGACATATTTCTTTTATTTCTATCGAAATGACTGTACCCTGTTGGTTCAGAACCGACTGACTGCCACTTAACTTTGTTTGGTTTGCGGTAGGCAAATTGATCGATATCACATAACATCTATCGAGTCGGCTGTCGATCTCGATGACTGCTTCGCAATGCTAAGGCAAACTGTTCTACCGTTGGTTCCGACAATGCTGATTTCTCTGCTTCGATTGAGATAAGTCGTATGACTCACCAACTATTCTACTTTGCACTGCTAGCAACTCTACTAGAAAAGCATGCACTCGTCAGTATGATACGTTACAAACTACGCTGAAACTAGGCAAATATCATCGAATACTAGCAGTTGTTTCAAGAGCACGAACTACATGTGTTGCTGGCGGTACAACTTTTGAAAAGCCGAAGCGTAGAATAGACACTTTTCAGCTGACAGCTATAAATTATGAATGAGAAATGTATTCGATAAACACAACTACGGTCCATTAGGTCTCCTTTACAGGAAAATTATGAACGATACCATGTAAAGCTATCACGCATGCAATTGCAATTCTCAACCTGATGACTAAGCTCAGCACAGATAATACCCTGTGACGGGCAAGGTTGTGTCACTCCCGTGCATTCACCAGATAAAGCAACATTTTGAACCTGCAATTATCAAGCGACAACGTATAGTTCCCTCAAAGTAAGAATCCATCAAAAAAAGTTTACGCCTTCAAACATTGGATATGATTTAAAATATGTCTTCGTCTATATACTCAGGGGACTAATTTAGACGAAACGTGTAAACTATTGTTGCAGAATATCTGACAACAAAAGAACGAATTATTAATAGAGCTTTGATGTAGACCTTCTTCCAATTCATACTCAAACAAGCCATACTGAACGCAACTGCTCGGACCGATCTACGCATCAATCATGCCGAGTTCGGCGACTTTGGAGAAAGAGAAAGTCGTACCCATGATTTTTCGACGGCATGGAGACACAACACCCAAAACCCGCAGTCATGCATTGGGAAACACCAAACCTGCGTCATTCTACATTCGAGAGCTAGAGCGTCAAGGCGACAGAGGAAGTTTTACGTTGCCGAATGCCTCTGCGCTCTTGACAAGCTGTCCATTTAACCCGAAATTCATTGCTTATGACAAGAAAGTCTTGCGTTTCGAAGCTTACTTTTTAGAAGCTGTGCACGAGAGTAATCTCGAAAATTACCGAGTCCGACGTTGCGAAGTGCTGTATTACCTTGAGGACGATACGTTGCAGATCACAGAGCCTAAAATCGAGAATAGCGGTATGTTGCAGGGCAACTTTGTCAAGCGGCACCGCATCCCACTGTCGGAATGTGACGGGCATGGGAACCTGCAGTACTTCACAGTGCGTCATTTGAACGTGGGTCAAGAGTTGACCTTTTATGGGCGAACGTTTCACATTATTTCGGCTGACGACTTTACGCGCAACTACTTGACTGCGAAAGGAGTCAATGTTCCTCCCGATGAAGGGGTTCCACGGGACCCGTACACAGTACTGCGTCAAGCACACATGGCTCGTGAGACTGGGCAGGACCAAGACGCGCACTATGGCAAGAAAAAATACCCCATGAAGGATTTTATGGAGGCTTCGCTGGGCAAATTTGCGCGGCCGAATGACGACCTGCGTCGATTCCTCGCTCACGATCGCGAGGTGCTACGATTCTTCGCTCTTTGGGACGACACTGAAAAGCTCTATGGGATTCGCCACCGGTACACGCTACACTATTTCTTGGCCGACAACACAATTGAGATTCTCGAATCGTACGACCGAAATTCCGGCTGTGATCCGTTTCCAAAATTGCTCAATCGAACGAAACTTTTGAAGGATTTGAAACATCAAGCTTGTGCTGCAGTGTGTGAGGAAGGCGCGGACGATGAAAATGGTGCTTTGCTTAATTATTACTCGTGGAATGATTTTGGGATTGGTGAGTATCTGCAGATTTACAATCGGCGAATTCTTTTGTTGGACGCCGACGCGTTCACGCGGTCATGGTATAAAGGGCACAACATGATGCTTGCCCCTGCTATTACGGTTGAGAATAAAGTAGTGGCGTTACCGACCTTTACACCACCAAGTCATGATGGATTGGGCTCTGAGGAGGATTCACTACAGTCGTGCTACCATCTATTGCCAAAAGCTCCACTTAAGAGCATTGAATCTCTCGATACGACTGAAGTACTGCGCTTCCGTGGTCGCTTTGAGACTGAAACACCTGAAAATCGGGCACGTCGTTTCATTATCTCGATCATCGTGTCCGATCAAAGTGTGACGATTATTGAGCTCGTGCAACGCAATTCCGGAATCGTTGGCGGCAAGTTTTTGGAGCGCATGCGTGTCAAGCGTACCCGTTCAGATGGATCTGTTGTAATGAGCAATGGCCGCATCTCGTGGCTTGAACTAGATGACTTTTTCATTGGAGCTCGCGTTCGTATATCAGGCCAGACTTTTGTGCTCTTTGAAATGGACGAGTATAGCGCCAAGTATATGGAAGCTCGACCCGCCATCTTTGTGCGGTCTGACAAACTTGCTGTGCTTCAAAAAGTTCGCACCCAAGCGGACCAGACTTTACTTGCATCTCGCTTAAATGAGTTGCAAAAGATACAACAAGAAATTGACGTCGATGAGTTGACGTTATTGCTAACTGATGTGGTGGGTGACATTGCGCAGCACGACGTCCATACTATTGTTCGAAACTACGGCGACAAGACGAGTATGAAGATTGACCTTGAGAGATTGCTCCAGCTTTTACTTTAATGCTTAAAGTAGATGCAATTTACCATTTTAACTTTAATTCTCGTATAATATATGTTAATTGACACTATTAAAGGCTAAAATTCTGCCTTCTCCTTAAGAGATCCAAGACGCTCGATGGCTGCTAAGAAGTCTACGCTGAAGAAACAGGCCAGCGTGGGCAATATCTCGGAAGAGATCGAAGATGACCTAAGCACGCTACCCAATATGAAGCTCTCGCAGCTGCACTTCTTGCTGCAGCACCACAACTCGGCCTCTTCGACACTAACTGCGGACGTTGCCGCTGCTTCTCAAACGCAAGTGCTAGAGCTTGTAAAGCAATACGATATGACGCCCTTCTATCGCATGGTGTGCAGTGAATTTAAGTGGTCTGTCGATTCAACACTTGAGGCTCAAATGAGCAACAAGAACGCCGAAGAGCTGACAGCGCTCGATGAACGACTGACCGATGCCGAGCAGAATCTAGGAGATATTGAGGTACTCGAGGCATTGTTGGCCAAGGCACGAATGTACTCGCGCATTGGAGATAAGGAAAAGGCGCTTGAAGCGTTCAAAGTTGCCGGAGAGAAGCCGCAGTCGATAAATCAAAAGATTCTGGTGGCGCTGCACATCATTCGCATTGGACTCTTTTTCTCCGATCTCGAGCTGGTCGAGACGCACATTAAAAAGGCTACGGTGTACGTTATACAACACACTTTTTCCACTTGATTTAAAGCTAATTTTTCTATTACACTAGACTGGTTGATGAGGGTGGGGACTGGGACCGTCGTAATCGGCTCAAGGTGTACGAAGGTTGCTACTTATTGATGGCACGCGATTTTAAAAGAGCGTCTTTACTGTTCCAAGAGTCAGTGGCAACGTTCACGGCCACGGAACTGATGCCGTACAACACAATGGTCTTTTACTGCGTCATCACGTGCGTGCTCAGCATGAGTCGCGTCGACCTGAAGAAGAAAATTGTGGACTCGCCGGAGATTCTTGCGGTTATCGATGAGATTCCGTACCTTGCAAACTTTTTAAATGGACTGTACAATTGCGACTATAAGCAGTTTTTTACGGCCATGGTTGATATCCAGCCCTACATTTTGCGGGACAAGTACCTCTCGACGCACTCGCGCTTCTTGTATCGCGAGCTGCGTGTGCTTGCGTACGCTCAATTCTTGGAGGCTTATCGCAGCGTTACTATTGCTTCAATGGCGACTGCATTTGGTGTAAGCGTCGACTTTTTGGACACGGAGCTCGCTCGTTTCATTGCTGCTGGACGACTGAATGCTAAGATTGATAAAGTGGCGGGCGTCATGGAGACCAATCGTCCAGACGCCAAGAATGCGCAGTATCAGGACGCGATCAAGAAGGGAGACTTGCTGCTGAACCGGATCCAGAAGCTTGCTCGAGTGATTAATGTCTAGGTAAGTTGGTTTTAAGAGCTCAAGTGAGCTCGTGATTGCAGCGAATTGGTCGATGCTAGGGCTCTAAAGCACCATGACAATCAATGGAGACTGAAAAGTAGCTCTTTTACCCTTGTCAATTCACTTCAATAAAAAGAAAATACCCCCCAAAAAATTAATTTTAGACTTAATGTGGCAGCCAACGAATTAATTTTTTCACACAATTTAATTTTGACAAGCAACAATTGTGCCTGACAGAATGAAATTCATTCGCGACGCCTTCGTGCTCAAAAAGTCAAGAAGCAATTTCGCAACCAAAACACGCAAGTGATGACCACGATAACAGATCCTGTGGTGTATTTTCACTCTATGGCGCGCCACTCAATCTGTGCTTAGCAACGCTGCTGTTCTGAGTGAGCGGCGAGTAGTACACATACACTCCGCCATGTTGGTCTTTGGGTTGACCAGAACACACCGCTGTCTTCGCGTCAATTAAGCTAGCAATGCGTTCCAGCTGCTCTAAACAATCGTCTCTTAATTGGTGAGCTTGGGCAAACTTGATCGTAACCTTGACTTTATGGCCCTTGTTCAAAAATCGTTTCAACTGATTCACTTTCATATTTAAGTCGTTTGGCTACAAATTATAAATCACCAAGAGATAGTAAGACGGGAAAAAACAATCATCATCTTACTTTTCGCCATCCAACTTACCGCAATCGTTGCACCAATCACGACTTCTTTGTCAGTTTTCACCTTTTGCTGCTTATTGGCACTCTTGCTGGCCTTCTTAAGCTCATAAGTCCGCCTATTCGTGTCAAAAATTCTGCAAATTGTCGGCAATTTTCCCTCAGGTGATACCTGCACAAGATCCAGGCCTAGGTTTTGCGCTTCTTCAATGGCCAGGTGGATGGGAACGTCTGTGTGCGAAGTGCCACCGTCTTCCACGATGTTAACTACCAGCGCATTGATATCATCGTTGATGTTGCCCCATTTATCTACAGAAGCAAAGCCACGTAGCAGCGAAGAGTGATTGTTGCTCACTACATTAAGCGATCGCCACGTGTAACGCACGGCTGGACGCACCAGTGAAGGCAGCATCCTTACACCAAATTTCGAATAAATGGGGACTTTATTCTAAATTATATCTCATACTACCGGGTTTTAGGTAAAACACTTACATAGTACTACAGTAATATTTTAGTAGTAGTACTTTATTAGAATCTTAAGTAGTAGTACTACAGTATAATTTTAAGTAGTAGTACTATGCGCTTCGAATCAATGCACTTTGTACCCGAAAATGCGACCTATTCAGCTTATCGTGGGTACGTACGCGTAAATGAGGATGAATTTGTGGTGCGTGTGAGCAATGTAATGTACGACGAGCGCATAGGTCGAGTTGTGCTTGATGCAGCTCAACTAGATGTCGATTGTGCACTCGCCACGTACTTAAAGCCGCACAATGCGACCTTGAAGCTGCGATTGGCGCAGGCGTCCTCCCTCGCGGGATTCGCGGCTGAATTGGAAGAACTGGTAGCGATCTGCTGCAGAGTACATACGAAAAATCAAGTGGCATTACCCAGTGCTACGTATTACACGAAATTGATGGAGGAAATGGACGTTTTGGGCTGGAATCGACTGGGTCAGCTTAGCGATGACTTGCGCTCGCTAGAGCTCAAGGCCCAGGACAAAGCGGGACGAGCTCATACGGTTCGCGTATTGCTGCCGTTGCAATTTGACACGGTGGGTTTTGCTGTCAAGCCAGAGTGTCGTGTAGATGCACCCGATACTTTCGAGCTGCAGTGGCCGCTCGACACCAACGAGACCGTGTTGGTCGAGGTTGTCAAGCAATTTGAGCACTTTTTAGACAAGTTTCAAGGCTTTTGGAATGCTTTGGATGCTCTTGATGAAGCAACATGTGTTCTTGAGCATCATGCAACTAGAGCCACAGGACGAAGAAGAGTGGCGCTGGAACAGCATGCATCGGTGCAGTTCCAAGTGGATCCGGTGAATCCAACGGCGATGTTGACAGAGATAAATTTTTTTGGGAACCAAGCAACCGTCGGCTTGCTGTGTGAACGTTGGAATACCAATGCTGCAAGTTTGTGGGATGTATCAAAAGCGTTGCATGAAAATTTGGAAAAGGTGCTGAAAGTCACGCTGCCGTCTCCAAAGACGACAAAGCCCAACGAGTTTGTGGTCGAGTGCGGGATTTGCTATTCGTACCGCTTGGAAGAAGAGGAAGGAAATAAAAAGTTGAGTAAACGCAACGCTGGGGCGACGATGCAATTAGCAGAACACGGCTCACGCATTCCAGACTGTTTATGCGAAAATATCAAGTGCAATCGACCCTTTCACGTTAAGTGCCTCTTTGACTGGCTCCGGTCGCTGCCGACGTCGCGCCAATCCTTCCACACAGTGTTTGGCGAGTGTCCATATTGTCGAGAAGCAATTTGTACAAAGTATCAAGCAGCGATTTAGCTGCACGAGGTTGAAGCAACAGTATTATGTGAACGGGTCACGTGAAGGTATATACATTTAGATTCACTGCTGTGCTAGCAAGTGGGTCAGTCGCTACCTATGTTAAAAGCGCCTGAGATATAAAAGCTGCTACTATTTCATACCTCGCCCGCTACTTCACTATTCGTTGCTTTTTGTACTGTTTGCTGATTGCGCACAATGTTTATCGAGCCATCAGCATTGACACGAATACACTTCGACGGTTTGCCACTGTCACGGTCCTCCTTCTTTTGTCGACGACGACGGCCAGATGTCTCTCCTCGACGATCCTCACGAAACTCACCATATGGGTGCGCTCGCGAGTCAGCGCCGCGTCGTCGGGACGAAGATCCATACTCTCGGTCATTGCGACGGCGACTGTCTTGCGTATCTTGGCGCTGGCTACCTCGGGCGTGGTACATGCCTTTCTTTGGAAATTTTTCAGGAGGAAAATCATCATCTGTAGCCATTCGCAGCAACACTCGCCACGTCTTGTCAGCTGGTTGTGAACGACTACTTATGGAAGTACCCAGATGCCACTGCGATCGATTAAAAGCAACATCAGGTACGTCTTCGTTGCCAGTGTCTTTCATTGCCATTGCAGCGCCTTCAGCAACATTCTCGGCATCCGCCATGTCGACATCCCCTCCAGCCACAGGCATATTGTCCATCATTTCTTCTTTCTGCTGTAAAGTTTGCGGTGGAATTTTCTGGCTTAGAGCAACAAGTGCTCTTGCAGCGTTCAAATTGTCATGAAACACAATGGTGCATGAACTGTCGTTGATCCATTCGACGTACGCTGGGGCAAACTCTACGAAATAATGCATCACGTCATTTGTGCGAACTTGCTGGAAATGACTGTCAAGCGAGTACATGTGCAGTGCATCAGTACGAAATTCCACTGCTTGGTCTTTTATAATCGGTGCTTTCACATCACAGCGCTCACGACGCACCTTCGTATTCGCTGGAATTAGACCCGTCATCGCTTGTCGCGAACGATCTTCCTTCGCCGATAGTCCAAACTTTTGCGCACGCGCACGCAGCTTCTCCTGATCATGCTGCCTCTCGGCCCATTCTTCCTGAGTCAAACCTAGTTTCAGTGCTCGAGCAGTCTCGGATGTGTACTCGACTGCAAACTGTGGCGTGTCAAAACGCTTCATGCGCTGCTCACGCTTGCTCTGCTCCTCGTGACTTGTCAGATCAATGCCTGTCGAGAAGCCAGACACAATGGTACCAGTGCGCTGAAGTTTCCTCACCTCTCTTGAATCCACAAAGTTTTTAATATCAGGTGGTGCAAATGACGTGCCAAATCTTTCAGCACGTCGTTTTGCCGCTACATACTCTGCCCCATACTGCTGATGCTGTTCTGGGGACAGAAGGTCCTCCTTTCCCAGTGGATCAGCTCGTACAATTGGTCGCGGGGTAGGATACGCTGCCACGTTACAAGCTGCAAGTGCCTCTGTCTGGTCTTTGTAAACTCCATGAAGCGCAATGCTCCGAAGTGACACGGATTGATCCCACGACGTGAAGGCGAGTTGCGTCACACGAACAAAGTCTTGGTCCTGCACCGTCGAAAGAACGTCTTGCCCTATTTGAGCACCCACACCGACCGAAAAGTAGCCATGCTGAACATCGACTACGATCCAATATGGCACAAATTCCGAAGCGGAGCACGTACGGCCCGTAAAGACCCGGGCGAGATCAATCTCCTTAGTGCGTCCCGAAGCCGATTTCCGCCACACGAGCTCTGTGTTTCCACTTGTACCAATTGCCACCTCGTACTTCCAATGAAGTTGGGAACTGTTTTGCTTTTCAGCGCTGTTTACGTCTTCAGATTCGGTAGAAACCTCGACAGATGGAGCGAAACCTACGCGCAGATCTTCTCGTGTTGACGCCTCGAACTGAACGACTAGAGCGCAAAGGGAGGACAGAGTTTGATCATTGTTTGTGCCGTCTATTACACTATCTGTAGAGTGTATCGGAGTGGATCGCCAGTGGCGATAGCGCCCGTACAGCGCACCCAAGTGCAGTTCGGCGGGTGGTGACGCGTCCATAATCGTTCAAAGGATAATATTTTCTTTCCTGAAAACTATTCGTCGTTTACTATTAAATTTCCGATTATGGCCGAAAGTAAGCTACAAGATGCCGTAACGAAGCTGGTGGACCGCTTGGATCGCACGATCCTGCGCGACATTCAGCGCGACGGCTACTTGTGTGCTGCGAAAGTATTTGAGGACAAAAACTTGTCATCCGAGCAACTAGCGGCCGCTGTAGAGCGCTGTCAGATGCCGACGCAGCAGCTCAATCAAGTTTTACAACAAGAGATGCAAAAGTTTCAGGACCGAATCCAACGTTGCGCGCAAGATTGTCAAGACAAGGCCCAGGATGCACTGTCTGCTGGTGGCCAGCCGAGTGAGAAGCAAGTTACGCGTGCACAAAAGGACATGGAGACGTGTGTCAACCGCTGCGTGGACTCGCACATAAGTCTGTTGCCCAACATTAGCGCTCGTTTCGAGCAAGCTGTGGCTCAGGTCAAGCACTAGCACTAAGCTACAAACGATAGAGAAATGGAGCACAGGTTGCGGCTCTTATACTAATAGGATTACCTATCTTTTTGGGCCTGGACTGGCCTACTATTGTTACAATTAATCAAGGAACGATTACAGCACGGTAAGCTCTCGGTCCCGTACTTCTAACTTGACGTCGCACATCTTGACAGCCGGCACGCTGCTTTCTGGAGATGCCGTTTCTTGCGCACTGGAAGACTCAGTCGAATCCTTTGTTCTCTTTGCCCGTTGCTCCTTACGACGGCGCAGCATCCATTCGTACGTGCCGTAGCCCAGTACTAGGAGCCATAGGTGAAAGCCCAAAAGCACAAAGTACATGAACATGCACGGGATGGAAATCACCAAGCACATAAGAAAGCAGCCTCGTACCACATAACTAACCGCTTCTGCGTCTTCGATCGGGTAATAGTACAGCCACAAGACACACAGCGCTGCGTACACTACTTGAAGTACAAACTGTAAGGTTCCCGTGCACGCCACGGTAAAGAACTGCGCATAGTTGCTTTTCCCAATGCACGTCTGGAGCCACGTACAATGGTGATCGAGTCCCGGCACTGCTTTTCGACACAATGCACAATACCGCGTCTTTTCCCAACGTGGACCCACAAGTCTAACACCACACCAGCCATTCGGTAACGAATCTTCTACAGGTACAGCCGGGTCGATGGTTTCGCACGATCTCCACGAAATGACCAAGACTGTCGTGTTCACCACATGCAGTCCTACAGCCACAAGTGTCTGTACAGACAGGCGCAGTGTCATTACAACCAGCTTTTCTACCCACTCAATTGCCGTCGTACCATTGTGATCATTGCAACGCGACTTGGTTCGTCGTCTTTGCCGTCTTGGCACAACCATAGATATAGAATGCCTGTCGCTCCAAAAAAAAACCAGAGCGCTGAGAGGGAGTGACCAATCCACGAGATCACCTGATCACGTGAGTATGGCGGCTCAAAACCATTGAGACGCTGGACGGGATCGCTTTTGCTGCAAGGCGCTTCACTCTTGCTGCTGCTATGCGGCGATTGATCCATGACAGCTGAATGATGCCGACTTTTCATCAATAAAACATTCCATTACATCTAAATATATAACAAAACATTGTTATGTCCTTTTTGAGTATACTGCCATTATCCTACCATATTCATACGGATTCTACCGTATGTTCGCACGATTAGCCGATATGAGATTTAGTCTAACTAAAAAAGGACCGACCCTGTGGCTCGAGCGGTTCGCCGTTCGACCCAGTACCGGAAGGTACCTGGTTCGATACCCATAGGATTCGAATTAAGGCAGCCGAAGATAGGTCACTATAGTGGATGAGCTATCACACCCGAGTGTGTGACTGCCCTACCAACTCGCGCCCGATTGGGTTAAGGTTGGTTAGGGGACGCCCACTGCCCGAAAAAGCCCCTTAGTGTAATGAGGGGAACGGAACCCGGTCCCAATACGGGTTGGATTGCTACCAACATCCGCGATAGTGGCAGCGTAGTCCTAGCGCGTGGGTTTCGGTAACTTAAATCTCTAACCAATAAAAGGCAACTTGAATGCTTTTAAAGAGATCTTGAGTGGGTTTAGAAGCGTGGGCCAAAAAATGCAGCTTAGCCCTCTTCTTAATCAGCGATGCGTCAACTAAAACGCTCATTTGATTTCATTTTGTGAAAGGGTCACACAGCACCTTGCACAGAGGAGACGTGCAGAAAGGTATATGATCTTTGGGTAAACAGAATCCCCGGTCGTAACGATACGAGGTGTGCAACAAAATGCAATTAAAAGATCGATTTATTATGTACACCATTCATTCTAATAGCATCCTACCTAGTATAGGACCTAAGACATCCACCTAATCATGCTGCCTCTGAAGCCATTTCCCAGGGATGGAAACCATCAAAACGAGCTGGTGTTTTTGAATGTACGGAGGCTTGGTGGTGATCCAATTTCAGCCAAAAATGCTAGGATCCGGACGAGATAAAAAAAATCAGAATTCTTACTCCCGTTTATTTAATACGAATACAATTTTAGTACTCAATCTTATTGCATAAGTATGGCGTTGTCCAAGTCAAAGTCGAAATCGCTCCGAAGCGCTGGGCGCCAGCCTTCTACAATCAAGTGAACGCTTAGATCGACCACACTAATTTTGCGGTACTCGATCTTGAAGCGGGTCGATAGATCCAATGCCGCTGCTTTGGTCGACAGCTGCGGATTAAGCGCCGGTTTGGAATCTACAACTTCTCACACACCTTATTTCACACCTAGTGGTGATACCTGGGCAAATATGTATTACTCAGCAAATTGAGGTAAATATCATTGGGACACGTCATTAGGAATAAGATCATGTTCTAGGTTGTTACTATGCCGCGTATGCTGCCAATTATCTCATGCAACGGATGCATGTTACCGCACGACGTAAAAAATGTCGTCGTTGCCCAAACTGCTCAGTTCGTACGGTTAATTCGACTTAAATGTCATTAGATTAATCTGCGACGTGCATACTAGTCAGCTGAATCTGGAGTGGTCAATGTGCTCCCTTGTGTTTTTTTAAGCGCAACAGCTTGCGCCTCCCCAACTACTGTGAGTCGTGCTTTGACGTGCACAGAACACTCCTGGGGATTTCAAAACGTCAGTCGAAATTACAGCCGAAATTGAAAGGGATGTGGCAACTTCGCTAGGTGATAGGCTTATCAACGACTTTCACAAGGCCAACAATCCGGTTTATATTAGTGTCTAAATCATCTTTCTCGCGACTGAAGGCACACAAGCATGCAAAGCGTGGACGATCAGAAGGCGAGTGCAAGGCAGATTTTACACTGGCGCGCAATTTGCAGCTAACACGAGCTGGTCCGGCACGACGAAATGCGGTTTGTATCATTTGAAGTACCAATGTTATAGCAAAGTGTCATTTTCTTGACTGACAGGACGTCGATGACGTCACCTAAGTCATGACGATTTTTTTTAAACTGTACAAGAATTGGTTATAAATTAAGAAAATCGCACTCGTCGATATTGCTATGCTGGACAAAGAGTTTGAGATGCACGCCAAGCGCCTCATTGAGAACGTGCACCATATTGCAATTCGCGCACATTTTAATTGGCGACTACTCTCACGATGCTCATAACCACGAAACGCATCGTCACCGTCGCCGGAAGGCTAATCGGCTCAATGTAATTAGCTCCTGTAGTATTTTATTACTATTCTATCGTTTATAACCGAGGGTTAATTTAGTCAGAGTTGCTCGGTGGCAAGCATCCGACTATAGGTTTGGGCCCATATCCTAGGCCCTTTTACGAATCATTCCTCCTTTCCAATGTGCCTTATCCTACCAACCGCTATAATTAACGGTAGAGAGCTTGTAGAAGACCTTATCAAGTCTTCTGGTGACCGGAAGCCAGCTCATATAAAAAAAACTTATTTCTATGTAACGGCCCGTTGCGTCAACACTCGGATTGCATTAGGTCGAAGGCGGATTTAGTTACCCGCCCCTCTTGATCATCTCTCGAAAGTTTGCTGGCCACAATAATAAGCAAAGAGGGCTACCGGTAGACCAACTCATTTTACGATGATTAAGCCAATGCCGTAGAAAATTGCTTAGGTAGCACTGCACCGAATTCAGCCTTTTCACCTAAGACTGCACCCGTACCGACTGCACCTGTACCAAAAGCGGGAAGCTCTGAACGTTTGTCCACCAAAAAGTTATTATGGCAAGAAAGTCTCTGGAAGTGCCTGAATCAGGGAACGCGCGTCTATTACCTCGCTCGTTTTGTGGTCCGCAGCGGCCTAAGGAGAAACTTAATGTTCCGAATGTTTGATCGTATAAGTATAGAATTTAGCTTCGGACTTCCCAACCGTGAAAAAAGTCTCACTTAAAAAGTAGAAAAGTCCAATTCACCCTTCACTAGATCTTAGAATATGCAAGTCAAAGACGTCGACCCTATGTAT
The DNA here is from genome assembly GCA_003676415.1 of Plasmopara muralis. Taxonomy (NCBI): domain Eukaryota; phylum Oomycota; class Peronosporomycetes; order Peronosporales; family Peronosporaceae; genus Plasmopara; species Plasmopara muralis. Next base: position 117,511 of record RCHQ01000092.1, on the reverse strand, counting down.
GTTCCTCGGATCAATTTTTCTACTGATTCAATCACGAGGGAGTAACCATCAGATATCGACGCAAATTCACCGTTTTGCGAGAAATCAAATCACTTGGAACAGCGTCTCGACGTGGACCTTCAAAAGGAATTTTATTCGGCTGACGCAGGCCACAGAATCGAGCAGTGCGCTCACCTGCTTTACTCGCCACGAAGACTTTTTAAAGACCGCTTGATGTGTGAATATCACTCGATTTAAAGAACCTTGGTCCAGCGCAACCTATTTTGGCTATGCGTCTGCTCGTAGCACCATATCTTACCAGTTCGGCTCGGCGTCGTAAGATGCCCAAAGAAGAAAGGCTGAATAGGATCACTTCTGGATATATGGCACCATTAAGATTTAATTAGGGGGTATTTGCGAGTGCCACATACGGACCACGACCACCATATACGAAGCAATGTACGCCCGTGCAATTTGCGGTGAGTTGGTGTCACCATCTCTAAAATGTGCTTAAAGCAAAGCCAGTCATTGAGCATAAGCTTTGAGTGCTGCGGATCCTAACAAACTCCAACGCGAGACCAGAGGACAAATACCTTCATGCGAAGTCTGTGTTGGTTCTAAAAGGAGATTGTTTTGTACTTGCCAGAGTTGTACAAATGTATTTCACTATTCCTACAATTCAAAATATACACGCCACTCCACAAAAAACCCTTTATCCCCATGAAAAACCCGAATACGCAATGTACTTTACGTGGAAGTGCCACTAGTTTTTGCGGTCAAGCAGCATCGCAGAAGGCAATTCTAATCTCAAAGTCGCGCCTTCTGCATTTGGATACGCACTCATTTTGCGACCGTGTATAAGTGGTAAAAATTGTTCTCAAGGTCGGCCCTGGCTGTCAGATCGAGGCTTCTTTGCAGCGGCCAGTGTAGTCGAGGAGGCGACGACTTCCTTTAGCCATGTGACCAATGACGAGCATATTTGAACCGACCGCTGCGCCTCTCAGCGAAAGGTCTTCGAAATGCGTTGGTAACTTGTCTTCTCCGCTCAGGAAAATGCATCTATTGCTCGTCCAGCCGCCGAAAGTGCACAGCCGCATAAGCAAGCGGCCTCTCAGCTTGATGTAGTGGCGATAGGTGCAAAAAGCTGGCGTAATGCACCCGCACTCGCCTTACTATTAGCTTCGAGTGCGAAGAAAACGCTTTCAAAAGGTGCTGGGGGTTTTCTTAGATCTCACGCAAAGCTTTGAATTATTATGACCGACATTCTCCAAATACCCCAGTTTAAAATCAATTTATCGACTTTATCTTGAAAATGTTCTCAGCCCATTTACCAAAAAGATTGTAAAGTTCGTAGATGTTTAATCCGCATTTTTAAAACCAAGGTCGGCCATGGACCCATGAATGAGGCGCCTCAGCGCATATACTTTGCAGTGTGAGAGGTGGGTCCTTTTCGCCCGTAGGTGGCCTATAATAGCGAGTGCAAACGGACTTCGACAGTCGGCACAGCGTTTGCTAGAGCGTAGCGGTAGATTGTGGGTCTCTATTTGACACTGTGGTCTACGGAAGGGCATCTTGCTTTGATAACACATCCGTTAATTGCTTAATTGCTCGTATCCTAATTATGCTTGCTGGAATATATTTTTATTTTTAGAGCTTAGACGGCATATAACACCACAAAGCTCAAGCTTTGGTAGACCAAATACAACTTTAGGCATAGGGTCGTTCATCCGTCCGTCGATCCTTAAAGGTGCCGATGTGTGAGCCTCAAATTTGACCCTTGCACTTCATCACATACTTGTCCATTTACTTATATATGAAGCCACCAAATTGCTGTGTATACCGAAAAAAGCATCTTTACGACCAAATGATCGCCTGTTGGAGTATCGTGTGCCTTTTAAAGTATATCGTTTTACGTAGTGAAACAGACTGTCGGTTTGCTCATAGCGATGCAACAATGATTGCTGACGGCAAAATGTTCAGCTTTGACATCTCAGCTGCAAAAGAATCGCATTTAAGACTTTCGGTCTGCACTTGTTTTGTATGAATCGATTCGTTAATAAAGCTTTGAATCTGCTTATATGAGGCAACTTATTATTTGGCCCTGCGCGAGAGCGTACACATTCAGTTTGTCATGCTTGTAAGTGATACGAACGATAGACTTCACGAAGGCTGGCAATCATCTTGCCATTCTTGTGAGCCGTATTTACCGCCTTCTTCAGTGATACATTGTCTGAAAAGACACCAAGAGGATCAAAGCCGAATATACGCACCCGGGATTTTACCGGTACATACTTCGTGGCAAGTGACTTTATGTCATAGATTGGGGAATCTCATTAGGCAGCCCTAAGCTTCCTGGACTGAGGCGACATGACTCACTCACGTCCTTCCTCATCGAGATGCAATAACGCTTAGCCAATAGCTTAGTCGGGAGTGTCTCGAACGACGCTATAGACTTGTCTCGTCAGGCAAAGCCAGAATAGATGGCTGCTGAAAGATCGCCTTAACTCTGTTCAAACATCCTGGTGACAAATTACTCAGCACTACATGGTGTAGTTTTTAAGTAAAATGGACAGAGTTCATGCAAAGCTCGTAGATCCAGCACTGTACTTGTGCAACTAGTTGGCTATATCTACAACTTAAATATAGCCTTCTAAGACTGTAGCATATGTCAAGCTGACAAAGCTTTCTTTCTGGAGACCTGCTCAAGCTATACAAAGCAGGCAAACGCTTCGATGACCTCCGCCATGAAGACAAATTTGTCGAGGCTGGTATGACGTTTGCTGGTTTTCATGTTCTCAAAGAATCGCCTTAGGTGTCCTAGATGGGCGTATCGATAAAAGGCTTTTGGGCGGATCAAGACGAATGTATTGTCAATGTATGTCCGGGTAAAAGCTCGTGGCTGTCAACTAATTGTTTGATATTGTCAAAGCTGTGTGCCTTTTATATACATAACAAATGCCACCTTTAAATGGCAGTGATGGATCAATGGCATAGTAAATTTGTCAATAAAACACCTCGATCGAGTGACGGGCCAATCGAAAGATTTCTTCGATCGTAAAAGCATGCCTCTAGCCATGTCGGTAAATCTCGAAGCTCTAGACAAGGAAGCGCAGGTGCTGCGCGCAGCCATCGAAAGCAACCAAACTGATGAAGCCGTCAAGATTCTGTCCAAGCTGAAGGTGTGTATCACCTATTCATACACGCATTTGGATTATCGTCACGCCTTGTTTCCCAATGCGTAGATGGCACTAACGACGCTGCCAGCGCTGCCTCCGTGCGGTAGCGATTCTCCCACCACAAAAGAGCAGCTTCGACTTGCGCGTATGGTGCAATTGAAATTAATATTACCCATTCTACAGAGGTGGTTAATTGTTAACTACTTTATTTTAGGTCACGTATTGGAAAGTGCCACGTTACTAAGCATCCTCCGCGAAGATATGACAGCGTTTGAACGCAATATGCTTCAGCTCAAGATCTACTTTCATAGTGGACTCGAGCCTTCGCCACTGCATTATCCAATCCTGGGCACGAGGCTCTTGCAGTTGCTCGTGGAGAACCGGATGGCCGAGTTTCACAACGAGCTGGAATTGCTCCCAGAGCAGAGCCGTCAGGACCCCAACATTGCGTTTGCCGTCAAGCTTGAGCAATATTTGATGGAAGGCACGTACAACAAGGTGCTTGAAGCGCGCACGAACGTGCCCAATCCATATTTTCCCTTCTTCCTCTCGCAGCTCCTCCAGACTGTACGTGAGAACATTGCCGAGTGTGCCGAGGTGGCGTACCAGTGTCTCGCACTCGCCGACGCACAAAAGATGCTTATCTTTGACTCGGCAGCTGAGCTCAATGCGTACATTCAAGAAGTGAAGCCCGAGTGGGTCATACGCGAAGGCCGGGTGTGGTTTAAAACGCCCGAAAAGTCGCTTGGTGCCTCGGACATTCCATCGTTGAGACTCGTAGGCGAGACACTCGCGTACGCGACAGAATTAGACCGTATCGTATAAGCCACGTACAGAGTGTGTGGGCCACCTTCGGATCAAAAGAGCAGATTTAGTCCTCGGCTTCGTTCTTGCGTTCTACTCTAACGTTGACAACTCGTCACTCACTCTCTCTTGCAGCAACAATTAACGACGCTACTTCATGACTTTCGTCTCTCGACGCTTCTTTGTAATTGGAGCCCCGAGAACCTTGTCTAACCACACTTGTGTCTTGATTGGAAGGGTCGAGCGTGACTCCCAGACTGGAAGCTCCTGATTCATCCACTGGACCATGTAAATCACATCGGGATGTTGCGTTGTCACATTCATGACTTCCCTGCGTTCATGAGCTACTTTGATCTGATACTGGCACGCTCGCTTAGCACGTTCACGCTCCCGAAACATCTCGATAAGTCGCCGCGGAATATGCTCGTCAGGTTCCCACGTCAGTTCATTGTAGCCATCCCACTTGACGAGATACAAATCTGTTTCTTTCTGGCGGCGTCCACCAGACATAAGAGTCCGTCCTTCCTTGACACATAAAATCGTCTCGACTACATAGACGTCTTCCTCGTTCAAGTCAAAGAGATCCTGATCCTCGTCAGTGGATGAACCTTGGTCTCCACTCTCTTCTTCATCTTCCTCGTCACTATCATCCAACACGATTGCCGACTTGGAACTAGCACCCGGTTTTTCGTTCTCCACCTTCGACGAAGCAGCAGCAGTTTCTACACTTGTAGACTCTTTCAATCCATTCGGCTGAACATCCTGCGTCCCATAAGAAAGGTACTTGGCGTCCATCTTTCCAGAAACTACGTCATCTGCTCTTCTTGTCGCTTTCTCTTTCTTCGCTTCTCTAGCCTCTTCCTTTTTCCTTTCTGAAAGCACACTAGTGTCCTGCTCAGGTACAACTTCCACTTCATTTGACTCCGATTCTTCTTTCCTATTTTCTAACTCCGCTTCATCACTGAATTTCTCACTCACTCGCTTCTTCTGTCCTTGTTCACTTGCCAAAGATTTCGACTTGCCACACTTGTCAAGACGCAAAGTATGATCGATTGCCTCTAACGAGCGTTTGCGACTATGCTTTCCTGCTACACTCTTGCCTTTCGGCGCTACATCAAGTCGTAGCTTTGTCAGCAACTTCATCAAGTCGGCCGACGTACCGGCATCCTTACCCTTGTCCATTTCCATCCATTTCACTAATGCTCGATACTTTTTCGAGCCAAAAGTTACGTCCTGACACATGGGCAATTCTCGCAACTTCTTGAGTACCTTTTGGTCGTACACGCTTGGCTTGCTTTGACCTTTATCCTCTCTCACACCAGTCTCCACTTTATGACGATCATTCTTCTTGTTCAACGCTTTGTCTTTCGCTTTGACATTAAATCCACCCTTTCCATTCCGGGGAGAAGCATTAGAGCTACGACTTTCACTCTTTGGTCTTGTGATCGTATCCTTCTCTTTCCCGGTCTTCTCCTCTTGAATGACTATAACTTCTTCTTGTCGTTTAGCTTTGCTCTTGAATTTTTCCTTTCGACGCTGCAGCATTGCCTTACGCTTCTCATAAGCCGCCGAGACCTGGACCCACGTGGTCGCAAGCGACTGTGTCTCGGTCTGCAGCTTCATCGCATCTGGAAGCGGTGGCGCTTCCAGCAGCAGTTTAGCCAGCACGTGATCCATACCCAGATGCAGCTTGCTAAATAGCTCCATCTGTTTAGAGCGCACCAGAATGTCCGGCGTCATGGAGGCTGGAGTACTGCTATAAGACGTGGGATTCGGATATATTCAGAATTATTAAATGATTGGCTACATCAACGTAATTCTAAATCAGCAAAACTTGTAGAATTTCTGCCACAAGATTGCTAGACAAGAACTTAACTGAGCAGTGAGTGGCACTTTGATTACCATGACTCTCCACGGGCACTTCACATCGCCCCACCGTGTCGCCACGAAGCACGAAAAGGTTGTAAAAAGAGTGACTCGGCGCGTATAAGTTGTTCCAACTTTGGCCATTTCATTAAGACGAGCTGACAGTTGGCTTCCTGTTTTTAGATGCTTTTGAGCTTGCATGTCGAAAGATGGCGGCAGCATTAATGGTATGCATCCTGGGGTGATGTCTTCAAGAACAAAGTCGCTCTTTCTGTATTAAAATGTTTAGTCGCTCAATGTAGAACCAAAAATCATCCATGTTAGCGTGAACAAGTCAGTCTTTGAACCGCATGTGTTGTACACATCAATTTTAAAAACCGAAGATTGTGAGCAGTCCGTCACAAAAAAATCTCACATCTTCCTCTACGCTCCTCTGTTATGACTTATCGCCTTCGGAGTCAATCCTGCGCCTACGAGCTTGGATTGCCGACATAATTTTAAAATGGTTCGGTTGAATCGAACACTCTTCCCGCAAAAGGCTTACTAGTCCACGTAGGGGCTGCCTTTGCATTTCTATCTAGCAAGCGCATCATAACGTTTGGGTCCACCAAGTAGAAACTATACTCTAGAGAATGGAAAACACAGGCTCTAAAATGACTCAGCAGTTGCACTTACTGTGGGGTTCAAGCCGATGATACTCACGGTCTCTACCTTTTATAGGATAAAAATAAACTTTTTTTTAATGGAGAAAGTACTGGAGTGCAAAGTCAATGACGATCAGGTGCGCGTGGCATTTGCACTGGAGGCTGAGATATGAGTTAGGCAGTCACAAGCTATTTCACCTAAGAGTTTAGTGATTTGAAAACATACAAAAGGGCCAGAAGCAACGATCCTTCCAGCAATCTTCAAGTCATGCTAGCGCTCGTGCTTCTTCTGCCTGCATACCAGGAAACGGGCCGAAAGAATATATAACATGGATGGTCTAAAAGAAAGACTCAGCTCTTACAAGTAAGGGTAGCGGCAATAAAATTGCAATTTAAATGGACCTTCGAAAGGGTACAACACGAACAGACTGTTTTTCTAAAAGGTCTTGGATGAGCAATTTCTCGGCCTATAGAACCCCGATTAGCAGTGCAAGTGAATTCATTGTCTCATTTAAGCTCCAATAGATTTGAATGTTGCCGAGCAATGCCACATTCGCAGCTATGGTTGCAACAAGCCAGAGCACATGATCCGTGCTTGCATCAAGGGGCATCGACGAGGTGCAATTTCGTCTAGCCAGAGAATTTGATATGCTGCTAGCAGAAGCCGCAACCTCAGAGCTAAATAGATGCTAGCTGTGGGGCGTTTTTGACTGAAAAGAAAGTAAGTCCTTTGGATGAGTGTATGGCACATAAGAAATCTAGCCTTTGTGAACTTAGCAGGTTTCAAAGAAGGGACCTGTACCAGTGACCTCCTGGCTGTGCATTCGAGTGTATGTGAGAACCTATTTCGAGTCTTGGTAAACTTCGGCCTGTCGAGTAGTCTTTCCCTGACAAATGAGTGCGATTATTTTATGAAGCATATTGACGTTTTTTTTGAGAGAGAAGAGCACTAACAAGTCAGTTTCAGTATTACTGGTTTATGATACGGCCATACGTCCCTAGGGTCGAAATTGACCTGACTATGAAGTTAAAGGGTTTAACAGCACGTGTTACTCCCTGGCTATAACATGAATAAGTCTGATTTAATCCTAGGCGTGATGTGACTAGTAACGCATTAGCCTGGGAAGGATTGATACGAGATGACAGCCGTTTAATTTTGTGCGACAGAACTTTCATCACTTTTTAAAAGGTAGCTTCAAGCATCACATATATCAAAAAAGAGATTAAACGACTACGTAACGTCATAAAACGGGTTTTTCGCGGAGGGCCAAACTTCGCTGGGAACACCGGAAGCCAACGACGCTAGCGTTTACGCTCTAGATGTGCGTAACATAATTCCATAGTGCCTCCACTTACTGGTAACAAAACTTTAGCATAAGTCCGCGAGACACACTAGGTGTAAGTGAGAAGATCAGTTCCGCAAGCGAGTAAGATAGGTTTGCAAGACATCGATAGTGGCAGTATTAAAAGTGCGCTACAAAATTTGCCGCCGTGGCTGACTGAAAAGCCGTAACTACAGAAATATCTGATTCATCATGTCACACCAATTGCACCCTAAGTAAAGGCACTGCCAAATGTTTTAAATTTTGTAAGCGTTAAAAAAATAAATTTAATACATTCTTGGCTGGACATAGTGCTTCTGAAGATGGAGATCCTCTTTTAAATATGGATGATTGATGAACTTTGCCTTTTGGGTAGCACATGTTGTGCCGGGATAAAGAATGCTTTTAACGATACAATGTATCCACTATAAAAAATACTCGAGTGTGGTATCGAGAAACCCACCGTCATAGATCCTACCGGAGTGGTAGGTGAGGCAAAAAAGTATGCAATTGGGCAATGACCACTGTAAGAGAAGTAACGTGCCATCGTAAGTCTTCTTCTTTGTATTGACAAAGTTTTTAATGGGCGCGGATGTCGAATTTCTTATGCCGAGATGAACTGACATGTCTATGACAAAGAGCTACTAGCAATGAAGTATGTCCTCGTCGAGTTAAAATGCACTTTGTGTGTTCGCAATTCAAACGGAAAAGTGGCGACTAGCAAGCTGAAAAATGAAGCTAACTCTTAAATTTCTCTTTCCGCCTAATGCCACCACATTTTGGCGATAGACTTGACAAGAGGAAACTAGTCATGAGACGTGATGACCATCGTTACGGTTTTTAAAGCCAATAACAAGCCTTCACTCTTTTGAGCTGCCAAACGAGCACAGTAGTCCATAGAAAAATATCTGCGGTAGTGAAGCTTCAAAGCTGCGGGTGACTCACGTTAAGTACAGACTTCATGGTACCCATCGGAGCCCCTCGGGCGATTTCATTCAGGCGCGAACTTATAGCTCGCTCGCGAATTTCGAATCAAACAAAATTCACGCGCTATATGTGGTCGATAAGATAGCCAAATGGTCTGGATTTTATGCTTAAAGTTGCTACAAGGCTCATTTGGTTAGTCGTGAGGGCTTCTGAGAAGTGACATTAGTCGTAACAAAGACCTTTGAACGTCAAGTTTGCTAGAAAGGCTTGAGTCGTATACATACAAGGAGTCCAAAGTCTCGACGGTAAAATATTATCAATGTGATGTGTGCCGCTCTAAATAGTCATATTATATATTGTGCCTCGGGAATCAACTAAAAAGGTAGGACTAAGCACTAAGTAATCAACAGAATAAATGTTAGTGGTCTAACATTTTGACTTCTCGTATAGTTTCAAACATCACTATCTCGCACGGTGTGAAAATAACACATACTAGGCACAGTGTTTTTTCAGCCAATAAAAAGAGAAAGCAATACCCATCCGGTACCCCTTTTAGTCAACTGCCGGTACTCTTTGTTTTTTAAGAAATAACTCCTACTCACCTCTTCTCAATATCACTCTTTTCAACATCACTTTTCTCAATGTCACTCTTCTCGCACTCTTCTTTTCGCAATGGACACTATGCAACCCCCTAGAGAGCTCTCGTACAGCACTCTGGAAAAGGCAAAGTCGGCGGATCTCATGCACGCGCGCAGATTTCGATACTAAAAATGATTTTTGAATATTAGTTATATCATGTAAAATCGCGTCGCTCAAAACAATACATATATATATATACCCAAGAGTCATGCAAATGCGTATACTCAAATAGGAAAGACGACTTAGAGGAAGGCGCATTTCGATAACTTGTGGGGAACCGGCAGTTGACAAAAAGGGGTACCGGATGGGTATTGCTTTCTCTTTTTATTGGCTGAAAAAACACTGTGTTCATTAGCAATGATAAACTGCTCCCATTGATAGAATGAACTAATCTTATTGGCTAAAATCAAGGGGTACCGGCAGTTTACCAAAAGGGTACCGGTAGTTTAACGATTCCCTATTCAGATTTATATTCCTTACATACTTTTCTAGCCCGCGCTAAGTCCTAGGAAGCAGCTTAGAATCGCAAGGCTGCTGAACAAAATAATGGGGATTCCTTGACGTGAATTACGCAATGGTAGACTTCCGAGTGCATCTCTTGATCACTAAGCTATTTGTGGCCTGTTTGAACGATGCATCCGTAAGGACAGTAACGATGCGCCCTTTTTGTCCTAAACAATGGCAACATGGCTGTTATTCGCGGCATATAGCATTTGCGCCAAACTAAGCCTGTCAAGTAAGTGCTTGCCGAAGCTAGTTTCTGCACGCCAGAGAACTAGCTGGCCCGCGTCAGCAGAGCTCAGAGCTTTATTGATAAATAGGTTGGTCCAGCTTATGACATACTTTTCCCGCAGGCGAAGATAACAGGAGCCTGCTGATGTCATTTCTTGATGCTATCAAAAGCATCCTGTTGCTTCCAATAATCTTCTTTAACAGATAAGTCAACAATTTTGCGGGACTCGCTTAGCTCACACTGTACTTGTAGAATTGATTGGCTAGGCCCAATGATTCCGTTTTGAGAAACTGACGCAGGCAGCTTGCTTTCACTTTCTCAGTAGCTGCCCGAATCTCTTAATTGCTTGTACAGGTGTCAACGACTCCATCGTAAATACAATATCAAAACGTAATAGACTTCCTTATTGTTGCTCCCTCTAAGAGCAACAGTCGAATAAAGAAGGGAGACGCAGTATTGAGGTGTGGCACTACCATCACATAAGCAATATTGACTACAAAAGCTACCAAATGTGACGGATGTACACAGCCCCTTGCACAGAGGTGGCGTGCAGAAAGAGCTACAATCTTTCGGTAATCGACCGCCTGTCTTCAACATGTGTAGTATTCTGTTTCGACTATGATTCAAAACATGCCCTTTGACATCATTCTTCCCCTCAGTATGCAACAGCCATCATTCTAGAGGTCTACCTTTTATCACAAAAGCCCACGTTTATTCATACTGTGAACAAAATGGTAATCTAAACTCAAAATAAAGTGCCAATTACTTCGACAACACCCACTCCAAGCATCACAAAACCGAGGAAGATCGTCGCACAGAGAAAAAGCCGATGGACCCAATTTCGGCACGTCGGTGTTTCATCCTGACAAAGTCGCAGATAAAAAAATGCCGGCATAATAAACGCCAACAATGAACAGCAAGTGGAGCCGATAAATGAGATAAAGCGGCCAAAATCTGCCAGAAAAAACGCGTCAGATTTTAGTACTTGAAAAGAGTCACGATTTTAAAAGCATTAAAGTTCAGCTCACCTGGTTTTCCGGCAGCAATTCCCGCAGTAAGCAACACGACTCCAACCCGTAACATGATTCCTTTTTTGTGCTTAGTTTGTTCATCTTCGAGTTGGTTATTACCGGACAAAAGAGGTTGCAGCACTTCAAAGACTGGAAAGAGCATCACGGGGTATGTGAAAAAGAGTCCCAAACATAAAAAGATCTTGACAAGAGTAGCCAAGCCGCCAGTCCCTTCAACGTTAAGAGTAATCACTGCTTCTGTCTCATCTCCGAAGGCAAGGTACCCGCAAACTCCAAACATGGCGTAGAGCGATGTGATAATGATGACCGTGGAGACGAGAATGGGCGTGAAATTATCTTTGTTTCGAATCGAATTTTCGAGAGGGAGCACCATGCCAACGCCTTCAAAGCAGTAGCTTGCCACACCAAAGAAGAATGGAATAGCAGAGACCACACCCATGGGCTCAATGTAATCTTGGTCGAGATTCATGTAACTTAAATCGATTGTAAGTACCACTAAAAGACCAAGAATGCACATGAAATCGGCAAGCAGCGCCACATAGGCCAATTCTTTCATGTGCCTTATCAGCGAGAATACAACAAGGGGTGGTACACAGACTGAAATGACTAAGTGCCTTGACACGTCCAGAAACTTTTGTGCGTTGGATGCTATAAAAATCAAATCTGGACAAGAAAAAAAAACCATGAAAATTTCAACAAGTGTCAAAATGATGCACTTAATGTCAAAGTCGTACAGGCAGTGCAAAACCCTGTCTGCGAAATCATGAGGGCAATATTGACAATAATTGTCCCACTGTGACCCATTGCAAAGTATCCGATCTCGCCGTACTTGGACACGATGTTGCCCTGTTGCTGAAGCTTGTACTTGCATTGCACCACGAGCAACATGGAATACGTACTCAATGCAGCTACTATGCCTAGAGTCAACAATCCCATCTACCGCATTGCCAATATAATTATGTTAGGAAAAGTCAATATGAAAATCACATCGTCAATTATTATTGTCAAGTCGCACCAAGATGCCGCACTGGCGAAATGCATAAGGCAGCCCCAATACTCCGGAGCCCAGGAAGGCAATGCAAGTATTAATAAAAGTCTTCAAGTCACTAAGAGAAGAAAACACTGCATCAAAATGTGCTATACCAATCGATTTAGATACAATAAACACTTACGAAGAGAGATGCAACGATGCTTCAGCGTGCTGGTGTGGCGCCGGTGTCTCGAGTCGCTTTGGTACTGCCCCGCTCATGTCATCTTCCATACGAAAATTACGGTCAGAGGTCGTGGAACAGGTCTCGGCCTGGCTGTCAAGATCCACAATCTCGAGGTCTGTTGGCTCCTTTAGCGTCGGCGACGCGTCAGAGCGGATAGTCATTTTTGATAGTGTCGAGACGTTGTGGCTGGCTTACAAATCTGAGTACAGATGAGCTGGCTCGACTGTACCCAGTTTCCCTTTTCTACAATGTAGTGCATGTAGATCACTTATTTCGAGTGGAATACCGCTAATTTAATGGTCTCTTATACCGAATTCCCATTGATTATAATTTTTTTTGACCATTTTACGCCAAATGAAGGTGTCTACACAAATATTGTATCGTATAATTTAGTCTTTTATCGTACTTTTTCTTTGATTTTCCTAGGTTCGACCCATTGTTAATTCACGGAAGACGGCGATAATAAATTGATGAGCTAGATACAAGTCTGCAGCAAATTCGCGCAGAGTGGTTGCGTAGCACGACCGTATAGCATTTTAAAAAAGGCCTAGCGGCGAGTTTAAGCAACCCGGCGTCAAGTTAAGTGACTTATGATACGGCGGACCAATCTGTCACAGTAAGCTTGATGTTTTTTAACAAGACAATAATGTGGATTCGATGCTTGCTACGTATAGATGGGTATTGTTGCAAATGTAATTTCCGGCACTTATTAAGTTTAAATGTTGTGCCGCCGACAAACATGAACGTATGTCCGTGTAGACATTGCTGACTTTGCCTCTTCAGACCGCGTAGGACTTGTCCGGGTACGCCTGTAGCACATTGGGTGGTCCAAACGTACAGTTCCCGGGTTGATAGGTGCGGACGTGGGTTCGAAGCTGTGCCACTGTGCAACACGGGAAACACCACGAGCTGAGGCAGTCGGTCAACGCATTTCCAGGGAGATGAAAGCGAGTGCGCGTTTGAATGCGGAGGTGACAGATGAATGTAAGCAGCAACATGTACACAATGACCATGATGATTACGAACGTGTCATTGGCCACTTTATCTTGATCGTATTGGCTGCCGCTGTTGAGCTCGTCGCTTGAGTAATAATCTTCCTTTATCGTGGCCCCCACGAGAATTCCCATAGCGAGCTGCACGAACGTGACAAATACTAGCAAAGAAAGCATCAATTTGTATGGAGCGACGCCCAAGCGCGTTGTCAGCTGCGCCAGTGCCACACATGGACAGAAGGTGACCATGCAGCTATTTGGTATGAGGTTATCAAAGTAGTCGAAGAGTCCAGTAGCCCACGCACCCGTGGGAATCCCGTCACCGGCAACGTATTCCGATGCTTGTGGCGTTATCATCTCTGGGGCAAGTATTGGCGACAAGGTCGTCTTGGTCACTTGTAGTGACGCTACCTCAGCAGGCGTCGTCATATTCATAAACTGCGCTCGAGTTGACCGAGGATCAATGTCCATGATAATGTGGGAAAGAGATTGGCAAAGAAAATGTGATAGTGGGTCGACTTTGTCGGGTAGCGAAGCGATGGGAAATTATTTTGTGCCAGATCCTGGATCTTTGGGCACCAAAGTTTTATTAAGTAATGCAGCCAAAGACCTGATGCTGGCTGGTCCATGTACACCATATGCTGCCTAGAAGAACAGAACTTACTACGTATTTGTATACGTATAACCTTGATTGATGGATGGCTTACTTGTTTTCGAAAATAGAACCAACTTGATAATTTTTTATGAGTTTGAGGCAGCCTCCTGATACATTATATGAACAGTGTTAGTGATCCTAAACAATCCAGGTATTCGACCTTTACAGAAGGAGACTTAACTGCAGCGAAAGGAGAAAGTGGTGAGCCAAGACAAATATTCAGCTATATGGAAGCACTATAAAGCACGACGGCGGTCTTGGGCTCTTATTGTGGCAGTGCTCCGCGCCCTATCCTCCGTGCGCTCTGATAACGCAACGTGTACAAAAGATTGCATATTGATACATATGTGTAATTATATATTTTTAACCACTCTGAACTGTCAAAATGAGGACCCATTGAATTTAATACTTCATTTTTCCAACGCAAAGAATGTTTTTCTTTAAATGTGACACATACAACTTATACCAAAACACATAGGTAACCTCGCCAGCCACCTATTGATCGCGATCGCCTTCACACACGTTGCGTTGTAAAGCGACGCAGCCTGCCACGCTGCATGTCCCGGACGCTACTTCAGATTCAAGATTCACAATCTCGTCAGGTCCAGGTGGCGCGATTGTAGAAAGTGGTGTGAATTCCGTAGATTCCGTGGCCCCGTTGTCAAACAGACCATCATTTAAGGCCATGCGAACGGGTGGTTTGCGCTTGTAAGTGTAGCCAATAAATTTGTTAAACGTCACCGGTTTACCATCTGATCCCAACGCTTGCGGCACTTCGTTTCCATTCATCTGCATTGCCTCTTGTGCCACTCCGTTGCCACAATTGGCGTCAATGATTGGCGCAGAGGGGGGTACCTGTCCCATTGTCGACGCCTCAACTGGTGCCAAGGCCGGTAATTCGCACGGCTCTGAGAACTCGTCAAAGTTGGAAGTGATTTGACGAACGAGGTCGTGGTACAGTACTTCACTTTGTTCCGGATTCGTTGTCTGCAACTGTTTCATTACGTGATCAAATTGTAAACCACCTCCCGGTGGAATATATGGCGCTTGAATGGAACGCAGCGTGGACCAGTCTACGCCATGAAGCCAAGGGTGGCGCTTAATCTCTTCCATAGAACCTGTTCCTAATCGGTTCTCGGCATTGCAGATAAGGCGACGAACAAAATCCATGCACTGTGGACTGAGTCGCGCAATAGCTTCGGGAGGAAACCCAAAGGATTGTTTCCAATTGACAATCTTGCGGCAGGTTTGCACAGGCTCGTCCGCATAAAATGGAGGGTACCCCACAAGGCATTCGTAGAGTATGACACCCATGGACCACCAATCACATTCTTTGCCGTACCCTTTTTGAGCCAACACTTCGGGGGCAATGTAATCGGGCGTACCCACTGTACTAAAAGCCACTTGTCTGTTGCGAGAAAAGGGTTTGCTACGGGATGCATCCACACTATGACGTCCACCTCCTTCCGTCGTTGTAGTTGCTTGCTGGGACTGCATTGCATGTTGCGACACGGGCAACAAATCGACGCGCGAGTCCATTTTCTTGCAAAGTCCCAAATCAGTGAGCTTTAAATGTCCATAGGCATCCAATAGCACATTATCCGGTTTCATGTCACGATGGATATAGCCTAAATCATGGACAGATTGAATAGCGAGTACCATTTCTGCGGCATAAAATCGCGTCGTAGCTTCATTGAGCGTATCTTCCTTCATCAAAAGACCCATAAGATCTCCACCAGGCAAATACTCCATCACCATGTAGAGTCGGTGATCGTCCTGAAATGAATAGTGTAATGTCACGAGCCACTCATTATCATGATCAGCACTCGCAAGAATGTCGCGCTCGGCCTTTACGTGGCCAACTTGGTTCTTAAGCACCATTGCGCTCTTCTCAAGCGACTTGAGCGCAAAAATTTCGCCACTGTCTCGCTTACGCACAAGACGAACCTCTCCAAATGCACCACGACCAATGACAGCAAGAGGTTGAAAGTCACCGACAGCTAAACGTTTGCGCTGGTGCCGCAAACTCTGCAGCTCCTTTGAGCGGAGCTCTTGACGGTACTGCTCCTTCTTGTGCTCAGTAAGACGCAGTGCCACCATCTGCTGCTCCAGTGTGTTACGACGCTCACGACTTTCCTCTCGTTCGCGCTTCATAGCTGCGTACTTTTGCTCCAAATACGCCTTCGTGGCCTTGGCCTTTTCTCGCGTCGAGTTGGAGATCATGGGCGAAAGCGATTGTTTATGTATAATATTCCGCTGCACTCTGCCTCCCATGGAAGATAATAACCTGGCAAAAGTTTTGTCGTTCTTGAAAACAGTAAGATGGGTAAATATTAAAGTTTCAAAGCCTACAGTTAATATAATCATGTCATAATGAACTGTTTGTTTTATTTAATACGGTGTTTGCTACTCCGCTTTCGTTGTTAATATCTAGCAATATGTTCTAGTAACTCGTTGTGAAAAAAATAACACTAAGGAAAGAAATACTACTACATAGTGCTCATTCTTGATTCAATTACCAATTTCTTGAATGCTGCATTTTGTAACGAAGGCCAGATGATCAAAAGCTGATTTACATTCGTGTAACGCAATTAGATGCACAATCACTGGTAGCAGTTCAGGTTTTGCGTTGTTCGACGGCCTTTAGTGTACTTTTATACAAAATGGTCATCAGTCACGTCGCATTAAAGTCGTTATTCAGCTTAAAGTCAATTTGAGCATCCTGTGTAGTTCTTCTCCATCTTCTCGACTTCCTGCTGCTTTTTTTTACAACTGCCTCCTTTTTTTGTTAAGTTGTTGGCCCCCATCTTAGGCTATGTATTTGCCAGCGATTCTTCATCGTAAAGACTCAATCCTTCAGGAAGTTTTCATTGTATGCTTAAGAGCTTGCCATGCGTATACTGCGCAAAAGACCCTTTCACCTTATCTTGATTACCACTGGCTGCAGTGGATTTTATGTATTCATCATAGCGCTCTTACGGAAAAGCGTCCAGAATGAGTGTATGCAGTAAGTACTGAAAGTTATGAGACTCAGGTAACGTACAAACCCAACTCGGTCAACTCCGAACCGCGGTTCAACATAGTTTTTATTTCTACGGTCTAAGGTAACTACTTTATGTAGTATGAGTGGGTACGAGAAGTAAAAGTGTAAGTCCCAATAAATCAATCACTTCCAAATCTTCCTTCTTCTGCTCAAGTGTCTCCGCTCAAGTTCTCCTCTGCGCAGATTTTTCGCTTCTTCTCCTTCGTCCTCTTCAGCTCATTCAACAGGCTATGAGCCTAACGACCATGTCTTCTGCGCACAAATCTCGACCATGATCGCCATCGAGAAATTTAACGGCGACAACTTTGCCACGTGGAACTGCTACATGCGTGGCGGGTTCTGACCAAGTCGGTCTGGCACGTGGTCAACCGAGAGGTGACTCCAACCTTCGCAGATGCTAGCGCTGCGGACTAGTAGTAACGTCGCTTTTGGTCTGATGCTCCTGCATATGGAGGCCGACTACCATCACGTGGTTTGTGATTTTAGCGTGGGTCGCGTGGCGGCGTATCAAGACGCTTTACGGTGGATCACAGAAGGTCGGGAGCATCTACTTGAAACGTCAACTTTTCAGTATGGAGATAGCGGAATGTGACAACGTCATGCACCATTGCAACGAAGTCCTCAACATCAGCGCCAAGCTCAGCAGCATTGGTGCCAAGATGGAGGATGATCTGCAAGTTGCGAAGTCTCCCTAAAAGTTTCGAGAACGCTGATCTTAACTTGGAGATCAGCAATGCAGAACTGCGAACGCAAAACGATGTAAAGGTGCCAACGAATAAGCATATCAAGCGGCAAAGTGCGTAGACTCCGGTGATCAAGACCGAAGATGCGGTGAAGGCGTTTAGTGCTGAGCGTGAGGCTCGCCAATGCACATATTGTGGAAAATTGGGGCATTCCGTTGAGCGGTGCTGGACCAAGCAAAAGGACGACAATCGAGATGCTCAACGCGGCGGCCAAGCTCGTGGACGCGGAGCCAACAACATTTACTATCGACTCAGCGACGGCTACGAGTAGGATCGTGTAGCATTTGCTGTATCGCTAGAATGTGAGCTTTCAACAGGCAAGAATATGCCAGGGATGCGGGCGATCGACAGTAATACTACGCACCACAACTGCAACAACAAGGCCAAGTTCGCCATGCTGAATGAGCAAGATAAAGGCGAGCAATCAGTGGCTGATGGCAACAATGCCGAGATCAAGGGCGTTGGCATCATTGAACGAGTGGTTCTGTCCGATGGTGAAAAACGCGACATCGGGATCAAGGATGTACTATACGTGCCGATGATGAACTAGAGCTTCCTGTTTGTACCGCAGATCAACAAGAGTGACAATGTTTTAGTGGTGTTTGATGGCGCACACATACACATTGCGCGAAAATCATCGCATCAAGTGGTGGCCACAGGAGATCTTGTGGGTAGACTGTATTGGCTTCGCACGGCATAGCACGCGGCAAAGGATACTACAAGTGGAAACAGTGGTGCCGACTTGTACGCACGGATGGGCCATGTTCCAGTCGACGTGCTTCGCAAGATGGTGACCACCAACACGACCAAGGATTCAAACGTGCCTATCAAATTTAGCGGATCAAGTGCATGCCGAGAGTGTCTGCAAGGAAAAATGATTGAAAAGCCATTCCCAAGCAACCGGGACAAGCGCAGCTATGACATCTCTGAGCTGCTCCTCTTCTACATCTTTGGATCCATGGAGACAAACTCTCTCGGCGGGAGCAATTATATCTTGCTGATCGTGGATGAAGCTAGCGGGTGCATGAAGGGTTTCTGCCTGCGTGCCAAGTTTGAGAGCAGAGACTGTGTCAAGAAGTACATCTTGATGGTGACGACACAGTTCGGCAAGAAGGTCGAGTTTGTACGACACGACGGAGCTCGCGAGTTTGCAACTAGCTCGCTCCAAGTATCTCATGAAGATGAAGGTATCGAGCAGCAAACAACGGTGCCATAAGCACATCAGACGAATGGCACAGCGGAGCGTGCCATCCGGACCATCGTCTCAATCGGCCGCAGCATATTGCACCATGCGAAGTCGGACAGCTGTTTTTGGGGTGAAGCTGCTACGGTGGCCATCTACATCAGGATTCGCCTCCCATCGCCCAAGATCAACGACAAGACTCCTTTCGAGACCGTGCACAAGTTCAAGCCAAGCGTTAAGCATATGCGTGTTTTAGTTGCCGGACATACGTTCTTACTCCGAAAGAAAAGGCGGCTTAAGTAGGACCCCAAGGCTCGTTCAGGAATTTTTGTGGGTTACGAAGAGGTGTCCAATGCTTAGAGGGTTTTTGACGGTGAGGCTGGGCAAGTGGCGATTACTCGCGATGCCACCTTCGACAAATTAAGTTTTGGCATCTTGATTACGAAAATTGGTGATCATGACGATGACGATGATGATTTTGATCTCGACTCGCCAAGCATCAGTAATCGGGAAGCAACTCACTTAATAGCTTTCAAGCAGGCAGGAAAGCGCAAGGAGCGTACAAGTGTGAGGAATACTGATCGCGACTCGACAAGCGCCAGCCATGAGCATCATGAAGCTGGACTTGAAGTGGGAAGTGCTTTTGAAGGGTCTAACAAACGTCGATCCAAGCGCAGATTAGTCGAGCGGACGCCACACTATTGCGCGAATGAAGAAGAAAAAGCCACATCGGGTGATGACTCTACCGTCCTGTCTTTTGGCGAGCAAGTGCCAACGTGGTCGAAGCCGGTGATCTGTTAGAGCCAACGACGTTCTAAGATGCTGTTAGCGGGCCTGGCCAAGTTCACTGACGTAAGTCGATCCATGCAGAACTGGACTCGTTGCAGCTTCGTGGTGTGTTTCGAGCTGCTAAACTGCCCACTGAATAGCAAGCCATTGGAACCGAGTGGGTGTTCAAATCAAGCGCAAGGCTGACATATCGATCGAGAAGTACATGGCTCGCCTGGTGGCTAAAGGGTTTAAGCAAAAGTACGGCATCGACTACACGGAAACGTACTCGCCCGTCGTCAAGTATGTGACATTGCGAATAATGATCAGCTTGACTAAGTACTTTTGGTACAGGAACGCCGTCACCACATCAACTTGATGTGGTGACGACGTTCCTGTACGGCGTTATAAAAGAAGTCGTGTATTGTGCGGTACCCGAAGGAGTAGAGCTCGACGGTGACCACAATTGTTTGGAGTTGGTCAAGGCGGATGCGAGCTGTAGCAAGCTTCGCGCGTGTGGAACGAGACGTTCGAAGAGTTTGTGTGCCCGATCGGTTTTTAAGTGTCTCATGCCTATACACCAAAGTTACAGACGGCAAGTGTGTATTTTTACTGTTGCAAGTCAATGGCGTGCTATTTACCGGCAGCTCAAGTGAACTGATCGCGCGGACCAAGAGAGACTTAAAGACGCGCTTCGAAATGGCGGACAGCGGCAAGTGTGCGATTTTGTTTTGGGTATTAAGCTGGTGGAGAACGCTGACGGCAGCGTGACACTATGCCAGCGACGTCACATGGATGACATTCTCAAGCGTTTTGGCATGGACGACAGCAAGGCTGTGATGAGTCCGACGAACATGAGTTTCCGACTTGTTTCGAGCAATGCAACATCCAAGGTCAACTCTCCATTTCGTGAAGCAAAGAGTGCTCACATGCACTTGACGACCGCGACACGTTCAGACATTGCTCTTGCTGTTGGCTACGTTTCGCGCTACATGGAGAATCCACAAGCCGAGCACTAGATTGCACCTTACACGGTCTTTACTTCAAGCCCGGTAACAAGGTGGATTTTTGCGGATACTCTGACGCAGACTAAGCCGGAGACCTTGCCGACCACAAGTCGACTTCGGGCTACGTGTTTATGCCGATGGGTGCTCCTGTGAGCTGGGGAAGCAAGAAGCAGTCAAGTGTGTCGCTATCTACGAGCGAATAGGAGTACATCGCGCTAAGTCTTGCGATTCGAGAGGGCAAATGGGTGCATCGTCTGCTCTGCAAGATTCTAGCTGCAGCGATGGACAAGTCGGAGCCCGAGCTCAAGATCATATAAGACAATCAGTCGTGTATCAAAATGACGAAAAATCCGGTAAATCATGGTCGGGCCAAGCACATCGACATCAAGTATCACCACATTCGTGATGCGGTCAAGCGCGGTGAAGTGGAGTTGGAATACTGCAAGACTGCGATCATGCTGGCGGACATCATGACGAAGGGACTACCAGGACCGCGCCACAAAGACTTGATGGAAGCGCTCGGCATACCTGCGTGTTCGCATTGAAGGGATGTATTGAGAGTTATGAATTTCAACCCCGTCCAATCCGAACTGTAGTTCAACTTAGTTTTTACTTTTTACGGCTTAGGGCATTTACGCTATGTATAATGAGTGGTTACGAGAAGTAGAAGTGTAAGTCCCAATAAATCAACCCCTTCCAAACATTCCTTCTTCTGCTCAAGTGTCTCTGCTCCGCTTCTCCTCCGCGCAGACTCTTCGCTTCTTCTCTTTCGTCCTCTTCAGCTCATTCAACAGTAAGGTCCACAGCCTCTTTGTAGCTGTCTTCTCTCGCTCTTAGATTCTCAAAGGAGTGTAAGTACGCTGCTTTTCAACTGTTAATATTATTTGTGATTATCATATATATGTATATGTTTAGTGGGATAAGGCCAATCATGCGAGCTTAAAACGTTTGTTCAATTAACTCTTACTACCGACCCTGTGGCTCGAGCGGTTAGCCGTTCGACCCAGTACCGGAAGGTACCTGGTTCGATACCCATAGGATTCGAATTAAGGCAGCCGGAGATAGGTCACTAAAGCGGACGAGCCATCACACCCGAGTGTGTGACTGCCCTACCAACTCGCGCCCGTTTGGGTTAAGGATTGGGTGGGGGACGCCCCACTGACCTATAAAGCCCCATAGTGTAATGAGGGGTACGGAACCCGGTCCCAATATGGGTCGGATTGCTACCAGTATCCCGCGATAATGATAGCTTAGTCCTAGCGCATGGGTTCCGGTAGCTTAAATCTCAATTAATTCTTACTGCGCGACCTATTAAAATCAATGAAACTGGACAATCTTAATCCAAGAAATTGTGTTTATTTTCTTCAAATTCCACAAGTTTATAGCAATGCAGGCGGCGCTAAGCTAGTCATACACATCTAATAGAGTCGCGTAATGTTTGTCAGTCTGTCAGACTAACATCTCCAAGCGTTAAACCATCGCTTGAATTGGCTGTAAAAAGTCTGTTGTGTATTTGGTCGTATTGTATATTTTAGACCTTTTCTATGAGCTATACAAGTGTTCCGAATCCTCTTTATCTTTTTTAGTCTAAATCTTTTTATCAAGGAGATTTTACACACGAAATTATTGCAAAACATCGCGTTGAAGACACAGAACAGCGGATGAACGGCACATACAACAGACAGCGCAATTGTTTAGATGTTTACGGCTGAAAAGGATTTTGCCTGGCAAAATATTGGTACCGATTGGGAAGCTTTAAACGGCACTAAAACTAAGCATATATTGGTGCTTGCGAGAATTTAATTGCGGCAACAGAGGGGGTGCCACCTGCACAGTTGCAAAGCAGTTCGCCCTGAGCTTACAATCTTCTTGGTAAAAAGATCGTAAACGCAGGTCATCTGACCGTAGTAGCAGCTTGGGTACTAAAGCTTTGAATCCGGGGCTTTGTCTTTTGTAGTATCACTTTCTCTCTCTCTCGCATTTGTTGTTTATTTACCAAACTGTGTTATGCTTTTCCATCTGATAGAGATATGACCCTGTAACGCCCATGCTCATTCGCCTGCAGATCAGACGCCTTACAACAATTTGAAGTACTGGGGGACTTATGGTGGAGAAATCCGGTGTAGCCTAGTCATCCTCTTCAATTTAAGTGTTAGTGATCGTGATTGGGACCGGCAGATGCGATAGGAGCGTATATGTCAATGGCAAAGAGTCCTACACACGATTCCAATGGTTGACCAGTCGTATGTCAGGAATAATATAATGACTTCAGTACCCTGTGGGGGCAGGTTTACCATCTTCATTCGGTTCAAAAGCAAACTTAATAACTGCACCAAAAGGCACGCAGACATGGACAATGGAAGCGACTTCAGCATAAGCACCACAAGTTGGAACATTAGAATGCAACACCACCCTGAAGGTGAGCCACGAGGATCGCAGCAGCGCCAGGTTACTTGAAGTAGTGGTGCAATAAGTATGCGGCAAATAAATCTTCTGTGACCGATAGCACGGCGGTGGTCGAAGCAGATGACGCAATGGACGGCAGCTTGTGCCTTATATACAATTCACATTTAAGTCGCATTCATCTTCAATTGTATGATGTATAACGCTGGCCAGACCCGCCTTCATATAAAGATACCTGTTCCGAGCTAGGGTTTCTCTTGCTTCTCTTCGATTCATACTTTTAGGCAATCAATCTTTGACACGTTATCTTGTAATTAAGCGGCGCGCTAGTCTACTTACGCTTGACGATTCGCAATGATCTTTGCATTTAATCTTTTACGGATAAACTCTAATGTCGCATGATGGGCTCTTTTGTATATATCCAAGGTTACGTTTGGTAATGGTGCTTGCTAAATCCGAGTTCAAAATGCTGACACTATTGTGCTCACCTTTTACAACGGATTGACACTCATATTGCTGCGCTCTAAGTACCTCCCGATACTTTTTTTCGCCTTGCTTTTATTTTTTAAGAAAAGTCAAGTTTTGGCGTCTCGCCCAAGCTTTCTCTATATCACGTGGTAGCGATCTAAGCGACATATGAAGTATTTGAGATCAGTGCAAAATTTTTTGGAGTGTGATCTTTGCCACGCTTTGAATGGCCAAATAATCATCAATGGGATGTTTTCTGGAGGTTAGGGGAATGTGCCCTTCAGATATAGATCCCAAAATCCCGCAAGGGAGTACACAAAGCTTTGCGCTTAGATCGATCAATGCATCGTTTCTAGATTCCGCTACGGCTAAAGATGAGCCAAGACAAGCAATGAATAGGCACATGTCGTATCGAGGTACTACGAGACAATATTTGGATTCCCTCCTTTTAAATCGCCAAGGTGGTATAAAGGAAAAAAGCAATTTCAAGTTTGTGCGGGATACAGTGTATATAGCGCGGATAGAAGGGTGCTTTTGCTCATCGCAATCACGTTGCTCTGGTGAG
This sequence comes from Plasmopara muralis, assembly GCA_003676415.1. Classification (NCBI taxonomy): domain Eukaryota; phylum Oomycota; class Peronosporomycetes; order Peronosporales; family Peronosporaceae; genus Plasmopara; species Plasmopara muralis. The sequence continues at coordinate 93,349 of RCHQ01000092.1, read as the reverse complement.
CATGAAAAGCTGATGGAAATGCAAAATCTGTTTGCTTAGCCGTCTCTATCACTTTCTCAGCAGATACAAAATCGCAGTGCTGACGATCCCGTCGGCTTGACAATTAGACTTTTCAGCAATCCATCCAGATCGAAACGTATTTTGCTAATAGTAGAAGCCAACGGAATCTACGAGTGATCGTAATTTACTGCGTATATCTGAGACAATTTTTTTGTAACATCCGCTTCTTCCACCTTATTCAGAATAAATGTGGTCTTAAACGCTTCCATACGAAGGATAAGTTGTGCGCAAAAACTGTTATACCGGGGTCGTGTTGCTTACTGCAAAGCAAAAGAATATTGATCAATTTGCCTTGCATCAAGGCGGTCGCTTATGTCAACAGTACTATGTGGACCAAAGGGGAAAATATAAGCAAGAGTAACTATGCTGAGCCTTCGCTCATCTCAAAAAGATTGGAACTACACTGTACAGCAAGATTCAAGATACACAGCTCAACAAAGCCAGAAAAGCGGAAGGGAAGACGATAGGCAGTATACCAAATTTAGTCAAAGTATTGAGAACTGCTATATTCAAAACTAGCTTTAAGCACAATAAGAACGGAGTAGGTGAGCAAAATCTTTAGATTTTCACTTGAATAATCCTTGTCAGATGTACAGGTCATACATACTAAGACCCTACAGTTGTTAGTAGAGAGTATGAAAAGATAGTTATAGATGACGCGTGGTGTAACACAGGTCGAAATAACAGAGAGAAATTTAGGCGAAATTTCAAGCGCTCAGTGGCTCGTATGCACTAAAATTTTATCCGAAAGACATTTGTTGTGGTAGGTATCCCAAAGCGCATTGCAGCAATAACAGCACGACTTTTTCCATGATCACAATTTCATCGTTCTATTAAAAGCGAACAAGCTGCGCAGTCAACGAGTTAGTGTCAGCAACCTCTCAAAGACGGTAAGCAGCCCGGATCTTTATAAAGTGTATGATGCATGGTTCTTGCGCTGCGAACAAAGATACTTTAGCACCGCTTAATCACGGAAGTCTTGCAATAAACTATTGGCCGGCTCGTAAGCAAATGTTTTGATCAAGATAGCCTTGCCAGGATAATATTTACGTGATGAAGACACGTAGTCCAAACGGCATTGAGGATGGCAACTGTCTGTCGTACGGTTTGCTCATCTTGAATGAAATCATCACGCAGAGCAGTTGAGGTGCCATTGGGATACGTACCACCTCGTAGCTGATTAGATTGAAGACATATGATGCCCATCACTCAAAATTAACCCTTCAAATCGTCCAAGATTTCACCGCTGTTCCAGCAGTTTGCACCATACGGATGGGTATCCCGATGCTCATTGGTAAGCTCGGCGCTAGGCGCATAGCAGCTGTTAGATATCGGGGCTCTTGATCTCTTTACTGAATCCAACTCATGAGTGCTGACTGGACGTTTTGGATCCGTATGGCTCAAGATTCCGTGCGTAAGACTGAATAGGTACAACGTACATCGCTGGTTGTGTAGCCTCGATCTCTTATTCTTAATCTTGCCTTGCTTCACCGACTAGCTTTAAAGTCGACAAAGCGTATGCTTTTAAGACGTCTTCAGTGCGTCGTGACACTAGCGGTAGTCGCTCTGCTAGCACTCTGTATAACTGCCAAGGTGGTGGCGAGAGCTTCTGGTCTTAGTAAAACCTCAACTCATGGCCCAGACACGGTGTCTTTAACTACATTGCCGCGGCGATGGCCTGCGCGCCTCTTGATGCAGGGCACAACTGCAACAACATTCGAAAAACTCTCGCAGTCACTCTCGGAAAAGAAGTTTTTGCCAGAAGAAGTCGTGGAACATGCCGTCAATCAAGCGCAAACGGCAACTCATCTCTTCAACACTCACAAAGTCAAAGACGCGGATGTACAAACGTTTTTTAAGAGTCCGCACTTCATGAATTGGGAAAAAGCAGTCAAAGCAAAATTCGGAGACAAAGCTGAAGAGTTGATCTTTTCGACAATGTCCAAGGAGTTTAATGCACGCGACAACGTCGCATTCAAAGCAATTATTGCGCACGCTATAGAAGACCCAGACACGCGAGCTTTGGGAGTCCGCTTTGTGCTCAATCGGTTGGTCGACGGCGTATCGGAAGGTAAATTATATGATACGAGTGCTTTTTTTCGCTATTTGGTCTATCGTGATTCGAGTCGAATGACTGTGCTTGAAAAAATGGAAGAGAAATTGGACGCTAATCTTCTCGCAGAGCGGCTCGATAATTTCTATCATTTTTTGGATAATCCAGTAAAGACTCCTTTCTAAAACTTAGAGCAATACTATTTAGTGATAAGTGGTGGTAGAGAGGCAGCAGAAGTTTTTCAAAAACTGCATCATGTTGACGGTTTCAACAACGATGCTTTCCTGTTTGAAAAGCCTTTACGAACGGGCTACAGAAAAGAACGTGGATTTCGCCAAATTCATGCTGGCTACACTGCGTGAGGCGCAAGTGTTTGATGACGTTACAGCAGAACTCTTCTCAAGCTCAAAAATGAATTCAAGGGTGAGATTCGTAAAAAGTTGCTGGACCCATTGGCCGAGAATATGCCAGTTGGTTATGTGAGAGGATACAATGACGACGGTGTTGCGGTACAAATGCGGATGGTTGACACATGACGTCCATTGACGTTGTGTGTTGCTGATGTGTTGGTATCGGTTTTGCAGCCGAGGCCAGTGTTAACATGATTAAAGAAGGTGCGGCGTCAGTAGCAGAGAGGACTGGAGTCGTGTTGATTGAGAGAGCGACGCTTGGTACTTGACTTGCCAGGTGGCAGCTGAGTACAAGACTTGCATGTCGACGATTCACGTTTGAACGAGTTAAATAGTTTTGAATACACGCATTTGACTCTTGGACCATGTTACGTAATTTCTTATTGAGTTCAGATACAGTAGCGGTATCTCATCTGGATCCCAATCAAATTTTTCGAGCAGAACAAAATATATAAGTCAGGTTGGGTGTCGCAAAAGGGTCAAGAAAGAATCGAAGATTTATCGAGATGATTTGTAGCTGCACAGATACGTTCAAGTATGAAAAGCTTTAGCATGTGGCCTTATGTATGTGCACACCGAACGTACTTTGACACGAAGGTGTTTTTTACGAGCAAGTGCGAGAAGTGCAGGTTTTGGAACACGATTAAGAAGAATTTGCGCTAGCGATGCTGAATACCATTCCGCTTAATCACATAAACGCTAGACGTCGCCTTATGTGTCGCAATGCGGCGAGTAGAACGCTTTATATCGACAAAAAGATCAGATCGCGAAGGCTATCAATTGTTTCCATACACCACCTGAGGAATGCCGTTCGCCGCTTACTTCCACTGCCTTCCAGCTAGCATGAAATGGTGCTTCCTGAACATTGCTTCGCAAGACTTTATCTACCTCAATAATCGTGACGTGGTAAGATTCGACCACGCAGATAATTTAAACAACACAATATAACATTCTTCTCTTAGTGGTAGCTTTAGCTCCGATTTCAAAATTAGTTTTTTCTTATTTCCGTGTAATTAGTCTATCACAAAAAGCTTAGAGCCCCGATGATGCCCTCAGAATTTTATCAGCACGTACTTCAGGACAGTAACCTATAGCCATGAGCGGGTTGCTCCTTTAGCAGCCCTAAACTCCCTGGACTGGAATGAATTCACTCCTCCTATCTGTCTTTACCAATTTACAACAATGCACAGCCGATGGCATAGTCGCGGCGTTGCAAACGATGCTGCTCGGCTTTGTTTCGCTCTGCAAAGTCAAAAAATTATTTTTGAAATTCTTTCCTTACTGCCACCAAAAGAACCCGGACAAAATCTTTGCACGACTCGCAAAATCGGCACAAACAGCTGGATAGAACTGACCAACTTCTACAAATATCTTCCAAAACGTGCCATAGGCCAAGCCGATATGGCCTTAATTTTTTCGGGCTGAAGTTTCACCTTACCTGCCGAATCAGCACCTAGTCAATGCTGGCATGAAGTTGATAGGCTCTTGTGACCTCAATACTTGTTTTTGGTTGCCTTCATGGGCCATCAGAACTGACCAAGTTTTTTTGGATCGACTATGGACGAGTAAAATTTGTCTGGGGGAAAGTACGTGATCGTAGAAACAATTCTATGAGCGAACTGTTAAACGATGTCGGGGCGTTTGGTTGTCTTTATGGAGTCGATAGATACTATTCTTAGATGCCGCGAGGCGAACTTACCGCCGTTAAAACACTTTCCAAGCCCTACATTTAAACTCAGAGTATCCATATATTCAACTCTTGCACTGTTTGCACAGCGTACACTCTGACATCTTTCCAAACAATACGCACTCCTTTCAAACAAACATTTGTGTAGGCCCCATTCCACTATTCATCTTGATATAAGCATCATCTAGCTGTCGCTTTTCGTATTTTTTTAAAGCACGGAAAGCTGATACCAGTGAAGGAGGCCAAGGGATATTTTATTTTTTCCTTTTCAATAAAAAAGATATCATCCGGTGCGAGTTTCGAAGACGAATCGAAAGCAAATTCGATGATCGCTTCCTGATCACAGCATCTGAGTAATCCGTAGACAAAGAATATACTAGATTAATGGTATCCTTAAGAATCTATGAAACAAGGCGCAGCATACCTGCTTGATTCAGGACATTTTTGCCTAACATAAACTAAGATTAATCCCCAACAGGGAATTTTTTTTTGTAAAACATTACCTCATAGATTTTGACTAACTTTTACTCAGCCTAGAATATGTAGATTTGAGTTTTGAGAGGCTCAGTAACTCTGATAATTTAAGGCCTCCAAATGAAGCACACCTTCCTCGACAAAACAACTACTTAAGCTCGCAATTATCTACCTTAATAACTCTTGTCAAGCATGGTATCGTTTCTGGCACCAAAAATTCGACATTTTACTTTCACCTAGTGGAGCTATTCTACCCACCTGCGTTCTTATACATCTCACTTTGTCTTGCGTATCTTCGTTTTCCGCTATTGAAACTTCAAAGCCTGCAGATAGTGAATCCAATATCAACACCTGTATAACTAAATCATTTCTTATGCATCACAACCTATGTTTCGCGCTTGTGGAGCTTTATTTCCTGCTATTGCTATTCCAATGTGAAGCTATATTACACACTGCGTCTTGTGGACCAAAAACCGCTTGTAGAATTTGTCACTTGTGAAACCGCCTTTTTCACAATCTTCAGCGTCTTTGTCGATCGGGGCTACCAGTAGGGTCGTAATTACCCGCTAAGAAGATCTCAAAGAAATCGCCACGTCCTGTTTTGTGCAGATATCAGTACTTTCCATATCTCGACCATTATCGTTGGGTTTTTACTTTCCCAAGCATTCTTCGAATTTTTTTACGTACAACAGGACTGGTAACATGACTTACCAATACTCTGTTCCATGAGAATAACGGACGGCATCTGTGGCCTTGTTTTGCCTGTTGAACCAGTAATTGTGCTTCTCTAGCTACGGCATGCCCATACTTGTCCATGTCATGCGATTAAAATTGGAAACTTACAACCGTAACTGTTTTTACATCCCGAAACCATATTTTGTTCAGTCGAATTGAGAATAACTTGCGTTCGTTGTTCTCTTTAGAGAATCACTCAGTGTTTTTCTACCGAACACAATCATTTGCCGGCACGCATTCACGTGACGCGCTAGGGTTTAAGAAGACCTGAGATGGGTTTACATACCCTCGTACACTTGCATACACAACCGCTCTCGGCTACTCCTTAAAAAGCTATCAAGACCAAAAGGCCAGTTTTCGTTGGTATTTATCAACCACAACATCACCATAGAAAATGGGTCTAATCCATTTAGACAGCTTTCCCTTGGCTCTGAAGGCGAGGCTCTGTCAGCAAACGTAATAGACCCTTAAGCAAAACAAAAGCTCACTTCATCGACCTTTAACGAGATAGGCACGGATCATGTGCCCGTGCTTACCGCAATGAAAAGCAAATTTTGCTCTTTGGCGACAAAATTTATGTCCATTAGGATTAGACCTTAGTCAGCGGGCGATTATCTTAATTCCTGTGGATCAAGGAGCTGCATGTCCTAGGTATGACGAAAGAGAGAGCTGTATGACCTTGAAGAGCAATTGGTATCGCCTCTTCTATCGTTACTACTTGCATTTCAATGGTTTATGTACAATGGAGTCAGCCTTACGCCATCTTCTAGCACAGTAATCTTGACGTGTTCAGGGTGGCACTTTAGGGATGAATGCCGTCATCTCCTTTTTTTTATTTACATGAAATTTTCGTCCACATTGCTTGCAAGCAAGAAAGCGTGAACGTTAGTAAAATTTGAAGTCATCTGGAAGGAAAGATGCTTTCAGCTGTTCTTTTATGGCACAGGACACTCTGCTCAAACAGGTTTACAAGATACGTCCAGTGTTAATCTTGGCACTCCAAATACCATCCATTCGTTTTCGAAGACATCTAAGTGACTTCTTTTACCTTTTTAATTCGATAGGAAACATCCTGCCCTTGTTTTATACTGATGGGAATTTTAAATTCCATCGGCTTGGATCACTGCCAGGGGTGCCAAAAAATATTCTGCTTGAAATTTTGAGCTCGTCCTTTGCTTCCAGAGCTCGTAGAGCTCGAAAGCTGTGGAGCATTCCAGCTGCTGCGTAGCAGAAAAATCTACAACTATAGTCGCCTCTTAAGGTTCATATAAGTCGGTAGGTCGTTGCAGTAGAGCATATTACGTATCTATCAGGCACGGGAAGATGTTAAATTCCATCTCGGAACATTTGCAAAGTTTTTCTAAAACAAACTACCCGCGTGAGCTTAGAATCGACTGCAAAGCGATACCATTTGTACAGCACCTTAAACAGAATTGAACCCATTTGCCTTCAATGCTCTTATAAAGCTTTATCGGCTCCATGTAGTGGTATGTGTAATAGTCCCGAATATACAAGAAAACAATGCTTGGAAATTAATAGCTTTGCTGATTTAGAGTTTCGTGTTGCTGGAAACTTTCTATTGCGCGAATTCAAGAAAATTACCTTTGATTACGTACGTAGAGTCCTGGAGCCACAAAGCCTACAAAGTACTATCAATTGAGGATTGTAACCGCAATATGAAGATTGGGGATACAGCATGGAAGAGCAGCATAGATATGCGATAAATTTGATGAAATGTCGTCCAAGGGTTCCAGACCCGCAAATGCTAAGCAGCAAATAATGATATTGTTAAATCGAAAGAATAAACACAATAAGAAGGGCGCGATAAGTGAAGTTTCAAAGACTAGAGCTAAAGTCAAAGCACTTCCACTCACGACCCACTACGGAAGGTTTTTATGCTTTTAGAAGCAACAAAACGTTACAATAATATTGACTAAAAAGTGCTGTGGTGTTGTCAGCTTTTTTTAAAAATGTAATGAAGCGAAAGTATATGTAACAATTGTGTAATCCCGTGACATAGCGGATAAAACCGTTTCTTACATGACAACGCAGCAGGAATTGGTCTTCTTGGCCTGTTTGTAAAAAACCTTCGACTGGCTGCTGAGATCTTGAGACTTAGACACGAGGTCATCCAGTTTCTCGCCACGCTCCAGCACATTGTCAATAGTCTTGGACAAAACAGCTGTAGTCTCGTCAAGTTCTTTCTGAATGGCTGAAATCTTGTCGGCCTTGGACGGGTCCTGATACTCGGCTAGAGCAGTTGTCAATGGTGGAAAGTCCTTTGGATTACCCGTCTGCGTCTTCCAACTGCCACTACAATGACAAGCAATTAACTGCCGCCGAAAACTTGGAAAAAATGGCTACTTGCGAACCTCGTGGATTTATCAAGCTCATCCATAAGCTTGTTAAGCAATGCAAAGGCGACACGAGGTGGGTACTCCTGATCACACACTACGATGCCTGCCAGCTTGTCGTTACGCACGTATACATGGCAATTGTATTCCTCGTGTTGCACCGATTGACGTTGTCCAGGCTCTGTGCGTTTAATGAACGTACGACTGAAAAAATTAATCATCTCTCGGACGCTATAACACAGAGCAATAATAAGCATGATCCAGTGGCTTGGCAAGCATTTAATGTAAGCAACCCTGAGCGCTGAAAGTAGCCAAAAGACGACACTTCGAAACTTGCAGAGAGGATCATCGGGTCCTGACCCCGCTCCTCCTGACGAAGCAACTCTATCGACACAAATAATACATCATATCAGACGTTACAGCCGCATACAAGCTACAATGAGATCACTAGACGTACCGATGGCGACGATCTTCATGACGAAGGTATAGAAACGACGGACGCGAGGACCAAGAAACCAGCACTGGCGTCGTGATGTTACAAAGCTATTTGCGGGAGCCGGCAGTTTCGTCTGTGCGCGTTGATTTGTCGCTTGCTTTTTCTTTGATGGGGCAATTAGTGGCTGGTCACTGAAATGAATTCATTGCTGGCGTATGTGGATTGGATAATATTAAAGTAAGGCCATTACACGATTTCGGTATGAGCGGTCGACCATATGCGCGCAACCCGTACGCACCTTACTCTGGCCCTCGCGATTTAGAGGCGATTTTGCCACATACATTTCGTCTTGAAGCGCCTTTACGTCTGCACGATGCAAAAAGTGAAGCCATTCGCAGGTGATACGTGACTAATATTACTATTGTAGAAGAATGTAAGACACTGAAAATTGCGAATTTCATCTGTTAGATCAATTCGTCGTCGCTGCATGCAAAAAAATTGGCGCAAGATGTTTAGCATACGTCATCAAAGACTAACGGATAAATCTACGGCGGAAGTTGCCGCAAAAGATTGCAAATGCGAGGAAACGCGGCAGAAAGAGACGAGGACAACAGAAGATCAAGAAGACGCTGTGGATATTGCCAAGAGACAGGTGGAAGAATTGGAGCAAAAGCTTCAGCAGCTAACCGAACAAAAGCACGCCAAATTTCAATTGCTTAAAGAAATTCTTGTGGAAGAAGCCAAGTCGAAGACAACATAGGAGCAATGATTTGATGCGTCCCGTGTTTGGTACTTATTATCCTCGTCCAGATAGTCAATCCGCTAATTTGTACATGGACCTTTTCGGGTTGTTACTTTGAGCGTGTTGCGTGATTGATTATCAAACAACTTATAGTGCTAAGGGTTACGAAAAGCGTTTTTGTCACAATCGATATGTAAAAGTAATCTATTCTTGTGCTCGGAGGCTTTGAGTAGCTTGTTCCAATATATTGAATCAGGTCTTAATGATAAAAACTGAGTTTTCTCGCATGGACGATATCGATATCTATTTTTAGGGTATTTCAAAGGGTATCGCAATCGTGTCTAAATTGCAGTAGATGCAGAAGGAACAATAGGTAAAAAACTAATGTACTGAATAAATCAGTCTCCAATTTGTATTTCGTCAAACACGTCAATTCCCCATTGCACCGGAATATCGTATATTTTTTGGCACGTCTCCTTTATACAAGGTGCTGTGTGACCCCATCACACACTTGTCACTAGTCCTACGCCCACGCGGGTAGATTATCTACATGAATCCTCGTAGGAGAGATAAATTCACCTGCTTAAAAGTCTTGTTGGCTTCTACCGGTTTAAGGAGCTGACTTAATTTGCAGTCTTAACTAATGCCAAGCAGCTTAAACGCGTCATGGCGCTCCGGCTCAACGAGAAGTTTATGGATTAGGGCTAAGGCAGCACAGACTCCGTTTTTGCCGGCCGTAGAGTATACTGTGGAATACAAGCCGGTGAAGCTTATGGTTCTAAGCTTAAAAAAACAAATACCTGAATGCGTTTTAGGTATTTAGAAACCACTAAGGTGGTCTTAATCACGTATAATTAGATGCGCGCGGCGTCTCGCTCTTTTCCCTCAGGGCCGGCTAAAGCCTGACAATTGCCCGTGAATTCGCTTTATCAGAGTATTTTCTTATGTCCTGAGATGACAGTAGCAGCAATTAAAGAAACTTTCTTGCCAGCAAAGTTTGCGTTTAGCCAGCATTTAGGTCCTCTTGTCTGCAAGTATTGTAAACGTGAGCTTACAAGTATGAAAATGAGTTCAAGGGGGTGACAGCCTCATTTGCGACAACGATGCTTCCAGAACGAGTCGCAGTAACTGTGCCATCGACAGGATCGCCTAGCACTTAATCCTTAATGTTCAGACACCAAATTTGAAGAATGCAATTCCGATTGCTATTTAAGAGAAGAACCAGGAGAGGTTCGCTTTCCCGGCAAACTAAACAGTTTTATTCAACAGGGCCCAGTAAAGTGCTGGTGCAGAGAAAGAGCAACACTTTGCTGCAGCAAGCGAAGAAAATAATTCCAAAGGAACTTGGTGAAGTGGACCATCGTCGCACTCAAAACCCTTCCAGATGGAGAAATACTGATCGCCAGAAGGGTCAAAAACGAGTTAGGTCCTTACGATGTATTTATGTGGTTGATTCACACCAAGATAATTTAATTCCTGAGAGCTTGACAGCATTCAATGGAGAATCCAAGAACGCTATTCTGATGCTTACCACGCAGATGTGCAAGGACATTAAGCTCATTTTAAGTCTTGGTAGACTCTAGCGCGTCGCAAAATTTCCTGCACCGACAAATCGATGGCGACATGTTAGATTTTTCTTACTAATACTCAAAGAGACAGCAGCAAGGTAACTAATAATGAGATTTAGAAATTTCTAAAGTCCAAAGAGACCTGGCTGTGAAATTAAAAAATGCCGATAGTTTGAAGCCATCTATTGAATTTTGACTTGGACAATCATGTTTCGATCTTGAATATTAAATGTATGGACAAGCAAGACCAAAAACTGCCCCTAGAAGCAAGGCCATAACCGCCGGCATCTCGATCACGTGAAATTGTGCTATGTTGAGTCAAGTTGTCAGCCCTGCTGTGCAAACAATCATATAATATAAGATCTAGGTGTACATCCGAAGAAGAAAAATGAGGAATCCAAAGTGTCGACTCTTCCTCGATGATGATGCAATTTTTTGCAGTGAGTATCCAAGCTCCTTTAGCAGCACCCGCTGTCAATGTTAGTAATTAAAATCTAAACGGCTTGATTAAGCAAGTGTACCAAAAATAGGGTTAGCAAAGATCCGCAAAAGGGAAATATAGGTCCACCAGGCACATTTAAAGTTTCCTTTATTCCACAGGTGCGTAGCATAGTACTAAACAATGTCCGCGAATGGGTAGCATAAGTACGAGACACAGCGGGGACCATGTGTCAACAGGGAAATTAAAAAAGATTACAAAGAGCAAGAGCTTGAATAGAACGGGGATGCAATACGATATCGATCCTTGGGTGTGACAAATATCCCCGTTGTTTTCAAAGGGACCTTAGTCACAGAAATTAAATTAGTCGCTGTGTCACGGCAGGTGCCCTGCTGGATGTCGCAGATTGTTTGAATCTATAAGTGCTTGTTACTAAGCTCTTGTCTGAAGACATATCTTAAAGGTGATGTCCCTTAAGACAGAGATATCTTTCGAGGCTGTAAATACCTTCCAGTTTCGTGCGAAGATGCTTAGATTCAGCCTTAATGCCCTTAGAGATCTTGAAGAAAAGCAAGGCATCATTTAATTTATTACAGGATCTCAAGATGCAGTACCCAGATACTTCCCATCCAAGCTCCCATCAGATGGAGAAGTGAGGGTTTTAATCGTATGCACGTCGAACAAATAACTGTGTTGACTCATTGCTCTTATCTTTCCAAAAAAGGGGAGAGCAGCAGTCAAATTTTCGGACCCTCCAACTTTCTGCGTTTATATTAAAAAGTGGCAGCTGGCTCATGCTTATAGTAATACAAACAGCTTGTATGTACATGCACAAAATAACTTTCTAAAAAAGATTGTAGTAAGTAAAACGTCTGGATGTACGTGCGCGATTTCGTAGTTTTTTCTCCTATTTCGAATGAGAGAGTTGAACATCCCCCTTACGTCTGTTAGTACAGCTAACAGGATGCTACAAAAGTGATGAGTGATGTCACAAGGGCTAAAAAACGCCTAAGATACGCCAATTTAATTAGTCACACAATTGTTCCAACCGTTTCTAGCTTACTCATTCATACTTCGACATTATCTTCGTAAAGCCAATCTAAAGATACAGTCAGCTCTGGAAGTTTACTCAGTCTGTCCAAGGCAAACTTCCGACCAACAGACTATGCGCTAGCATTAACTTTTTGCAGAAGAGGATACTAAAAACTTCAGCTGTTCCAGCCATGGGTTTTCAGCAGACCCTGAGATGTGAAAGCCGTGGCCCATACCACGAAACCAAATTAATTTGAGAAAGTAAGTAGATCTACCCAAGCCATTGCATAAGTACAGTGCTGGCTATGAGGATATAGCAGAAATTCTATTGAAATTAGACATTGCATGGTGTTGACAAAGTCAGTATTTATTGAAAATAAACTACAGCAGACGCAAACTATGGCTTAAGGAAGAAGACAAAGCCGTTTAGCGTCGTTTGCGATGTCTTCATGTATGCCAAAAAATTCCGCGTTACGGCAACTTGTTGAGGACAAACACGAGCGAAATATTTCGCTCTATATCTGTTAGCTTTGGACTGCAGAGTAGATAAATCCATGTATAGCAAGGCGTATCTGTCCAGATATGTGTATTGGTGATATTATAAGTGCAGCTTATGGGTTCTTGAGTCTTTGTGATCTATTCAGACTATGCATTCCTGATAGCGGCTATGAATACGCTCCACTCACTCTAAAAATGGCGAAATGATTGGCATTCGCTTCAATAATAGACCTTGCACTTTTAACACAATCCTATGAAACTCAACGCGCTTGCCGACGTGCTTTTGCACAGGCCAGACTGGAAGTCGGCTCACATAAGTAGAGCTGAAAGCATTATTGACGAGCAAAGTAGCCGTGCATACAAATTGATGCCTATTTGTAAGTTTTTTTTGGTGAGACCTTTCGCATTACCGATTAGTTTGACGTTAAATCTAACATTGTTTCGCAAACCCCCTGTTGGCATTATCTTTTGGTAGTGCTACATTTGCCAGATAATTTTCGCAGTCTTAGCGGGAAGGAGCCAAGTATGTGTATATCGGAGTGACAGCGGCGCATTTTTGTCAAATTTATATTCATTGCCCGAAAAGGTGTCTACGGGTCACCAAACAAGTTGAACCGATAGATACGCCTTTTCTTAATTTTAAAGTAGCAGTCTATCAAGGCGTTATCGGATCTCTGCAGGAATGCTTTTAAAGACTGTCGCCTACGGCAAAGGTGCAGCCGTTTTGGCAGGTACAGCCTCTGTCATATGCAAAGCTTTGAGAACTGGGAAGAAATATAGCCAGACGCACTTTGAAAGCCGAATCATATTTCTTAGGAGCTGACTTGGTAACTTCAAATGCTCTGACTAACCCGCACTTTTCTTGCTCGTTTGGTCCTTCTTTCTACAGTCGGAATATCTAATCAAATGCAATGCGAGTATTTTATATCGTTTTTGATTGCCTCGAAACGTTGTCATGCAAGCCTTGTGGTCAACTGACGCCCTCGCCACCCTGGCAAGCCAACCGCCAAACGTTGCTTTCATAATCAACACAAGTCAAGCCTTGTCTGTCACTGGCGCAGGACCTTCTCCAATCGTGATTTCACTCGCTTTGGCTACACAAAACCATACACAAGGAGCACATAATGTCAATACGGACATGTGTAAAATATCCGCGTACTTACAAGTGCAATTTCATCGCTGTATCGTTACACTTGACCAGTTGGCAACGGCCTAGACTGTGGCGACGACTTAGACTTTGCCAACGCCTCGGACATTGGGTTCAGCAACTTTTCACGAAGCTTAGACAGATTCTTTGCTTTCTTGAACTGGAGAAGAAATTCGGAGATTTTGTCGTCAGTCCATTCCGACTTACGCAGTTGAGTCAACATGAATGGTGCGAAGTCTTCTTTAAGACGAGCCGCCTCGTCGTAAAGCTTTTCTAACAAAAAGGCATCGTTGTCGAAACCTTTGACACCACGCAGATTTTTGAAAACATCCGCTATCTCTCTTTCACCACTTATCATCATAAAGTAATTTTCTAAATGCTTTGAGCTAGACCCCGCCCTTTTGTTGAGCGCCTCTCTATAATAAGTGAGCTTTCCATCGATGATTTTACTTTTCAGCAATTCATCCATTTTCAAATTTACAGATTTTTCGTCCGGTTCACGATAGAGGATATAGCGCATATACTTCTTGACGGCATCAAATTCGCCTGCTCCTACGCCGTGGACAAGTTTTTGAAGCAGCTGGTCCTCAAAGCGATGTGCCAAACGACGCGTGGATCTGTCTTTCATACCTTGCGCGATGATTGCTTCAAGTCCGCCGTTGTCGCGTGCATCGAAGTTGTTATACATTGTGTAAAACATCAGCTCTTCAGCATTGCCACCCGCAGCACTTTTGGCTTGTTTTCTCCACTTCTTAAACTTCGAACTCTTGAAAAAACGTCGTACATCCACCGTTTTGACTTTGTAATCCTCGAAAAAATGATCGACAATTTTACTTTGTTTGTTAATGTCGGTGGTGAATGGAGATGCCTCTCGTCGCGCAAAAAGCCATCCAACTACTGATTTTGTGGGTTTCTTTCCAAAGGATGAAATTGTGAACGCGCTCAAAAGACGTGTAGGCCATCGCCGCCGCGGATGAGTAAGAGGCAGCGTGTCGAGGCCGTGGGGTTGAGGGTCCGCACCTCCAGAGACACTCGCTGCCACTGTGGCAGTCTGACAGAGTGTTAAAAGAGAAAGGATTGCCAGGGTCACGACACGCCGAAGACGAGTTGAGTTCATGAGCTGTATCGACTTTCAAGTTGGAAGGTTAAACAGAGAATGAAGGGGTGTAAGGTGCACAATGAGGCACAAATTGTTTACGGGCAGGCGCCATATGCTTGTTTTGTTTTTGTTTGATCTGTACTAAGTTTTCTCATAAAATGTCTCCGTTGTTCCTTTGACAAGCTATGTAGTCTATCCAACTTGCTGTCCTGAAGGCTTAAATCAAGCAGCTTTGGATGATTAAGATTGAAGACTCCGTCGTCGCCCCGTACGACAAGGCTCAATCGTTCGAGTGTTTATGCTGCTGGTCGCAAACTTTGATGCCTACATATCACATAATTTTCATGTCAACAACCATGTATTTCTTTACTTATTAATACACAATAAATACTGGTACTGTGCCATTGCTATGTCGCTCTCTTAGTCAAAAAAAATTCTGCTACTGACGCAGGACCTTCTCCACATTCGCACTGGCTATAGAAACTATTCATTGACACGGGAGATGCGTAAATTTCACATATGTACCGGGGCATTCTTATCGTTGATCGAACCGGGGATCTAGCTTTTTTTCTTACTAAAATTGAGAAAGAAACGTGGAGATTTTGTCGTTAGCCCATTTGCCTTACGCACTGAAATTGGAGAAGTTCACGTTAATGGTAAGGGCCGGCCGCTTTGTCAAGCTCTTAAATTAGGAAGATCTGGTAGTCGAAACCTTAAACACGAAATATGTCTGCTACCCACTCACCATCCTGAAGTAATGCTCTCTTTTGTGCAAAAAAGCTACTCCGCGTTGATACGATCCGCTAATCTTACCCATCTTTTGCTGTAATTACGAATTTACAGCCCTTATATCCGGTGCACGATAAAACGTGTGACGCATATACCCATCTACCTCATCTCTTTGTTTCACAAAGCGAAGTACCAAAGAATGCGTGTGTTTGTTTTTCAAATTTACCGCTCCAAACTCGCCGTTGTCGCGTGCATCAAACTGTCTAGACAGTGTATTGACACCAACTTTTCAAAGTCGCTTCCCACAGCAGCCTTGACTTCTTCTCCTCACTTCTTGAACCTCAAAAATCTTGGAAAAGCATTCACCTCTTTGACATTTTTAAGCTTGGATAGGTCTTCACATATGACCTTATCACAAAACTACCTTCCCACAGCTAACTTCGTGAATCCTATCTAGAGTATTCATTTGAGAACGAGCTCAAGAGACGTGCAGGCCAACGCTGCCGCGGATTAGTACATGGCAGCGCGTCTAGGCCATAGATTTGGGGCTTCGCAGATCCAGAGGCTCTCGCCGTCACTTTGGCAGTCTGACAAAGTGTTAGACAAGCAAAAGCTGCCTAATCGTTACCACCCACCGTAGGCGAGTGTGCACATGAGCTTTGTCGACTCTAAAGTTGGCAGGGGAACGATTTTTCCTGATCCGTTAAAATTGCAGGTTTACGAAAGACCTGTATTTCTTAATAATTGTGCGACAGAATTGTATCTGCCTTACAAGTCTACGAATGACCGCACCCTGCTACATAATGTCTAGGCACTCTGTATAAAGCACATCTAATGCACATCACAGTGTTTTCCTCGTTTTTTGAATATACGCACGCCAACGTGAAGCTGGGAATGTGGTTGTACCGGCCTCCTTCTTTCGTCTTGCATGACGTGGCCCACCGCTCTGTAAAAGTAAATTCTTGATTGTTTGATGGCAGAGTGCAATGCGAGTTTATTCATATGAAGTTACTTACTCTAAAGCATCGAAAACTGAGCTGGACACGGATTCAGATGACACCCTTGCTGCCCCACCAAACGTCGCTCTCCTGGTCAATGCGAGTTAAGTCTTCTCTGCTACTGATGGAGGATCAGGTTTCCACTACAAAATCAAAATCGATTCAATCATAACACAGGACGTCAACGCGGGAGATTGTGCATCATGTGTAAAAAAGGCTCGCATACGTACCAAAGCATCCTTATCATTGTATTGTTAGACTTGATTAGATACCAACGTCTTAGTCATCGCCTTGCCAGCTCTTTTTGAAATCACGCGAGAACTTTTGATTCTTGAGCTGGTTATAAAAAAGCGGAGATTTTTTGAGCAGACCACTTTGCATCTCGCAGTGTAGTCAGCATGAAGTCGGGGAAGTCCACGTTTATTGTAGGGTCAGTCGCTTTTTGCAAAGCTTTTCAAAAAGAAAGGCATAGTTGTCGAAACCTTTGACAGAATGCGTACCTGTGAAAACGTCCTCTATTTTCCTATCACTGCTTACCATCTTGAAGTAATGATCCAGTTTTTGTAAGTAGGTTCCCCCAATATCGTTGATCACCATATTGTAAGTAGCGATCCGATTATCCATGGATCCGCCGCCCAGCTTTTGCTGCATGTTCAAATGTACGGACTGTTGGTGCGGGTCACGATAAAGCAGATAGCGCATATACTTTTTTATAAACTCCACTTTGTCTTTTTTCAAGCCCTCGGACCAGCTGATTCTCAAAGCGGAGTGCCAAAGCTTTCGTCTTTTTGTCTTTCATGGCCTGCACGGGTATTGCTTCAATTCCGCCGTTATCATGTTTATTAAATTTTTTAGACAATGTCTGGAACATCAACTTTTCAGAGTCACGTCCCGGGGCTGCCTTGACTTCTGCACTCCACTCTTTGTACTCCGAACTCTTAATCATGTTTTCTGCATCCACCTCTTTGACTTTGTGAGTGTGGAAAAGGCGTTCCACGTATTCCCTCTTTTCGTGGAAGTTTGCGGCGCGGAAAGATGACTTTTGTCGCGAGAAAATCTTTCCTAGTGGAGAACTTTTGAGTCTCTCTCCAACTGATGTACTTGAGAAGGATAACAAGAGACGAGCAGGCCATCGTAACTGGCAGCGTGTCGAGGCCATGAATTTGGGGCTCCGCAGCACGAGAGGCTCTCGCCACCACTTTGGCGGTCTGACAGAGTGTTAAAAGAGCAAATATTGTTAGCGTCACGACGCACCGTATACGCTTTGAGACCATGTGCATGGTCGACTTTGGTGTTAGTAAGTGAAAGAAAGTAAAATGGAGAATGACGAGAAAGAGGGTGCTCTGAAAGGCACACAATGCGCTGTTCACGATTCAACAATAACCCTGGTCAAAACATACGCCACTAGATTGTGTGACAAGCAGGAAAATACGGTGTTTCTTAAAAAAAAGGGTACCGCGTTTAAACCTGCCAAACAGCCTCTATTTTTAATTATCGTGCCCACCATTGTCTATACGGGACAATAACTAGCCTTTCAAGTCTGCGGATAGCGAGTTTCGTGTTCGGACCAACACCCTCAAGCATTATCTATGTGTGTTCATTGTACAAAGATTAGCTACTGCGCACCACCATGTTCTGCTCATTTCTTGCATGCATGCATCTAAATGCTCGTTCGCTGTACAATTTCGACGACCTTTTTCTTAACTAGCTGCAATGCTAAACGCTAAACATGTGTTCGTTAGTGATACCATTCCAGTTAATCTCTCAATTCAAATGGTATCTCCAATGCACACATGTTCACGCAAATTTAAAATGTGCGCTTTTTCTGACGAGCTCATGGAACCAATAAAAGCATGTATATTGTTTTCTCTCATTAGCCTTTCATATCAGTAGCCCAGTCTGAATATCGACTTGTTCAAGAGTCTTCACTTTTGGCAACTCGGATTACGGCAATGACCCTTCTTCCCCATCTTCCGCATAAGACGACGAAAAAATCGGACTTGAAGAGTACAATGCGTAGGTAGTAAGTGGTTTATGGTCTGTCAGAACCTTGTGAAGTCGCGCGAGAGCAGGAATAGCATTGTCGGTAATTGACCGACGACTTAGTCATCGCCTTGATGATTGGGTCTAGCTTTTGAAGTTTGTTTCTTTCTGAAGCTGCTGCCTTGACTTTTTCTCCCCACTTCTTGAACTTTAAATATCAAAGACAAGCATTCACCTCTTTGACATTGATTAAACAGGTCTTTCACATTTCTCTGTGGTCGTAGGTGATTGTGGCGTGTGTAGATGACTTTATCGCAACAATAGCATCCCACAGCTAAGTTCGCGAATCCCGTGTGAAGTATTATTTTGAGAATGGCTCAAGAGTCGTGCAGGCCAACGCTGCCGCGAATTAGCACATGGCAGCGTGTCTAGGCCATAGATTTGGGAATTCGCAGATCCAGAGGCTCTCGCCGTCACTTTGGCAGTCTGACAAAGTGTTTAGACAAGCAAAAGCTGCCCGAGCGTTACGACACACCGTAGACGAGTGTGCACATGAGCTTTGTCGACTTTAAAGTTGGCAGGGGAATGTTAAAATTGCAGGCTTACAAAACACCTGTATTTCTTGATAATTGTGCATTTTGCCTTACAAGGTTACGAATGCCTACATGTCAAAACAACTACTGCGCATCACAGCGCGAGCTCGTATTTTGAATGTACGCACTTCAACGAGCTGGGAGTGTGCTGAATTGACCCCTTTGTTTAATATCTCCCAAAAGTAATTCTTGCTTGACGTGGCCCACCATATTTACTACTAGCTTTTATTACGTGTCCCACCAATATTATGAGGGCATTGACTTATTACCGTTCCATGAAATCTGCAAAATTCGTTGCTCGACTCCGGAGTATCCAAATGTATTTGACGCATACTACCACAGTAAAACTAGTCTTCCCAACCACGCAGGTGACTGTGCACGCTCGCGCCCGTTCGCATCATCATGCGTCGGCCTTTGACACGCATAAAGTCGACACTATTGTAAATGTCGCCTGGCCGTTTATTGTGTTAATCAGCGTTTTTTCTAGCATTCATTATATGTGCTCTGCTTAACTATTTTCGTATGTACAGACCTCTTTAGCTGGAAATCATAATAGATGATTGGCTAATGTTATGTGCACCGTCATTGAAAGTCACGAGATTGACACCGTGGACAAATGTTATCAGACCTAGCCCAGGTTCGAAAACACATTGATAAGCCGATCATACCGCTTTTTAATTGTTCGACCGTTAAGAAGCAAACAAAACGCATCGTGGGGATGCCGAAGCATTCATTTATTGTCATTCGAGCACAGTTTGTAACAGCCGTAGATTGTTAAGAGTAACGGGCACCATGTTATCTGGTTGCTTCGTACGAAGTTTCTCGAAAAACGTCCACGTTTGTGTTTTATCGGCAACTTCAGACGTCTATCCAAATGACGCAGACTTAAGTTTCGAAGGTCCTGATTGGGTGTCTCACCTATGTTGTAAGATAAAATAGCAAGCAAAGGCCAATCGGTAGCCGATGCGACAAACAGTCTGATGTTTCAAACTCTTTTTTTAGTGTAATTTTGCGAGATTCGTCACAAAACTTTTGTCGACATATTGCATGAATAATTTTTACCACTAAACTTCTCACCTTGAAGGATCTTATCGATTACAAAAAAATTGATGCCAATTTAATTACCGGTGGTCTAGTACCGCTTTGTGAAAGGATGGCAGAATGAGATGCGAGTAGGTTAATATGTAGGGACAATGGAAAAAATATACCTTATAAATAAGAGTGTAGTCAGCATGAAGTCGGGGAAGTTCACATTTAATGTAAAGTCAGTCACCTTTTTGTAAAGCTTATCAATTAGAAAGGCACAGTTGTCGAAACCTTCAACACGATGCATACCTTTAAAGATGTGTCCCAATCACCACTAACTTTCTTGAAGTAACGATCAATTTCTTTTTAAGAATTTTGTCGATGAGCAGGGATCGCCGATTCGTAATGAGCGACCCGAGAATCCATAAATTGTTCGCCTAGCTTTTCCTGCATTTTAGAATGTACGGTCTTTTCGTGCGGGGAACGTTTTTGCACATAATGCATATACTTCTCGATGTGCACAATGCTGTGTTTACTTAAGCCCGCGACCCACTCATCAAGCAGCCGACCCTCGAAGCGAATTGCCAAACCTTCCGTCTCTCGGTCCTTCATAGCCTGCACAATTATTGCTTCAATTCCGCCGTTGTTACGGTCTTTGAACTCTCTAGACAGTGTGTCAAACATCAACTTTTCAAAGTCCCGTCCCGCGGCTGCCTTGGCTTGTCTTCTCCACTTTTTGAATTCCGCACTCTTTAACATGTTTTCGGCCTTCACCTCGTTGACTTTGTTATTAAGAAAAAGAAGATTCACCTTTTTCTTCTTCTCGTCTAAGTTTACGGCGCGGATAGATGCCTTTTCTCGCGAGAAAAACTTTCCTGGGGAGAAATTTTTAAATTTCTTTTTTACTGATGTGATTGAAAGGGGTAACAAGAGACGAGCAGGCCATCGCCGCCGCATATTAGTAACTGGCAGCGTGTCGAGGCCACGATTTTGGGGGCCCGCAGCACGAAAGGCTCCCGCCACCACTTTGGCAGTCTGGCAGAGTGTTAAAAGAGCGAAAATTGTCAGCGACACGACGCACCGTAGACGCGTTGAGACCATGTGCTTTGTTGGCTACGATGTTGGTAAGCGAAAGAAAGTAAGATGGAGAATGATGGGACAAAGGGTGTTCATTGAGGCACACAATGTGCCCGTTCATGATTCGACAATAGTCCTCGTCAAAACATACGCCATTTTTTTCCTGGTTCCACGATTTAACGACCGGCCAAACGGCCTCTATTTTTTTACTTATTGTGCCCATTATCTTCTATAGCAACACACAACTAGCCTTTCAAGTTCGCGGATAGCGAGTTACGTGCTCACACCAACACCCACATACAATATTTGTGTCTGCTCATTATACGAAGCACAATTACTGCGCACCACCATGTCTTGCTTGTTTTTTTGCATATACGCATCTAAACGCACCACGACACTCTCACGCTGTACAATTTCGACGACCAAATTTCTATATTTGCATGGATAAATGCTAAACACGCGTTTGTTAGAGATACCATTTCGATTTATTCCTCATTTGAAACGGTTTGCTCTACCGAACACTTGCTGATGCAAATCAAAAATGTGGTTCCGCTGCGCTATTTCTTACGAGCTTGTGGTACCAATAAACTTATGTATGTTGTTTTCTCATTTGCTTTCCTTACCCAGTTGTCCAATTTACAGAATTTGCTGCACGATCATACAGGATTGTCTAGATAGATTTGATGCACACAACCACACCTTTACATCATCAATAATTTTCCCATCCCACGCAACTTTGCTTAAGCGACACGCGTTCGCACCCGTATGAGTTGACTCTCAGCACGAATGCAGCTGACAATTTTATTATAGGCCGCAGTTGGCGTTTTTCCCTGTACTCATCATACTTATGTATTTTCGTATGTACAGGTTGGTACTGTGGAAAAACAATAATGATTAGCTTGAATTATCACGAAATTGACCACCGGCTATTTGCTGGGCCTACGGAGCAGGGAAGCGCAGTATTTTTGATATCGAATCCAGCACCGAGTTCATCAATGAGCCGCTCATTTGACTATTCAGATATTTAATCATTACGACGCGAACAAAGCGAACCGCGGAGGTGGCAGCGCGGCTAGTCACTGGTAATCGAGCATGATTTGGAAAGGCCATACGTGTTACAGTGAGGAACAACATGGCTTCGTTCTAACAATCTCGTACCATATTCTTGAGCTATCTCGCACTACTTCTACAAGTTCATTGGTCTTTTCAAAGAGCGCTGTGAAGTCGAGTCGGGCAATTCCGGATGAACTGGATCTAGTACCTTAGTCCATCGCTTACGCTGTACGGCAGAGAAGCAAGCAAAGGCCATTTGGTCAAAAGCAATGATCACCATAATTCATAGTGCAAACTTGACTAGGCCAGTGCGACAACGGGTCCGAGAATTGGATGTCATGTGATTGATAGACCGAATACATTGGGCGGTAGGCGACGTATATTTGCCGGCGAACGCAATTCGAGCGTATTGGATGTATCAACCTCATTCAATTGCCTCAATTATTAAAATGCAATCCTTGTAGTCAGACATCACCTTGCTACTCTGGCGAGCCAAGTACCAAGCATTACTCTCTCTAATAACACAAGTCATGTCTTCGCTGCTACCGACGCAGGACCTTCTCCAGTCATGTTCTCACTCGCTTTAGCCACATAAACTACACAGACACAAAAGCAACACATCACGTCAACGCGAGAGATCGCACGTCAAGTGTAAAAACATCCGCGTACATACCGCTGCGCCTCCATCGTCGTATTGTTATGCTTGACTAGTTTTTTCTAACGACTTAATCATCCCATCGATCACTGAGTCCAGCTGTTTTTTAGATTCATCCGACGAGAATTTTTGTTTCTTGAGCTTAGTAAGATATTTGGAGATTTGGTTGTCATTCCACTTTGCATCACGCAGTTCTTTCAGCACAAACCCGGGAAACGCATTTCTTACGTAAGGGTTCGTAGACGATTCGTAAAGCTTTTCAAATAGGAAGACATCGTTGTTGAAACCATTAGCATGAGCAGGAACTGTGAAAACGTCCGCCATCTTCCTTTCTCCACTCATCACTCTAAATTTACTCCTTAAAAGTTCAGAAGCATGGTTTGCTCCGTAATAATAAGTCCTCTCAAAATTAGTGATATGGGTCTCGAGTAATCCATGATTCAGCATTGGCATCATTGTCGCATGCACGGACGATTGCTCTGGATCACGATATTGCAAATAACGCATATACATCTCCAACTCTATACTTTTGCCTTTATTCAAGCCATCGACCCACTTTTGTAGCAGCAACTTCTCAAAGCGGAGTCCCAAAGCACGCGTATCTGAGTCCTTCATGGCCTGCGCGATGATTGCTACGACTCCGCCGTTGTCGTCAGCCTCTAACTGCTTATACAGCGTTGTGAGTATCAACGCTTCAGAGTCGTCTCCGAATCGTGCCTTAACTTGTCTTTCCCAATTGACATATTGCGAACTTTTAAAAAAATTCTGTGCATTCACTTCTTTGATTTTGTTCGACTGAAAAAGTTTCGTCACAGCTTTTTCCTGTTTGGCGGGTGACATTGATCGCGAAAACATTGATTTCGTGAGGCCCTTTAAAAATGGTAAAATTGAGATCGGGCCCAAAAGACGTGCAGGCCAATGCCGCTGTGGATTAGTCAAAGGCAACGTGTCAAGGCCATGGCTTTGAGGTTCTGCAGCACGACCATAGGCGCTTGCCGCCACTTTGGCAATCTTACAAGTTGCTAGGAGAGCGAAAATTGTCAGCGTCACGACGGACCGTAGACGCGCTGAGACCATGACTTTTGTCAACTTGAAAGTTGGCGAGTGAGTAGAAGGTAAAATAGACAGAAATAATGTTTCGCGCGCTGACTATAAACCTAGTCCGAATGTACGCTGTAATGTTGTAATATTACCTAAAAAGGGTGCCACGTGCAAAAAGACTTCTAATATCATTAATTGTGCCCACTCCAGCACAACGGCGCAACAAATAGTCGTCCCACAAGTCTGTGGATGGACTATTTGCTCGCATCCACATCCTGCCACAGAAATTAAGCGTTTTCTCCGTATTGCTCGTTTCTCGCATATACATACTTTGGAAATGCTGTACTATCTGCCTATCTTTCATTACTTACGTATACTTCATATGCTATATAAGTGAACTATATCACCAGCTTTGCGGTTTTCTATAATGCTCCCGCTGCTGCATCAGAAAGTAATCTTGTTTTGCGCAGGTTTGCTCTAACCACGCGCACTTGCTCCGGTTCAAGTCATTAGTTGGCCTTTAATTCCCACAAAGTTGACAGTTTTAGTGATGTCGAATTGTGCTGGTTAGCAACTTTTTGTACTCTTCATGTTTCATCTGTTAGAGTATCAATGATGTACGGGCTCCATAAAGCGCACAGCTGCGGTTCAAAGATGCGACTTACTTAAATTAGCCAGTGTATTGGCGAGGCCAAAGTCAAAGTCTTGAAAAACATGTGGCTATTGCTATGTGCACCGTCAAATAGTGACGATAAGAGCCACAAAGTTGTACATCGTAAGTTAATGTGATTAGAAAATTCCTACAACTTAGCGGGACCGTGCAGGAATCTATAATGGTGGGTCCGGCGTCGAGCCCACTAATGGACCTCTTGATTTATCCTCGTATATCAAATGCTTCAAATGCGAGCAAAGCGAATAGCGGAGGTGCCGATGCAGCGCAGCACGGCTGATCACCTTTACTTTGTAAGGGCCATGTATTATTGTGACGGATGGACACCGTATGTTCGTTTTAACCCTGTCAGCAAACTCTCACTACGCTTAAGCTTTTCTCGCAATACGTCCGCGTTCTGTACTCGACTGGTTCAGTCGTCCATCCAAACGACGCTGACTTGTAGCCTCGAAGGCTCGAGTCTGGCAGTTAACACATGTTGCCTACATTGTACAACTAAGTAGGAAGTAGGAGTCATTTGGTCGAAAGCAACGTAATGTCACAACCTGAATTCTATTTTTTATTACATATTGTCTTGGAATTTATTCTTTGAAAAAAGTAATTGATTGATTACCCGAAACTGTGTCATGGCATTCTTCGTCAAAGTCGGTATATGTATATTCTCGATGGTATCATAGCAACTTACCTCAGTCAGATCGCTTTGTCGACTTTGAGGTTGGCAGGAGAATGACCATTACAATTTTGGTACAAGAAAATAGGCTCATTTACAATCAAACTAGTCTCGAGTTATCGCTTCGTATTGCAATGTTCTCAAGACGGGTGCAGCATACAAAACGAGCAACATTATAAAAGTTGCCTCACAAACCTGCGAACGACGACTTGCTTGCTCGCACCCACACCCTGCTAAATGATATCTAAGTGTACTCGTTACGCAGCATAATTACAATATTTTGCTCATTCGTTCGATTTACGCACTTCAACAAAAATTTTGTCGTTTCTTCCTCAAAAAGGTCTCGCATGACGTGGGAAACTATAATTACCACTAACGGTGTTGCATAGTGCTTCCGGAGCGCTGTTACTGTGGGTCTCAACACGATTTCGAGTTGCGATCTTATTACAAAATTCGTTGCTCGACCTCAAAATGCCGAAATATAGTTGACGTATACTACCACATCTTTGCATCAAGATGTGACGATTCCGTTCTTCGCAGGTGGCTGCGCACGCATCCGTTCACATCATCGAGAGTTGGCCCTTCACATAACGCAAATACTGCTTTAAATCATCAGCATCGCATCCTTATCGGCCCGCTTTTGTAGCAGCAACATTTCACAACGGAGTCCCAAATCATGCGTGTCTTAGGTCCTTCACAGCCTGCGCGATTATTGCATCCACTCCGCCGTTGTCGTGTGCTTTCAATTCCTTCTACAGTGTATAAAGTATCAGCTCATCATAGTCGTCTCCGAATCGTGCTATGACTTGACTTGCCCACTCTTTATACTGCGAGCTCTTAACACTTTTTCGTGCGTTCACTCATTTGACTTCGTTCGAGTAAAAAAGTTAAGTCACAGCACTTTCCTGTTTAGCGGTTGACAGTGGTCGCGAAAACAGTCTTTTTTGCTAATTTCGTGAAGCCCTTTACAAATGATCGATTCGAACTCAAAAACATGCAGGCCAACGCCGCCGTGAATCAGTTAGAGGCAACGTGTCAAGGCCATGGCTTTGAGGATCTGCAGCACCACCATAGGCTGTTGCCGCCACCTTGGCAGTCTTCCAAGTTGTAAGAAGAGCAAATATTGTCAGCGTCACGACGAACCGTAAAAGCGTTGAAACCATGACTTTTGTCGACGTGAAAGTAGTGCCAAGACGGTGAAAAGATAATGAAGGGACTTGGGTTGCACAAAGAGACACAAATATTTTTAGCGCGCTGACTGCGACGATATAATTGGTCCGAACGTACGGTCATATTGAAATGGGGTACCACGCCTCTAATATCATTAATTGTGCCCACTAATCTGTACGACAGCACAATGGCGCAGCAACTAGCTGCACCACAACTCCGTAGATGACGAACTATTCACTCGCATCCACATCTTGTTAAAAAATTAAGCGTGTTACTATAACTACCACGCACCACCACGTATTGCCCGTTTCTTGCATGTACGCAATTTGATGCTTGCCCTGCTGTGAGCACTGTATTAGCGGACTTTTATTACCTACCAATACCTACCAATAACTGGGTAGCTTTTTAAATGTCCACTATCATCGGTTTTGTGGTTTTCAAAAGAGCTCCGGCTGCGCTTTTACTTGGGACATTCGTGGGTACCGGCAACATTATGTGACTTAATTAAAGTATGATGTCACGTATCCTAACATTATGTGACTTATTGCCCGATTACCACTCAACAAAATTCGCTAAATACATATGACGCATTTTCTTGTCAGAAAGTAATCTTGTCGTCGCGCTAAGGTTTTCTTTAGCTACGCGCACTTGCACCCGTTCGCATCGTCATGAATTGGCCTACGATCCGCACAAAGTTGACATTCGTATCGATGCCTGATTGTGCTGGTCAGTATTTTCTTGTACTCTTTGCATTTTATTTGCTAAGATACTTTTGTACGTACAGACTCCAAGATTGCGCACAGCTGCGGTCCAAAGATGCGACTGAAATTAATCAGTGTATTGGCAAGGTGAAAGTTAAAGTCGCGGAAAAGATATGGCTATAACTCACAGATTTGAACACCGTATCCGTTTGTAATTGTAACCGTACAAATGCGAACCGAAGTAGCGCAGTGCGGCTGATTTATAAATGCCATGTATATATTATTGTGAGTGACGACACCATTTGATTATTTTGTTCACTCTCACTTTCGTTCCACACGTCCTTGTTTAAGCGAAAAATTTAAGTCGTCTATCTAAACGACGCTGTCTCGTGACCACCCGAAGGCTCGACTCTAGCACGTTGGGATATAGAAGCCATACGCTTTTTGTCCTCGTCTTCATTGTACGACAAAGTAGGCAACAGAAGTCATTTGGTCGAAGGCAACGTATTGCCCCGAAACTTTTACCGATTTTTTCTGTCTCGGAAACCACTACTCATTGGTTTCAAGCTTTGATGCCGGTATCATTACCGGTACTGCGCCAATGGCTTGATATATGTAAATTCTAAATGATACATTTACCTTAATCAAATGACTCAAAACGCTTATTATCGACATGCAAATTTTGTACTTAAGGGAAACTCGTGCTATCTGGCAAGCCAGGTGCCAAGCATCACTCACCCAATCAAAACGAGTAAAGCCTTCCCTGCTACTGACGCCGAACTTTTTTCAGTCATGCTTCTATTTGCTTTGGCTACAGGAGTAAATCAATGCATAAGCAACACATTACATCAACGCTATTTTATGTGTTAATCATTCCTTATTCACGAAGATCAGACGTAAACTTTGGTCCCTTAAGCTGAAGAAGAATGTCGAGATGGCATTGTCGGGCCATCCCGCCGTACGCTAGAAAAGATTCGTCAACGTCGAGTTCATTTTTTAGGACGAATTGCCTTGAGATACAGCTTTTGATGCAGGAAGGCATTGCTGTCAAAATCTTTAATAGAAAAAGAATCTCCTTCTTCAACTTCTAAAGTAATGATTTAAAAAATAAAAAGGTCTCTGCATTTCTATTATTATCGTTTTGGAATTAAAATCAGCACTCACTGTCCAACTTTTGCTGTATTTTCGAATGTTCGGACTTTTGCTTTGAAAGGGGCGTGATGATAGACATGATAAAAAATCTCACGCCGTCAGCAATTGATCCTCAAAGCGAAGTCTCAAACCAAGCTTGTCGTCGTCTTTGATAGCGTGCGAATAAATGTTAACACGGAAGCCACTTTGCCACTGATGTTAGTGTAAAGCTCGCTATAATTGATGAAGATGCAAAAGATGTGCAGGTCATTGCCGCCGTAAATTAGTAAAATGCAGTGGGTCAAAGCTATATAATTGGGGCTCCGCAGCACCAGGAACTCTCGCCGTCACCCTGGCACTCTAATAGATGCGAAAATCACTAGCATCACGACACACCGCAGACGCGTTGTAATACAAAAGTTCTGAAGGAAAAAATCGAACGTTAGTTGATTCAATGAGCGCGACCTTGACTGCTGATTGCGATTTGTCTATTCACTAAGTCCAAAAGTACGCACGCTTAATTATCACCAAAACTTGCAGTTTAAAGCCGCAAAACGACCCTCATTTGTACCCTTTTTTCTTTACGGCGACACAATGGCGCAGCAGCTAATCACATCACAAGCCTACGAATGACGACTCATCCTTGGGTAGTAAGTGTCCTCTGTACTTACATTCCATGCAATGTCAAGTTTTGCAGAAATAAGGAAGTATAAAACATGTAATAGTGCGTTTAGGAAGGTGCAAAAAACGGGGGTGACTCTTCATATGTTTAGAGATATGAATGCCTACAATATTTGTTTCTCTTAGATTATTGGGGTTTTGTTGGTGGTTATTTTGTCAATATAGATTTGACTACACCAGAAAATAATTTTCTTGACTTAAATAACATCGACAATTTTCTAATGTCGCCTAGCCGTGAACTGTTTTTTTGGTATTTCCTATACGTCATCTGCTAAAAGAACACATTTGAAGAAAGTACGTACTCGTGTGCCTTATTTTAATTGAGTTGTGAAAATTAGATTGGCTATTGGTTCGTGCAAGAGCCACAGTATTAAATAATCATGTGGTAAAAGTGAAGAGCCGGATAGTATTCGCCGCTCTTTCAGTCCGTTTTGAGTGCCCATAAATTTGAAATGGTAAAACTCGTTCTAGGACGACGGATTAATCAGAGATGAGTACGTTTTAAAAAGCCCATTAGCAAACGGGAAATTGTGTGTTAAATTTGAATCAAATATCGGACATACGTTTCCTCAGGGTATCGAGCTAGAAAACCGAACTCGCGTGGGATTGTAGAGATGACGGCATTATACTTTAGGAGGCGTGAATGATTATAGAGTACGTTACAATTCCAAGACTGATATATAAACTAGAAAACAAGTGATTACAAGCGACCTGCTGGGGCTTTATGCTTATATATTTCGCCACCGCATTAATGTTGTTAGATCCTCGTGGCCACAAGAATTATATTCCGTACCAGTCGCAGCAAATACCGAGGCCTCGATTGGTAGCTCGACTATGTAACACATATTTTTAAGTACAATGATTCAGAAAGCAACGATAAAAGCTGTCCAATAAGAGGTGAGTTTATCTTTTCCAGCCAATCATCAAGTGGGAAGTTATTTGTGTGACATATTTTGCCCGGAAAAAGCATTGAAAATTGAAATTTCAATATTAATAGGCACACGATCTATCCTGTGGGCGTCTCGGAAGGTGCAGGCTCTACCAGATGTGACAGCAGCATTTGGGTCGAGGAAGCGCGCAGAAAGTTTTGCGAGTTGTGCACTTCGAGAGGGGATGCCATAGATTTTTACGTAGTCAATTAAGATGATCATATTTTCGACTCCACGTAATCAATAACAAAATACTAGGAGTAATACCAATACGATGCTATAGAGGTTTAAGTATGGCTTTGATTTAATTTGAGTAAATGTAATAAAAGTGTATTTTACTCCATTATAACGACATGCAAGCTCTGTACTTCGATGGCACAAATGCTGCCTTGGCAAGCAGACTAAGTAGCAAGCGTCTCTTTTTCAATCAACACGACTCAAATCTTCTCTATTCTTGACAAGGGGTATTCTTCCAGTCATGTTCCATTCGCTTTGGCTACAGGAACCATACAAGCACGCAAGCAACATATACGTCACAGCGAGAAACTGTACGTCGTGTGTCAACCATCTGTATACGTACCGGTCGATCCTTATAACAGTATTGTAAGCCTTACTCGGTGGCAACAAAGGAGTCAACTCGCTGATCATAGATTCAGCAACTTATTATGGAGATCAGGCGAGAATCTTGGATTCATGATCTCATGACAATATTGTTGTTTAACCGTTCCGCCTTACGAAGTTTCGTCGAAATAAAATCAGCTAGATATACATCTATAGTAGGGTCAATTGTCTTTTTGTAGAGCTTCTGAAGCAGAACATTCTTGTTGATTCCTACAAAAAGACGCAGTCTTATGAAAACGTCTGCCGCTACCCTTTCTTCACAAAATATCCTGAAAAAATTATTTTAATTTGCTATGATTACATCCTGAAGACCTCTTCAATGCAATTGATTTGCGCCAAAAAATGAATTATCGCCCTCCAATTTTGTTGGACGGACTTTTTCTCCGGATCACGAAAATGGCGATACCGCAAATGCTTCCACATGCCATTGGAGATGAATACTTTCTTGTCGTCGACCAACATTTTTTTGGCGCTGTCGATTAATTCTTGTAGCAGAAGTTCCGAATTGTAAATTACGCGTGTCTGGGTATTCGCAGCCTGTGCAACTATTGCTTCGAGTCCGCCGTTGTCGCGGGCATTAAACTGCTTGTACATTGCTAAAATTACCAACCTTTTGAAGTCGTCTACTATTGTTTCTTGCCCTCACTTTCTCAATCCAAAAACTGCCGACTGTTGAAAAGGTGTTGTGCATTTGCGTCTTTGACCTTGTGAGACTCAAAAGACCAGTCACAATACGCTACTTGCGATCGAAGCCATGTTCCGAAAATAGCCACTATCCCACCGACGAATGTGTGAAGGAATATAGAAATGATCCAACATCAAGAGTCGAGCAGTCCATTGTCGACGTGGACGAAAGTGAAATACAAGCAATCCACAAATTTGGGGCATCACCGCTTCAGAGACTCTTGCCGCCACTTTGGCAGTCTTACAAAGGTTTTGAAGAACGATTACCGTCAGCACTACGACACACCGTAGACGCATTTAGACCAATAGCTTTGTCGACTCCAAAGATAAAATGGGGAATGAGTCTTGACACAAGATTACGTGCTGATGCGTTTCACAATTTGACAATGTACCTCTTCTATCAAAAAGTTAAACACTGTATACTTGACTAGTTGGAATGCCTTAATAATTAGGAGGGGCCACGCAATATTTTAAAGATGGGCTTAGCTATGCCGATCACGAATTCAGCTCAGGCGTAGCAGTTATTGTAGATCTATCGGTTTCATTTTTACCGCGACGTGAAAAAAGTCGAAATGGTGCAATGTCAGCAAAAACTCATATGGTGCTGATGGTGTAAGTCTAGGATATTCCTTGCAGATTGTCACTTGTTTTCTTTGACCCCCACAGTTCGCTGATTGGATATCTTGATGGTGCATACAGCTTAAACTAATAATCTTGTGTGACCGATAGAGTCGAACCCTTGCACGTCAATACTTTACGTTTTGTAATGTCAGAATACCTACGAATATAGTCGCATCGCATTCTTAGATTCTAATATCTAAAAAATTATGGATTTCGTTGACCGCGGTCCGTAATTTGGACTTCTCCAATATCTTTCATTCTTCATTTCACTTGCCAACTTCCAAGTCGTCATATCTCATGGTCTCAATGCATGTACGTTGGGTCTTGACGGTGACGGTGGTCGCTATCTTTGCACTCTGTAAGACTGCCTAGGTGACGGCGAAAGCCTCCGGTGCTGCAGAGCTCCAAATCCACGCTGGCTCTTACTGACCACCTCCGTCCACGACGTCAACGGCCTGCACGTTTCTTGAGTTTGTTGGGAGGAGCACTGTCGTTGGTCCGTCACTTGTTGGTCGTCACCGATGGTGGGTTGACGACGACCAAGTGACGAGACATCTGATGATCCATGACGGAGTATAAACGTTATAGAATAGACAAACAAAGCTTCTCGAACGATATAAAAAGCGCACGAGAGTCCAAGATAAATGAGTGGACATGAAGGTCGATACTTCAGAGGGATGATTAAAATCTCTTTCAATTTACCTACTACGTATCAGGTTAAGAGCCCAAAACTTACCTAACCGTGCGAAGAAGGAGAAAATGGCGAAGAACCCGACGACCTGCTTGGAAACGACAACTATTACCACTGGATATTTAATATAAAGGTGACGCTCGCGCGGATGGGCCTCCTGGATCATATTTCGGAAATGAAGTCAGGAGACGAGACGACGGTCGATTGAACACCATCGTAGCACAAGGAATTAAGGCCGAAAACCAGTCCAAGATTTATCATGCACGCACTGCAAAAGAGGTTTGGGATACTACTACAATAAACATTTCCTTTAGAGCCAAGTCGCACTTACGCGGCGACTGCACGAGTGTTCAATCGAAGAGGGCAACAGTATGTCTAGCCATCTTGACCGTTTGACGGGCTTGTACAAAGCATGGAGGCGGTTGGTGATGTGATAGATGCAGTTCTCCAGATGACTAATCTGCTTGATAGCTTGCCAATTGAGTATGAAATGTTGGTGGTGATCATCGAGAATTCTGTTGGTGTGGCGATGGTCGATGTCAAGGAGGAGATCCTGAAGAAGTACGAGAGGAAGTAAAACCAAGAAGTCGCTGAAGGTTCTTTTCGAGTCGGTCGTGTTCATGGTCGCGCACGTAGCATACGCCAACAACGCAATCGTGGGGACAATGCAAAGAAGAAGCAACCTTTTCGTGGCAAATGTCACCGCTGTCACGAAGTGGGACACAAGCAGTTTGAATATCTCTCAGGCAATGAGGACAACGGAAAAGAGATGTCATTCACGGTACACACGGAGAAAAGAAAGGATGGCCAATGGATAGCGGAGCTTCGTCACACATGACCCCTTCTGAATAAGATTTTCATGAGTGCGATAATTTGAAACATCCCATCCAGGTATGTTGCGGATGGTTCTAGCATGAATGCCATCAGCCGTGGGAATCTTCGGTTTTGCTGTGGAAAGGGACCAATAGTGACCATGTGAGATGTGCTCCAAATCCTGAAGCTGGACAGACGGCTGCTGTCCATAGCTAAGATTGTCCAACACGGGCTCGACGTTTGCTTCAGTGAGACTAATTGTAGCATTTACAAAGATCATGAGCTCGTCTGAGGTCGCTTCTACCCCTATCATTCATTGCGAAATTCAATTATAGTTAAAAATAGTTCTTGATTTTTGCCATCGATCGACAGGCTACAATGACCGTCATTTCGAATTTCACAATGTCAAAGCCTGTTGAGTAAGCAGTTCCAAACATGTGAAAACAATGGCGAGATAGCTTATGACGACGGCTCTGAAAAGTCGCTGTTTGAAACAATGTGTAAAGAATCTAGTAAAAGGACAATGCCAGAGTCGAAGAAATAATTGCGCAGGCTATTGAAAATGAGAAGGGGCGTGAATTGGGACTTCACGTTGAGGGCCTGTCGCTCATAAATTGATCGTCAATGATCTTGTGCGCTATGGGCTTTATCGTGGTTCGGCGAACACGAAGTCGAAAATGCAGCAAATGGTGGTAAGGTTTTCCCGCCAGCCTACGTGGTGTCTTGATCTCTCTTATCCATTTTCTTGATAATTTACAGTATTACCCTCTAACGGTGAGTCGTGGAAAGAAGATAAGGAACGTTTTTGATAGTCTGGGTCGTGTTGAAGGCTTCAATAACGTTGCCTTTTTATTAGAATTGCTTCATGCAATGGCGACTAATTGAACAGTAACCGTGAGCTTTTTTCATTTCGTACTGACACTGCGTGAGGCGAAGTGGACTGACAACAAAACCTTCAAAATTATTCTCACGCTCAAGGACCAAGCTATTTCGTATGATCTTCATGAGAGTTGCTGGATCCGATGGCTGATAGGATAAATTGTATTGTATAAGCCGTTGCCAGCTGGACAATCGTAAAGATACAACGATTAGGACACACCGGTATGTATACACGTGGCGTACGATCTTTCGCGCTAAGCTTATGTGTTCGTAAAATTTCTGCAGCAAATTATGATTGGAGGAGGTCCTTTGTCAGTAGCAGACAAGACTTGCCTTGTATTTTCTGAGAGAGTGACGCTTGCTATTCTCTGAATTGCCAGGCGTCAGTCCACCAAACACAAGGCTTGCATGTCAAAGATTTACGTTTCGAGGTATTAAAATGCATTTTTAGATTACGTGCCTGAATTTCTGGTTTCGATTGTTACCTCCAAAACTTATACAGAAAAGCCGGTGTTGGTATCGGTATATTTATTTTTTTGAAGCTGCTTAGTATATAGTAATGTAAGATTGATGCTACAATGTAGACAAGCTTGGTCCTAAATTGTAAGATTTGGACATTATATCGACTTGGGGAACTCTCGTTTATACGTATATGCGCTTGCAATATTCTTTTACGAGACTTGCCTCATCAATATTGGTACTAACACGATACTACAAGCGATGCTGTGCGTTTAGCAACATAAACTCTATATGTATATGCTTGATGTAAGTATTGAGCTTGCTTTCATTCGGGCTGAGCGAACGCTTAGCGACCAGTAAGATTCTGGTCCCATCATTACTTTCTCGGTGGATACGATTGCAACGACTGAAGTCTCCTTGCGAGTCTGTGGACGACGAGTTGCTTGCTCGCATCCACACCACTCTATCGAATTAATTAAGGTCTAAATAATGTCGACAAATACTTTGGCCGAGGACTAAATGTCTGTAGCCCGTTCGCTCAGATCGAAAATGAACACTACGATATGGAGAAAGTTGAAGTGTACGGTGCAAGGCTTGTCAATCAAATAAACATGGTGCGGTAACGGATTTGACTTTTCTGTTGTCACAGGTTTTCTTGCGCAGAGGATAGTGATCAGCTGCTTCGGCACCCTCACTTCGTTAATTGTGGGTGGTGGACACAGTGCAACTAAAGAGCCTGTACATTTATTTAGAGCCAGCACGATAGACGGCCCCCGAATGTTAGGTGGGTTAACAAACAGCTTTAGTTTTTCTTCAACTAAGGAACCAGTCATATTAAAGCTTGATCATTGTAAGGGCAGCTGAATTATTAAATAAAAGGGTAGCTTTTTAATGAATGTATTCAATTTGAGGAGTGAGCAAAAGACGGTGATGCACAATAGTGTTGCATCATGCAAACAGCACGCACATCAATTTGTGGCAGTGAAGCAAATGACTCGATATTCGCAGACTTAGTTTTGTCGCCAGTTGCGAAAGACGGGTACGAATTTAGAGTATCAGAAGCCATCTTGTAGGCGGTACCCTTTTTTACGATCATAAGCAATCTTTCAGCATACTGATACGCGAAATCAACAAATCAGCACGTACCCTTGTGCCAATATAGTGGACATATTGTAAATCACCGATTCTTGAATCACCCATTCTCAAAATTACCTGCCAACTTCGAAGTCTACAAAATTATGGTCTTAACGCGTCTTCGGTGCGTCGTAACGCTGATAGTACTCACTCTTCTAACACTCTGTAAGACTGCTCAAGTAGCGGCGAGAGGCTCTGGTGCTAAGGAACCCCAAGCTCATGGCTTTGACTCGCTGCCTCGTGCGAATAGACTCCGTTTACGGCGGCGATGGCCTGCACGTATCTTGACGTTGAAACCAACTATACCATTTATAAAGACCCTCACCCATACACCATCGATAAAGAGGCTTATCCCCCTCGAAGCAATCATAGAACCTGTCACCAAAGAGGAGCAATTTGTGACTGAACTTTTCAACTCTTACAATGTCAAAGATGCGAATGCGCTCAAATTTTTTAAAAGTCAGCAGTTCAAGGATTGGGAAAACGAAGTCAAGAAAGTCTTTAAAGACTACTCTGAAGAGTTAATGTTTTCTGCAATGTATAATAAGCTCCGTCTTAACGACAACGGCGGAGTCGAAGCAATCATTGCGCAGGCATTGAAAGACTCAGACACGCGGGATGTGGCACTCCGTTTTGAGGACTTACTACTACAACGGTTGGCCAACGGCATAGAAGAAGGCAATTACGATGACATAAGCATGTATGTCCGTTATTTGCTCTATTGTAGTTCGGAGCATTGGCTTGTGCATAACAAAATGAATGTGGAAATGGGCCCTAATTCTCGTGGTCCTCATTCTCTTGCTTCGTGGTTTCATTCGTTAGAAGCGTTTCTCAGAACGGATGCCGAGAATGATTATAAATATTTAGAGAAATATTTCTTGGTGATTAGTGGTGAGAGGAGCGTTGCCGACGTTTTTAAGAAACTGCGTTCTGTTGAAGGATTCAACAACAATGCCTTTCTCTTGGAAAAGCTCTACGAAATGGCGATGGAAACTAGATTAAATGTGGACTTTGTCGACTTCATGCTGTCAACACTGCGTAAGGCGAGCTGGACAAACGACGACATCTCCAAAGTACTTCTTGAGCTCGAAAATCAAAAGATCTCGTCTGAGCTGGACCCAATAATCAAGGCGATGGCTGAGTCGTTGGCATCTGGTCAAGCATAACGACATAACGATGGGGATGTATTGGTTTGTGTGGTTTACACACGACGTATGATCTCTCGCGTTGACGTTAAGTGTTTGTAGAGTATCTGTAGCAAAGCGAGTGGAACCATGATCGAATAGCGTCCTTTGTCTGTAAAAGAGAAGACTTGACTCGTGTTAATTAAGAGGACGAAGCTTGGTACTTGCTTAATTTACTAAGATAACAATTAGGTCATCTAGGCATAAGGCTTAGCAAAGATTGACTTTTCGATATATTTTAAATGATATGAGTTCATATGTCATCGAAGCAAATGTGATAGGCACATTACTGATGCAACGCTCTAGATCTCAAGTAGAAGATGCGACAATATATAAGTCACGTGTTTAAGTTAAGATTCTCTTATGTATTGTACCATCGGACCCATTAGCTTAAACTTTAAGGACCCCAATCACAAACAAACCTTTATTGATGCTTCACCTTTAGAACTGCAAATCATTGCACTTCCTTTCGCAGTGTTTTAATTGTAGACGCCCCTGCACACTTCCGTAGCTGTAATGCTGGTGTAACCATAAATAGACCTTGTATACACCTATACGGCCACAAAGATCGATCGTGTACCTATTCGACGGATTTTCAATATATATATTGTGTACTATGTCGATGCTCAAATGCGAGGTCACTGAAACAAAGTGAAAATATTGAGCCAACGACGATATTCCAACATACAAATGAAGAAGGCAATTATTGGTAATGTCCAATTAGGGATGATCTCATAGAAGTCAATTGGCTATAAGAAGGAATATCTATAAATTTTAGTGAATTTGCAATTCAAGTGTATTCTTATGTATTCACATGACTAGAGGCCTCAAAACGTAAGTAGTTGTAAAGCAAGCCTTGTGCTTAAATGACTCTGGCAGGCCAAGCAAGTACAAGGCGCCGCTCTCTCAACCAACACGACCCAAATGTTTTCTGCAGAATCTACTCCAATCACGTTTCCATTCGCTTTGGCTACAAAAAGTATATAACACATAACGGTAACGCGAAAGATCGTACGTCATGTGTAAAGTATCCAAATACGTACCAATGCATCCGCATCGTTGTATCGTTACGCACGATCAGATGTTAGCGACTTCGCCATCGACTTGATTATTGAATCCAGCTCCGGCGAGATCTTTTGTCTCTTGAGCTGGAGCAAAATGCTGGTGACGCGGTCATCCGTCCCTTCAGCCTTACGCAGTGTAGCCAGCACGAACTTAGCGAAGTCCACCCCAACTGAAGTATCCTTCGCCATTTCGTTAAGCTTTTGGAGGAGGGAGGCATAGTTGTTAAACCCATTCCCAGGACGCAGTTCCTTGAAAACGTCTGCGACCTCCCTTTCGCCACTTATCATTCTAAACTAATTTTCTAATTAAGTGAACTTATCCACTTTATCTTTCCCCAAAATGTTTTGTACGGCCATGGCCCGCATATCGAAAGCATTAGAGCCAATAACCTCTACTACTTTATCATGCACAAGGACATCCTCCGATTCACGGTAGAGCGCATAACGCATATACGATTTCAAAGCCTTCGTGTCGGCTTTGTCCACACCGCCGATCAACCGTTGTAGCAGGAGATTCTCATAGCGAAGTCCCAAAGTACGCGTGACTGGGTCTTTTATGGCCTGCGCAACAATTGCTTCGAGTCCGCCATTGTCGTGGGGATTAAACGGTTTATACATTGCAGAAAAGATCAATCCTTTAGATTGGTCTCCAAATTTTGCTTTGACTGCGTTTTCCCAATCTATAAAGTGCTGATTCTTGAAAAAAGTTTGTGGATCCGCGTCTTTGACTTTAAAAGTGTTGATGAGACGCGTCACCGCTACCACATGATCGGTGGCATGTTCCACGATTTTGGCTGGAACAAGCTCCTTTTCCCGATAGTGTGTGTGCGATTTTGTCCACTGTTGATGCAGATGTGCCCACGATTAAGCGACGTGCAGGCCATCGCCACCGCAAACGATTTAGAGCTATCGTATCTGGGCCATAAGTTTGAGGTTCTTCAGCACGAGAGGCTATTGCCGCCGCCTTGGCAGTCATACAGAGTGCTAGCAGAGCGACGACTGCTAACGTCACGATACACCGTAGACGTGTCAAGATCATGAGCATCGTCGACTTCAAAGGAGGCAGGGAAGTTGGAAATGAAGGAGTGTCGACTTAGCACACATTAATTTGTTATCTTGGCACAGGGATCGTGGATCAAAAGTACGAGCTTTGTCAGCGCGAACGACTCCACTTTTTAGAGATTTGCTAGGTTTTACCAATCAGATGAGGCAAAGGAATTTACAGACGCCGAAACAGCGTCGTCTTGATTGTCAGCTATTGCAATATCAAATTATTTCAGACAAACGCGTCCTTTACTGATCCGTAATAAATCGAAGTTATCTAAGGGGCAAAGAAAAACGAAATAACTGTACGATATTGCCAATAAAAAAATGGTATTAGTGGAGGGGATCAAACCCTCGATCTCGAGCGTGTAAAACTCGCGTCCTAACCACTAGATGACACTGACAGATTAATTCATAGCATGGCCACACAACCGATAAATCAAAAATCGTATCCAGTGCCTTATACGTTGGTTTCTATATCGAACAGACGAAAGCCGGCTTAATACCACTGTATTGCTCGATCTTGGGCGACTGCAGCAGTGTCATCTATCAAGTTAGCAATCGTTTTAATATAAAAATGCACGCAACTACAAGCTGAACTGATTAGCAACAAGGTAGAGATGACAGCGCACCAAAGAAAAGTGGAGCAAGAGTACACTTTGGTCAATAAGTAATAGCATGATATCAGAGGAGGGGATCGAACCCTCGATCTCGAGCGTGTGAAACTCGCGTCCTAACCTGCTCGCGTCCTAACCACTCTCCCAGAAGGGTTCAAGACACGATTTGACAATAAATTTGGTCTTGAACCCTTCTGGGAGATCGGGATGTTTCAAAAAAGGGTAATGCTCCCAATGATTTACAACGAATACAAAACAATTGTATTCTATTTGGCTGGCGGCGACACAACGGCATAGCATTAAAGTCTGTATATCATCAGACGCTATCTGCCGTTTTCATGTTTTCTTTGTTTTATTACTTTCGTATCTTCAGGCTCGTTGGTAGCATAGCCTCAGCTTTCTGGTGTCGTGAAACATAATATCGAGATGATTATGTGCATCATGCCACGAAAACTGTGAATAAACTTGCTCATCTGAGACATCCATTCACCGATGCCAAAGCAGCTGGCTACTATCCTTCGGGTTAGAAAGCTTGTGACAGCTAAAAAAAAGTCCTTAACATCCTCAATGGTATAGACCAATTGAGTATAAGTATCGTGTGGTTTTGATTCCGTCTCCACCGATAACTTCCTCATCTGTTGAATACTTGCCGATAACTCGTGTGTAGGTTTGAGAGTACGACGCTACAGTTCATTTAAGCTTTGGCATGGGTATGGCGTTTTCACGCGTATTCGAGTGCCACTTTGGCGAATAGGAGATGCGTATTTCTATAGTTTATCTTGATGCTCTTGGTTATACCACCGCGTTCAAAAGTTTTTTTGCCCCGGAAACTTTTTGCCAGATTGTAGCTGCTGTGCGCTTTGCAATTAACACGTGTTTGATTTAGATGTTGAGCTTGAGGCTTCCGTTGATTCATAAATGACCCAGCAGCCGGTGCAAATCGCTGCTGTTTCGGTGAATGCAATCGTAACGACTGGCTTGCTACCCATCGTGAGTAAAAGTCTGTGACTAGAAAAATCATTTACCGTGGATGAGGAGCGCCAATGGTTGAATTTGCATCGTACTCTTCAGTTTCTCACAATACAGACGGATGTCCTCCTGATTCCTACTCTTCCAGCCAAACTTGGTCGTGATTAGTTAGCAAAACAGAATATTAGCTCTTTTTACACTATTGTCGTAGTAGAGGGCCATATAGATTACATCTTTGCCGCGAACCATGGTGGTGCGCGGTAACTAAGCTCGTAACGGAGAAAACTATGGAGTGATTATGTAGCAGATTGTGAATGCGAGCAAGCAATTCGTCATATTGAGACTTGTGGGGCGACTAATTGCTGCACCATCGTGAAGGATTATGTTTGATGTTGTTTTGGAGCTGATATCTTCAACAAGCTTTTCTTTAGTGGTAACTCAAACTCGTGCAATTTAGTATCCGTTCATCTTCAATTATACCTGCTAACTTCGAAGTCGACAAGAAGCATGGTCCATCGCATCTACAATGCATTTGTATGCTGACAGTGTTCGCCCTTTTAGCCCTCTGTAAGACTGCCAAGGAGGCGGCGACGCTGTGTAGCTCCAAAGACCTTGATGTTCTCACCGAAACTTCCCTTATTTAATAAGACCTTGCCTTAATACAAAGCGACCAATATAATGGTATAATGACATTTACACCGACAGCGAAAAATAGACTGTAGATATTTGATCCCTGTTTTGCATTATTGTTCAATGATCTGTCAGCACAAATTAAATACATACAATCAAGCTCGATTTGGTAGTTTTATGATCGAGTGAAGTTGAGTCAACTTAAAGACTTCATAATCAGTGTCGACTGTCTAAAAGATGCGTTTATCTTCTCGTATCATCACGAAAACAGCAAAAGAAATCTCAGCAACTTCAAAATTTAAGGTTTACTTGTTTTAGTTAACATTTTCGAGCCAGCCTTTCAATTCTGTAATGTACTTACGGCCTTTGACTTTTCGTGCTTAAATTTAAGAGCCTTTGCCTTTTCGCTGCCCGACAGCACCTCCAAAATTATTTTAGACACATCTGTATAAATTCTTCGCAAAAAAGTTTCGTGGCTTTCGATGTCATCACTCTATACTTGATTTCTGCCTGATAAGTAGACGGTAAATTGGAAAATATATCAATTACACTGATATCTCCCATGCGGTGTTCATAACGTTCAAATAGCTTCGCTTGTCTGTTCTAAAATGTTCATTTTCCACCGCGTCTCATCAGATGTCCCGTCACTTGGTTGTCGTCAACCCGTTATCGGTGACGACCACCAAGTGACGGACCAATGACACTGCTCCCCTCAACACTCCCACTCACTGCTGTTACTCCCTCGGCTTGCTTGCTGTGATGCTCATGCCGGTACGGGGATACTTGAATCGCTTGGTGCCGAGTGCCTTCGTGAGGATGTCGGCCAGTTGAAACTGCGTTTCCTTGTTGGCCATCTAATGTGACCTTCTCTTGGATAAAGTGGTGGCGAAGATTCACGTGTTTCGTGCGTGCGTGGTATCCATTGTTCGTGGCGAGTGCGATCGCTCCTTGGTTGTCCTCATAAATGACAGTGGGGAAATTCTGTGCATATCCAAGGTTTGACATCATCATACGTGCCCACAGCACTTCTTAAGTGCATAAACTTAATGCCACATACTCGGCTTCGTAAGGACTCAACGCTACAGTACGCCAATACTTCGACTTATATACAACAGGTCCACCGTTGAGTAACAAAAGGACACCAGACACCGAGCGCCGATTGTCTAAATTACTTCCCCAGTCGGCGTCACTACACGCGGTGAGCTGTTGTTGAATGGGTGGACAACTGTAGTGATACCCGAGGATACTCGTCGTGAAGAAGTAGCGCAGTACCTTGATGAGTGCCTTCCAGTGTTGAGTGCCTGGGTTGGCAGCGAAACGTCCCAATTGACTCAATGAAAAAGATGCGTCAGGTCTTGTGGTCATTATAAAGAACATTAGCCGTCCAAGTAGTTGGCGGTATGGTATTGGACTCATTGCTTCTCTCTCTCTGCATGCGTCCTTGGGCTGTCATCGCCTGACAGCCTTGTAATTATGTCACATAGATTGGTGGTAGGGCGAGCTTGTACTTGGCGATACATCTCGGCATGTAGTTTTGTTGTGTGTTATACATTTCTTGCTTCTTACAGCTGTAGTAATTATCCAAGCCGAGTAGTCATTTGACTGGATCGAGATCCTTTATCTGAAGCGCTGATCTATTGCGTCCTTTATGTCCTGGTTCATGCTTTGTGACTTCGCAGCCACTACCATATAATCAACAAAGAGACACACATACGCTCGGTGGTCACCATCGTTCTTCTTGTAGACGCACCTACCACCACCACAAGCGACGAAGTTTATCCCCAGCAATGCATTGTGGATGGTTTTGTTTCAGGCGCTTGCAGTTCGCTTCAGCCCGTACAGTACACGGTTGAGCTTGATAGCGTTTCCTCTCTCGGTGTTCATTCCCCTCTTAGGCTCAAGGTACACTTCTCCATCAAGGTCTGGGCTGATATAAGCAGTGTTGACATCGACTTGGTCCATGATATATCCCGCCGCACAACACACTGATGATAGTATTCTAATTGAATTCATGTTGGCTACTGCTGCATATAAATTGAAGAAGTCCACACCAGATATCTGTTGGAACCCTAGTACCACTACTCGCGCTTTGTACCGTCCATCAGTCTTTTTTGCTCAGACGCACTTGCAGCCAACAGTCTGCATTTCTGGTTTAAGCTTGACGGGTGTCCATGTCACGTCTCGCTGGTGTGCCTCAAATTCTTTCTCAATGGCTTTGCTCCAGTGTTGGCACTTTGACCCGTTCACTGCCTCTTTGTACGATTGTGGAAGATCTCGTGCTACCATGGCAACCTCTGTCATCAAAGCCGTAGCACTATCCAGTCGTGAACATTTGGTTGATCTTTCGTTGTCCTTACTCTCACTGTTGTCGTTGTTCTTATCGTACACAACGGTGTCACCTTCGTTATTGACCTCCACACCACCTTCGATCATGAGTGGGTTTGGTTGTTCAATCCTTGTTGCATCTCTTAATTATTCTCGTTGCAAAGGTCCACCTCTCCCACATACCACGTCAGCAAGGACACGTCGTTGAAACTCAATGTGATTCCCACGTGTGACATGAGGTCGGAAAACCATCGCTTGGGAGTCGAATTGATCGTTGTAGCAGAGCTCTCGATGGCGAAGTCCTTGTTGGATCTGTTGCAATTCCCCTGGTGCCAAGAAACATTCGTGACATTCATGTACCCACGTCGTTCATGGACAGCTATTTCATGGCTATCATTCGGTGTGCTCATGTTAACATCGTCGTCAGCCGGTTCTTCTTCCATCAACACATCACCATTGACATCCTGTATATCAATAGGTACCCAACCCACCACGTCATCGTCCTTAGACTTGATCACCAGTGTTGTCGTCACTGCTCTATCTGTGTTGTCCTCATATATGCCTCCTACCTCCCGTTCATCAAGTTCGAACGTTCGACTCACTTTGTCAGTGTTCATCTCAAGATTGAGTACCTTGTACCCCTTCGTGTTGAATGCATACCCTAGCAGCAT
The DNA here is from genome assembly GCA_003676415.1 of Plasmopara muralis. NCBI lineage: Eukaryota > Oomycota > Peronosporomycetes > Peronosporales > Peronosporaceae > Plasmopara > Plasmopara muralis. The sequence continues at coordinate 49,102 of RCHQ01000092.1, read as the reverse complement.
TCAGCGATAGCTCTTTAATCGAACTGCGTGCGCTTGGAATCATCGATATGTGCATAACCTAACGACCCGAAAACGCGCAAATGCCGTAGCTGTGGTTTTATTTTGAAGCACAATTCAAACGGAGTCATGCTTTTGTTGTTGCTGTTTGTGCTCCAATTCATTATGTATACTGCCGTGTTCACGGCTTCGGCCCACCATATCATAGATACACATTTGTAGTGCATCATGCTTTTGGCTTTCTCCACAATCGTCCGATTCCTGCGCTCCGCAACGCCATTCTGCTGCGGGCTTTCTGGCACAGTCTTCTAATGCACAATCCCATTCTTTAACAAAACGCTGTCAGTCGCTTGTTCTTGTATTCGCCACCGTTGTCAGTACGCAGGACTTTGATCGTCGTTCTACGCTGTTGCTCCATCTCATTTTTGTACTCGATGAACTTTAATGGTACTTCACTCTTCGCCATTCAACAATACACAATTACAAGTCTAGAATAATCGACTACGAAGGTCACCACATAGCGTGACCCACCAGTGGTTTTTGTTTTCATTGGTCCCATGACGTCTGAGAGGACAAGTTGCAGCGGTTGCGTTGTCTTCTTCTTCGACTCTTTGAGAAAGCAAGCCACAGTTATCTTGCCTTGCAGGCATCCGCCACACAGTTTTTTTTGTATATGGCCGTCGTCACGTTTGGTAGCCCTTCGGTGGCTGTTTGCCTCTTCTCGTAGTAGTTGTAGCTTGTGTGGACAGGTTTTGCGTGCCACAGCTCCCACTCGTCATTTTTGTTCTCATGCGCCACTAACATCGCGTTCTCGTGCTCCATCGTCAGTGTGTACACGTTTCCATTGCGTTTGGTCGAGAACGTAAGCTCATTATCTTTGTAAATCCCACAGTGAGTCTCACCGAAGCGAACGCCATGCCCTTGTTGGACAATCTTAGCCCGTCTGTCCGGCTTTGGGATGTGGAGCACATCTCGCATGGTCATCATTATTCCATTCCCACAGCTAAACCGAACACTTCATTGGTCGATAACATTCATGCCAGCACCATCCGCAACACATACTGGGGTGGGATGTCTCAAATCGTGGTACTCATGGAATCTTCTTTGGAGGGTGTCATATGAGACGTGGCTCCGCTACCCGTTAGCGATCCTTTCTTTTTCTCCCGTGTATACCGCGAATTCCATCTCTTTATCGTTGTTCTTATTGCCTGAGGGACATTCAGATTGCTTGTGTCCCACTTTGTGAGAGCGGTGGCATTTGCCACGAAATGCTTGCTTCTTTCTTACATTTCGCTCCTTTATTGCGTTGTCGGCGTGTGCTACGACCGCGACCATGAACATGACCGACTCAAAAAGCACCCTCAGCGGCTTCTTGGATTTGCTTCCTCTCGTATTCCTTCAGGAGCTTCTCTTTGACATCCACCATCGTCACACCAACAGCGTTCTCAGTGATCGCCACTAATATTTCAATCTCAACCGGCAAGCTACCAAGCAGAATAGTCATCTGGCAAGCATCATCTATTACAGCACCGATCGCCCTCATGCTTAGTACAAGCTCGTCGAAACGGTCGAGGTGGCTAGCCATACTGTTGCCCTCTTCCATTTAACACTCGTGCAGTCGCCGCGCAAGTGCGACTTGGTTCTGAAGATTGCGTTTATTGTAGTAGCTTTGCAGGGTATCATTAACCTCTTTTGCAGTGCGTGCATGGCGAATCTTAAAAACTTTTGTTCAATCTCAATCTCTTGTGCGATGATGGCGTATGTTAACATGCCCTTGACCTTCCAATCGACCGTCGTCTCGTCCTCTGACTTCATTTCCAGAAAATGATCCAGGAGGCCCTTCCGCGCGAGCGTCATCTTCACATTGAATTCCAAGTGGTAATAGTTGTCATTTTCAAATAGGCCGTCGGGTTTCTCCATTCTTCACACAGTCAGGTAAAGTTTGGGCTCATAACCTGATAAGTAGACGGTAAATTGGGAAGTATATCAATCACACTGTTATCTTTCATGCAGTGTTCATAACGTTCAAAAAACTTCGCTTGTCTGTTCGAGAACACTTATACTCCATCATGTCTCATCAGATGTCCCGTCACTTCATTGTCGTCAACCCATTATCGGTGATGAACACCAAGTGACGGACCAATGACAGTGTTCCTCCCAACACTGCCAACCTGTAGCTTGTATAATCTCTTGGCGCCTTTCATTTCTTTATCATCGCTATTTTCCCATCATCCATCTTAGTAAACGTTATAGAAAAGCATTAGCAAGGGCATTTTTCCAGCTCTTTTGGCAGCACGTTCGGCAGCCATATGTCATTGTAATAACCTTTAAGTAAAATTTTACTTTGTTTTTTTCAACTTTGCGTAGTGTCTTGACGTCTAAGATTCAAATACTCTTTGCCATAAACTCTGTCCAAAAAATATTACGAGCTTGATCAGTAAAACCCCTCTTGATGGATTGACAATGTGCAGTAGCCGTTACGCAAATTTTCTAAATCTACATATGCATTTGTACCATTTACGAAAATTTGTGGCTAAGTAGTCTCAGATTAAGAAACCAGATCCAAATGTCCCATAATCATATGAAGTCAACATCTTCTAGAAAGTACAAGAAGTCAGTTAGAGTATGCAAGAAAGATAGCCTTGAAATAATAGCATCAGATGGCTAATATCCACCAATTCGATTGTAGCAAGACAAGAATTGATAGAAATCCTCCTTTTTTACTACATCTCGATTTGCTTTTCGTAACCAACACCTTTCTGTCACTGCCTTTGACCCGCTCGCCGCCCAAAATCGCTCGCCGCCCAAAACCAGATCAACAACCGACCTTTAGAAAGCTCTCCGCTAGTGTGTTACATAGTTGCACTTGCCGTGTTAACTTCAAAGGGTAAGAGATGAGAAGTCGTGGTCAAATAATAATAAGATAGTCGTTGTGTGGTTATTTACGAGCCCCGAAGTGGAAAGAGATAGCTTACAATGGGAAGTCCTTAAAAGGGGAATATAACGCTCAGTGGTCGGTAAGCGCGGTTGCAAGCTAGTGTGTACGAACACCTGGGTCGTCACCAGTTAGTGTGTGGGGCAATTCTTATGCCTTTTGTCAAATCTCTCTTCCGCTGTTAGAATCACGGGTCATAACTTTCAGGCACGTCACCTACATGGTTTTGGTTGATCTATACCAATTACTACTGAGCTTTCTCGTCCGGTGTCATTGTATGGTAAAACGAAGGACTACTGAACTTACAAACCCGTTGAGTAATCTGAGATGAGGCGTAACAAGGAGCTCGACAAAGTTCGAAAGGACACAAGTGTGAAACAGCTGGGAACTAATCTCGAAGTGCAAGAACTCAGGCGCCAGGAACTTAGTCCACACGATCACTGAATACTTAAAGCGTCGTATCCAGCAAGCCCACGAGCTTTTATGAGATTTATTATCCATTCAGACGAGAAGCATAGACTGTAAAATATCAGTATCCGTTTTGTTTCTTAAAATTTATGAAGGTTTGGTAAATTATAAAAAGAGCGCTGAGAATTTCAGCAAGTATGGTCCAACGAAGAGACCGCACGGCTCAGAGCCCATCTACAAAGCCAAGATCTCGTCAACAGCGCAGAATAAGCGCTCCCGACGATAATAAAATTTTACGGACAATGTCGTGCCCAAGTTCACGAGCGACGCCTCCGCAAGATACGGAAAGTGTTAATGACCAAGCGGATATAGCCGCTCGGGCTATTTAAACTTCCCCGGCAGCGACAGGACAAGACACACTGCCCATAAATCAACTACTTTTGTATCGCACTAAGCTACAACAGCAAAGCAACCCAAGTGCAAGCTCAAATGCAATCCCGGATGCAACAGGTTAATGAGCGCTTTGAGGTTTTCGCTGCATCATGAGTCGAGGAGAAGAATAAAAAGCCCTTTGTCTATGGAGAAGGATATGGCAATTATGGATTGTCGCAACGGTATAGTACAACGCCAATAAGCCCCATTTAAAATGTTCAAGTCCGAATACTCTCGAGGATGTTATTACATGCACCTCTAACTTTGAGCTTGCCCAATTTTCGGTACCAAATCGTATATCGGCCAGGTCGTTCAAGAAGGTACCCACAGAAAATTGGCTGTCTCGCGAACAAGTCAAGACCCAAGCGATCAAAGCCTTTCGACGAAGAACGACGACTGAACTAAATTTGCAATATGTAACAATTATAGCGTTGTCGGTCACGTACCATTGTAATCTACCGCTCTTAAACGTAAGGAAACGAATCGCTTTATTAGAGGTGCACTATATATTATTCTCGCAGAGGAAGCATACAATTTTAAAGAAGCTGATAAAACGAGATTAGCAGCCGTCCTAATCGACAATGGATGTAGTCTTAACTGTATATCCGAAGACTTGATGTATGTAGACCTTGGCTACGACCACGTTATCCACCGGCACTGACAAACCGTGCGAGAATATTTGCAGATACCTGGTATCGGAAAAATTTCGAGTCATGCATGCTTCTGAAAATAAGGCTACGATCATCGGCATAATGTACAAAATCCATATATCAACTCAAGAAAAGGATGCGTGACAGCTTGGAGCACCATGAGTGACTTCTGTGAAATTGCAGAATCAGTCTCTGGGCAATGCAAGGCGCGTATTGCGTGAATACGACATTCCATTTATCACTTTCTCTACCCCGGATGGCTCTTTGATTGTCGAATCTCTCTCATGGGATCTATCAAAAGCCTGGAAACATTTAGCCGGCTTTTGCGAATAATCGTTCAAAATTTAGAATATGTGATGAAAATCTGATTTGACGACATTTACATGCTTAAGCAAAGCAGAGATGTCACAGACCACATTATGCCTTGAGATCTTTTAGACAACAGTGTGAAGAACAGCAACTTCTTACCACGTTGACGAAGTGCCAGCTCTGCGTGAATGAGATCCCATGCCAAAAAAAATCGTCGGGCAAAAGACGTCTGAATTGACTCCGAAAAGGTTAGAAAGATGCAGATTGGCCTGTGCCAAAACAAACAAGCGGTTTAATTGTTCCTCAGACACTAGTCTATGTCTTAAAATCAATAAGGAATTCTCGCACTTAACAAGACCACTCCATGACAACATTGAGCGAAAATATCCTCGTGAAGCGATCAAACTCTCGGACGATTAATTGCGCTGTTCCACCGAACTTAAATATCGCTTGACACTTTCACCTATTCTTGCTCTTCGGGCCCTTCAAAAACTATTTGGCATGCGGACGGACGTCTCGATGTTTGCGGCTAGGATTTCTTTGTTACAAAAAAGAGAGAACTAGTGTATCCAGAAGTTGCACTAGTTTTCTTTTAGACATGCCGTGCTGAGATTCTCTATCCGCGAGCAAGAGCTACTTTAAATCCCTCATGAGCAGAAAGTATAAAGTAAGAATCTTCTTGATCGACCAATTAGTGTCAAAACGGATGTCAAAGCATAAAGATTGTCCGGGCTTAGAAGACGAAGACTAAAAATTGCAGAGAGGCTCGAGACTTTAATGAGCTTACTAAGTTTTAGCATTCGTTTAATTGAAATCCTAAAGACTAACATAGAGAAAAGCTGCCCAAGTAGTTTTGCAAGAGCTATTGGAAACGGCTAATAATCGCGAACTCGCTGCGACAATGAGGAAAAACAAGGTTACAATCGCTCCGTCTGCGTTTTAAGGGCACTTTCGAAAATAATGCCCCGTTTGAAGCGCTGATTCTTCTTGCGGCCTCGAATAAGTCCGACCGCGGAAAAGAGACCCACACTTGATCGCCAACAAATTAAAAAAAGGAGAGTATGTGCCAAAATAGTGGTTTCAAGATACCAATTAATATTCAAACTTATGAAGATGAGTTTCAACGGCTGTATACACTCGACAACGAAATTCTAAAAATCGCGTTACCTGTAAGAACGACAATCCTATACCGACCGGCAATCCAGGATCTTACAAAAGCTAGCTGACCGTACGTCAAATCGTATACTGGTCCAAAATTACGTGGTATGTCCGTCGCTATATCAAGACTAGTAAATTGTGTCAGTGCAACTAGGCTATGCAGACTAAACTGCCAGGGTCACTTCAGCCTCTGGATGTTTCAAGAGGTGGAAAGATCAACAATCTAATGGACCTTGTCGTGTCTTTATCGAATATCAACAGTGGTAATGGTGACCGTGAGCATCGATACGAAGATTGTTCGCGAAACTGCAGAACAAACAATGGGAAAGACCACGGTATACCGAAGACTATTGTGTCCAGCCGAGACACTAAGTTCACATTTAAGTTATAATAAGCAGTTTTGCCTGCTGTGGGATTGCAACACGATTTGGCTTAGGCTTTCAGGGCTTGAACTGTTAGTCAAACGAAGATAAATTCCCGTTGTATTGGAGATCACCTTCGCGGTTTCGTCACCCTAGCACACATTAATTGAAAAGACTTCTTTCAAATGGTACAGATAGCCTCTGATCGACGCGTACACTCTGGAACTGCATATTATCGCTCGAAGCGAATTTAGAATACGCTCTTAATATGCCGATAATGTGGCATAGAATCCAAGGTTTCAAAAATTATTAAAATAGCACACGTCTATTTTCTCCGGGATGCATAATCAAGGCCACACAGGAGAAAAAAAGCGAGACACAAGAGCGCATAAAGTACAATTGCGGAAAAGAGTTAGACCTGTCCAAGATTATAAGGTTGGCGATACAGAGCTTTTAGACGGCTAGAATTTGGATGTTCGCCACGAAGGCTTTGTATGCTCAATAATATTCGCGCCGAGAGATATTGCTTATTTTTGATCGTGAAGAAAGTTTTGCGAGATTTTGACGAGTCGAAGTAGTCGATGGAACTAAAGCTACATCCAGTGTTTTACGCCTCACTGCTGAAGCTGTCTCGCAGAATTACAAGCGTCGTCAAAGTTAAATAATATAATAGCCATGTTGGTCGATGACTCGAAAGGTGTTAGTTTGTTGAAGCCGTCATTAAACATCAATAGTACAACTAGAGCCTGCAATACAAAATTTGGTGGCTTAACGAAATTAAGGAGGAAGTCCCTTAGAAGGTAAAAAATCTACATGAGATTTTTTGGACCAATCAACTTCAGTTGTAGACATTTTTTTAGATTTATCGCACAAATTTGGTTTTCTTCAAAAAAGAGGTCGTGTGACATAGCCGTCGTCACCGGCAGGTTTGTAAGTAACGGCCATTACGCCATATAATTATATTTTTCAAATTACGTATGTATCGGTACTATCCATAGGAAGCTGTGTTTACTTATTTCTAGACCAAGAAGCCAGATCCAGGTATTCCATTATCATTGAAAGTCAAAAGGTAATGTTTGTTGAAAGTGATCTAGGATGCATGAAAGGTCAGATGGAGTATAGGATAATGACAGCGAAATAGAAAGTGGTAGTATAAGATGGCTGAGAGCCACCAATTAGGCTGTAGCAGGACAATATACACTTGAGTCTTGCAGCAGTGACTCCGACTTTTTTACCGCAATAAATGTCGAGTATATCAAAGAGAAAAAGCCGAAGCCAATAGAAGTCAACAGTAGTTATTAGCCATTTCAAACTGCCACATCAAAAACCTTAAGTCGAGAAGTACTCGTATCGCAAAAAAATTGAGGCCAAGTTTGCAGGGTGATATAAAAATTAAAAGAATGCGCGCTAAATGTCAGTCATCGTTCATCTTTCGAATGGTCGTCTCGTTTTTTCGAGTGTCTCTTTTTATGAAGTTGAATTTGCTAGTATTCGCAGATCAACTTGTTGATTTTGAGTAAGTCATCATGAGTGAGATCTATACTGACTCATCTGCGTGCTTCATTGCGATGTCCAATCATGATCAGACTTTGCAAAACAATCCTTTTTTACCTGAGTCACCCGAGGCACCATCTCTGAATCAGTATTGAATAGATTTGTTCTTATAAGAAGGTAAAGTGTAAAGACATTCATCATCTAAAAATACTATTCTTAAAAAAGAGGAAGTGCTTTTAATATTCTAAGCCACTGTAGACCGAAATTTCAGTGTAATTAATCGATTTTAATGCCAACAAAGCCCATATTTTTTTATGCAAATACCTCTCTTCGCCGCTGGTAAATTCTGGTTGTGTTGTGCTACTAAATTACCCTTCAACACGTCTTCACTGGTAATCCTGACTGAGAGCAAAATATTTGGTCATCACACAGGGCCGAGAAAACCGCGATTTCGAACATCGAGGCCTAATTTACAAAGAAAGTTGAAAGACACAATTGTCAATTGGGCGACAGGGTATAAAATTGAGTAGAGCTTGTATGGATAGACGCGATGCGCTATCAATTAGCGAGGTAGAGATTGCGTTGGACGAAGAATAACTTTTTGTTGATCCGCTTCCTCATCCAGCCTTGTGAGACGCCTTTTATAACCTTTAATGTGATGTATTCTCTGTAACACAGTCGCGAGGGAAGCTTTTTGAAGCTCGGTGGTTGGCTCAGGCTTGGGCGGCGAGCAGGGCAAAGTCGGCAAAGAAGAGCCATAGGATCTAAATTGAGGCAGACGGAGAAAGCTGACAATCAATCAACCTCATACGTTTGCCAACCCGCACCCGAGACTGAGTTTGAGACGGCTAGGAAAGAGGGCGGGCGCCTTACTGAACAACGAAGCCCCGTAGTTTAGTGTCAGTGATGAAACTTGGTCGCATCAATGGGTCGAAAAGCTACCAAGATCCCAAGCTTAGCGAAAGCGTGTGGATTCTAGTAATGTAATTACCTTTAAGGTTGATGTATTTAGGATATATATTTATGCTTTCAATCTTCAGTGCTACAGTGCAACACAACACCGGCTCTTTTTCAAAGACCTTGATTTATACATATTGTCAGTGATGATGATAAACTACGGCGGATTATTTTTTTTACTATAAATATCTGATATGTAATACGGGTACAACAGCCACATAAGCAGTTGAAACCTCGATAATTTGATCTATAAAGAAATTGAACACACTTACTACATTTACACTATTTTGCACGTGGATTGATTGCCTTTGACCAGTTCGTTTACCGTTCACTTTATTTGAACATAAACCAGATGATTAGTGGTGAAAGGAATATCGCGGGCGTTTTCTAAGATCCAAGTTCTGTTGAAGGGCTAGACTTTTCAATTTTAAAAACTTTACAAAAAGGCGACTGCTCCTAGCATGAATGTAGATTTCATCGATTATGCTGTATACACTGCGTAAGGGAGACAATATGTCCAGCAATTCCTCATGTTCCTTCGCGGGCGCAATAAAAAGGCTGTCTTTGTAAGAAGTTGGTGGACCCAATTTTAGAAGCTAGCTACGCTGATGCCACCAGATTATGGATATAGATTCCACAATGCGATTCACCAGTACGTATGCAGATAATTTGCATATGATGTATGGTTCTATGATGTATGGTTCCTCGCGCTGACGTTATGTATCGCTTAAGTGAAGTATTTCTATACTTCCCGTAGCTAGCGCGAAGGAAACTTGAATGGAAAAGATTCTGCGTCTGTAGCTGAGAAGCCTTGACTCGTGTTGATAGTGAAAGGGACGCCTTTATGCTTACTTTGTTTGCTAGTATTGCAAGGGTGTTTTCTGAGCACAAGGTTTTCATGTTAATGATTCACGTTTGAGGCCAAAAAATAAGGTAAACATTACAATGGTCATATTGAAGAATGCCTAAAGCTTTGTAAGCCAATAATATACTTTGAATGTTGACTTCAATACCCATTTTATATTCGCGCCTGTTGGTCGAGGTCGTACTCCTTCTCGGTACGATGGTAAGTAGGTTATTCTTGCTTGAGAGGCTGGGGAGGGAAGTGCAGATGCATAACAATTAGTGATTCAAGTAGCGATGGACAACGGTCAATTCACTTGATGTACTCAGCGATGCGTCTTCCTCGTTCTGATGCGCTGGAACGTGGATCGTTATTATAAAAGTCTTGTGCTCAGATGACAACGACAACCTTGCTACCACAATAGGCCGAGTCCGAAGTGTCACTCCTACAAATAATAGGCCAAGTTCAAAGTCTCACTCACATGATACGAGTCCAGTCCTATTTTGTCTTGCTTTGTATACAAACACTGAAGCAACACATGACGTCAACGCGAGAGATTGTACATTTGAAAACCGTCCGCATACGTACCAATGCATCGCATGGTTGTATCATTATGCTTGACCAGTTGGCAACGGCTTCGACTTTGCCAACGCTTCGGTCATTGGATCCAGCAACTTGTTTTTGATATCAGACGAAATTTTCTGGTTCTTGAGCTGGTGAAGAGTTTTGACGATTTCATCGTCGGTCCGTTTTGCCTCACGCAGTTTAAACAGCATGAATTCGACGAAATTCACCTTTATTTTGGGGTCAGCCGCTTTTTCTTGTAGCAATTTCATCAGAAAAGCATTGTTGTTGAACTTTTCAGTAGGACCCAGTTTTTCGAAAACGTCCGATATTTTCCGCCCGCGACTGATGATGACGAAGTAATTCTCTAATCTTTCAATAGAATTAAGTGAGGCTACAGCAACTGCTTTTTCAAAAGTATTGATATGCGTTAAAACTTTATCATCGCCCATCAATTTCTGCATTTTTGTAATCACGGCGCTTTGTCCTGAACCACGATAAATCGCATAACGTATAAATTCACTTGTCACATCGAGATTGTTTTTTTTCACGCCGTCGACCATTCCTTGTAGCAGCAAGGTTTCAAAATGAAGAGCCAATTTTTCCGTCTTTCTGTTTTTAATAGCTTGCGCAATTATTGCTTCGACTCCGCCATTGGTGTCTTTATGTAACTTTGTCGACATGGTTGAAAGCATCACCTTTTCAGCGTCATCACCGAAGGATTCCCTGACTGCTTTTTCCCACTTCTTAAAGTGCTTGTTCAATAAAAAGCCGTCTACGTCTATGATTCCGACTTTGAAAGTGTCAAAAAGTTCAGCCACAGATTGCTTCTTATTGGTAGCGTGTTCGATAAAATTGTGTGGAAAAAACTTCTTTCCCACAAATGAATTTGTAAGTCTCTCTTTCAGTGATGAAATTCGCAAAAATCGCAAGAGACGAGCGGGCCACCGCCGCTGTGGACGTACTTGATTCGTGAATGGCAGCGTGTCCACGCCATGGATTTGGGGCTCCGCAGCACCAGAAACTCTCGCCGTCACTTTAGTAGTCATCCAGAATGTAAATAAAAGAGCAATTACTGTCGGCGTCACGACGCACCGTAGATGCTTTAAGTCCATGAGCTTTGTCAGCTTTTACGTTGGCAGGCAAGATAGAGAGTGAAAAAAATAGTGAGTGCACACTTAGGCCCAAATTGTTACACACGCGGGCATACGCAATTAACATAGCTGTACTGTCCTATAACTGATAAGTTACCTACCATTACAATGGTGAAAATTTTGATTTGATTAATATTCCTTAACATTATGCTGCCACCTGTGTGGTCCACTATCATTCCTGCTGCCTTGCTTAGCAGATTTCGAAATGCGCTTTTACTAAAAACATGTAAAAATGGTGCCCACTGCCCTATCGACTGATCTCAGAGTGTCAATATAGATTTGACTACACCGGAAATTAATTTTCTTGTCTTAAATAACATCGACATTTTTCTAATGTCGCCTAGCCGTGAACTGTTTTTTTTGGTATTTCCTGTATGTCATCTGCTAAAAAAACACATTTAAAGAAAGTGCGTACTGCTCACCTACTCGTGTGCCTTATTTTAATTGAGTTGTGGAAATTAGATTGGCTATTGGTTCGTGCAAGAGCCACAGTATTAAATAATCATGTGGTCAAAGTAAAGAGCCCGATGGTATTCGCCGCTCTTTCAGTCGCCAGATATCTAATCAATAAGAAGGGTGCCGAAGCAGCTGGTCGAGCACGTTTGTATTGGCTATATGTCTTTTCGTGACCATATGTATGGTTTGTAGTCTCAAACGCCCGCGGAATTTAGTATTTTGGTCCCTACTATACGACAAAGTAGCAAGCAAATACCATGGCTCGGGTTGGTAAGGTACGTAGTGCGTCCCAAAACTTTTATCTATACATGTGGATTCACCGGATGGTCGTCAACGCCTTTACCACTGAAAATACCTACCAATACTATTGATACCAGTGTCGAATAAAGTCATACAATGCGGATTAAAATTACCTCATTTAATTGTAAATTGTTGACATGCAAACCATGACGTGCGGCAAGTCTGTACTGCTACCTTTTCCGACGACAATGAAACTTTGCGGCCAACGTCGCACTCAGGTTCATGAGCGCCGACTCGGCAAGATGTGGCAAGTGCAAATGGCCAAGCGGATTCAACCGCTCAGGCTAACGTACCTCCTTTTGCAGCGATAGGGCACGAAACACTCTCCATGCAGCAACAACTGTTGTATCTCACCAAGCAACAAAAACAATATCAAGACGAGGTGCAAGCTCAAATGCAAGCCCGAATGCAACAGGCAAATCAATGCTTCGAGTTTCTCGTTGCATGAAGAGACGAATAGAAGAAAAAAGTCCCTCCTGTATACAGAGGGAGATTCAGTGAAGATATTGAATTGTGGATCTTCGTAACGGAACAACACTACGCCAAAGAGCGTTTCTTAATCTCGTCCGACTTTGTGACACTTATCTCAAGTAATTTAAACAAACTCGTACTAACTTGGGACCGTGCCTCTGCGAGTGCATGAACGTGCACCAGACATCGGCTCTGTTCACATCTCAAGTGGGCACACGCTTCAAGCCTAGAAATTCAAGTATGATCTTCGAGAGCGTAATTTTCACCCTAAATATAGGAAAACTGACCACGAGTACGTCTTAAAAAGTCAGCACTTGATGCCCCATACTGAATCGGCAATAACTAAATTGTAAAAACGTTTTCCAACAAAGAATACGGGAAGAGACCATGAAGAAATTCAAGAAATAATGTCCAAGTACCCTCCAAATGGCCATTAATGTTGCTTCCTACATCGAGTCTCGCATTACTCGGGTAGACCAAATCGCGTATGGGCCAAGTCGTTTAAGACGGTGCCCATAGAATCGGACTATCTTGCAAACAAGCCACGACCTCAGAAACCAAAGATTTGAAAAAAAGACAAGAATGACAATTGGATTAAATTCAGCAACCTTCAACAACCATGGCGTTGTCGGTCACATATCGAAACGAAATGAAGCGAGTCGTTATCTTGAAGGTGCACAAAATACTCAATATTAAGACGTTGGTCAAAAGACACCCGTCACCGTCTCCATCGACAATGGATGTAGTCTAAAAGACTTGGTGAAGCGACTTGAGCCCGAAGTGAACAAGGGTGTGAAGATGTAAATCGACCCCGATGACGACTAGGTTGTCCACCGCCCGCAACGAACTGTGCACATATATTTGCAGATACCTGGTTCTCCTTTAGCATCACATCCTTTGAAGCTATGCCTGTTTGTGAGAATAAGGATGTCATCATCGGCATGATGTGGCTCCGTGAGCAAAATCTAGATACTAACTGAACTACAGTGCAAATGACTTCTCGTATCAACACGGAACATCGCGCGACAATTTAATTTGTAAAATCAATGTTTGGCCAGGGATGCTGGACGACGCAAGACTCGCATGAACAGGAGCCGCGATATTCTATATTGCTATCGACATTAAGGCCACAAGGAATGGCACAGCTAATTGTTTCACAGTAGCTCCTGAGAATGTTGCGTCACGACAAAGGCATTGAAGCAGTGTTCGTCGTCAAACCGCAATGTTTCGCAAAGGATGAGCGCTTCAAAAATCAAGGATGGAAATCACTTGCGGACATTTTGGCGTACAGAAGTATGCGGACACAGTACTTCACGCCTCAACTATGAGCAGGAATTGCCCACATTATTCTGCCCAAGTCTGGTACCAAGCTGATATCGTTAATGCAATGGCGCCAGAGTCCGTAATAGTGCGGGATAGTATAAGAATAGAGGTTCAAGAAGGCATTTTTCGACCAAGTACGTCAGCTTTTTTGGCGCCAACGCTTCGTGTCAAGAAGCCTGTAGGTTAGCACATTGTGCACGATTATTGTCGGCTTTATCGAGCGATGATACCGATTCCGCGTAAGAAAGACACCTTTGACGCCAAGTCCGGAAGTCAATGGTTTTCGTGCATAGACCTACATTAGATATACTATCCGATTGAGTTGCGTAAATCGAATATTTGATTAACCGCTTCTACCTTGGGTGGCCTATTTGAGTACCTAGTCACTCCCATGGAAGCCCGATACGCTTAACCGAGTTTTTCTTAAGTCTTTCGAGATTCAAAGAATGAAATGAGAATTTAATTTGACGATATCGACGTGTTATCCAAAATGAAGATGTCGCAGACCACATTGCGACTTTAGAAATCAACGGTGTGAAGAGCAACAACTTTACACCAAGTTGTCAAAGTATCAGCTCTGTGTGGATGAGATCCCATGCTTAAGAGACCTTGTCGGACGAGAAGGCGTCAAAATGGACCCCGATAGAATTAAATAATCGCAGAATGACATGCTCCCAAGGCAACGGAGCAAGTGGAGTGCTTCTTTGGCATCCAGTCTATGTCTCAAGGTTTTGCAAGGACTTTGCGCAATTTGGAGGGTCACTCCACGGCAATATTAAAAAAGAACGTCCTTGAGAAGCAAATGAACTTTCGGATGATTAGCTACGCTGCTTCATAGAACGCAAGTGTCGCTTGACCCTTCCACCCGATTAAGTCTTCCAAACTTTTCAAAATTATTCGGTATACGAATGGGCGCCTCAAATTTGCGATAAGGGAGTCTTGTGAGAAGAAAGAGGAAGAGCATACAATTGCTTTTACTGGCCGGAAGACGAAGCCAGCCTAGCTGAATTTCCCTGCTCGTGAGCAAGAGCTACTTGTAATCATGCATGCTTGAAAAGTATGGTGTCTGTACCTTCTTGATCGACCATCCACGGTCGAAACGGATCACAAAAGTATTTAGATGATCCTGACGCAGAAAACTACAAATCACAGAGTCGCTCGATGATTTGATGAGCTTGCCAAATATAAGCCTTTTTTAATAAGTGAATTCTCGGCGAAACAAACATGCACTGTCACGCAATCCAGAATGCGAGAGTAAAGCTGCCCAAGTTAGCATGCAAGAGCTCCTGGAAGCGGCTAAGAATCGCGAGATCGTGGCGATAATCAGGACAAACACGGTCACAGTTGCTCAATCTGCAAAGACGATGTATGAGTGGATTCGAGACCTACAGTATATCGTCAAGAGGCTGAAAAAAGGAGATGATATGCCAATGTATTCATTGCAGAATAGTACGTTGTATTACCAAATTGGCGAAGATGAGACGCCATGACTGTATATTCCAGACGACGAAGATCTGAAAAGCGGCGTCATCTGTGGGAACCATGATTCTGTATCGAAGATTTTACAAGACGTATCTGACCGTGTGTCACAAGTAGTACTGGCAAAAAATATCAAAGCACATCCAGCGCTATGTCAAGTTATGCGAAATTTGTCAGCGCAGCAAGGCTAGGCAGACCGAACCACCAGGATTACTTCAGTCCTTGGATATTCCAAGGGGCAGTTGGGTCGACATTTTAATGGACTTCATTGTGTCTTTACCGGAAACCAAAATTTTTTTATTGCCGTCATGGTGATTGTTGATCACTTGTCAAAAAATAGCCATGTTCATCTCTATGAAGACAACGGACGATACTGCAGAAAGGGCAAAGGTCCTCATGCAGAAATATATGAAGAACCATGGCAGTCCAAAGACCATTGTGTCCGACCGAGACACCAAATTCCCATCTAATTTAATGTAAGCAGTGGTGTCTGCTGTGGAACGCATCACATCTTGGCTTCAGCTTTTAGATCGCAAACGGATGAACAAACGGGAAGAGCTAGCCGTTTTATTGGAAAAACCCATCACAGAATCATTGGGATGACTTTTGCATTTGGCTGAGATAGCCTATAATCAACGGGTATCCTCTACAATTGGAATGACACCGTTCGAAGCGAATCCAGGACACGTTCTTTATATGCCGGATGATGTCCAGAATCTCATAAGTTGAATAAAATTCAGCACAAGAGTGTCTACTTCGTCAAAAGATCTTACTCAAGCTCGCACAGGACCGGATGAGCGAAGCACAAGAGCGCATGAAGTGCTATAAGAAATAGACTTGTCCAAGACTTCCAAGTTGGCGATATATTGCTTTTGGACCTCAAGAACCTGGATGTTCATCAGAAGAGTTTCGCTCAATAGAAGAAACTCGCGCCAAGATATATTGATCCATTCTCAATCGTGAAGAGAGTATTGTCGAAGAGATTAATGCTGCACCCTGTGTTTCACACTTCACTGTTGAAGCTATATCGCAAGGACTCCAAGCGCCGGCAAAAGATGAACAAGGTCATGCCGACCGATGGCTTCGAGGGGCAACACGTTAAAGCCGAAATTGGACATTGTAACCGCAAGAGAAAATTACAGTTTAAAGTCTGGTGGCTTTGTGAAACCAAGAAAGGGCACCTTGGGAGCCCGTGGCGATCTTAGCAGATTTCCAAACTCATCGACCTCTACTGGGAATCCAAAAAGGTGAGCCCTATCTTTAAAGGGAGGTCATGTGACGTAACCGTCATCACCGACACTTTTGCCAGTAAAGGCTTTCCCGCAAATTAATAAAATTTTCCCAAAATACTTATGCATCAGTACTATCCATAGAAATCGGCGATTACACAGTTTCCGAACAGAAGACAGTTTAAGATGTCCCATAATCATTAAAAATTAAGAGACCTCATTGGCCAAAAAAGCCAGATGGACTAAAGATAAAGAATAGCCTTTACGACAGTAGCAGTAGATAGCTGAGAGCCACGAGTAAGGCTGGATCAAGGAAAAAAGGCGTAAGAGTTCTACGTTCAATATCACTCCTCAATTTGCTTTATGCAACAAACACTCCTCTTCTACTACGACTTCACCTCTCCCGCGCCTCAGCCTCGTCCGACGGCCGACTATCATCAGCTTCCTCCGCGACTGTGCTACGAAACACTTCCTTGTAAAGTTGGTGCTTTCAACATTGTCTAAGGCATTTAATGTAACGACAACGGCTGGATTGAAGCTATCTTTGGGCTGCCTTTCGGAAACGACAACACGCGTAAATTGGCACTCCGCTTTGAAAACCTGCTGCTACAAGAGTTGATCGACGGCGTGAAAAATTGAGATTTCATATGTAAACGAGATTTTGTGCGCTATGCGCTTTGGCGTGGCTTGGCTTAAGAGGTCGTAACTTTGCAAATGTAGAAATTGTTGGGTGAAGACTTTAAACCTTCGTGGTTCTTTAATCTCGTAAAATGGTTTGATCTAAACTCACTTTCTAAGGCTCGGTCGTGAAAAGATGGTAAATGAAGTCTCCTGTGATCTTGTTCGTGTTGTAGGGCTCACCAGGAATGCCTCCATTTTGATTTTGCTTTATGATAAGGCGATTGACGAAAATCCAAACGCGGACTTCATCAATAACATGCTGACAACATTGCGTGAGGCGAAATGGGCTGACAGTTTACCTCCAGATTTTTTTCGCCGGCTTAAGGGACAAGAGATCCCGTCTGATCTTAAATAAAACGCTATAAATAATGCCCGAGGTGCTAATAAAATCTAAACCGTGGCGAGCTGGTCAAGTATAAATGTGCTACGATGGGATGGAACCGGTATTTATGCGGTATGACGTACGATATCCATTGCGTACTGTTCATGTGTTTAAGCAGTTTGTGTAGCCAATCTCTTTTTTTTAAATAGAGAAGGCTTGACTTGTTTTGATTAAGAGAGCGACGCCTGATAATTACTTGGTTTGCCAGGCAGCCCGGAAATCCTCTGCGCAGAATATTAATTACTTAATAAGAGATATATGCGACCGAGTCGGTCAGAGGACCAAAGGTAGAGAAGGCAGACGATCTATCAGCGCGGGCCTATTAGTGACTACAAAGAGGACGGCATTATCTCAAAACATCAAGCTGAAACTATTTCAATCAGTGCACTACGAAAGGGGATGCAATACACTGCAATTCTAAGGCTGACATGCTCAAGATAAGTACTTTGTGATTTCAAACCTTAAAAAATGAGCCAATGTGTCACTGCTACATCTCATGATCTTGAGTCATAAATGTAGGATGTAGCTTGGTACACATAATTATCATCTTCTTAGTTTTTTACGTAGAAGCTGCGCTACTAAAATGTGGAGCCTGTACAAGCGGAAATACTAAAGCAGAAAAAATATGATTATTACTTTAAAAAATCGCGATGTAAAGGTCGTCAAAGATATTAATGAAACCTATGATAGTCGTGCAGCGACTTTTGTGAATATCACATTAAAATGAGAGAAAACTTTCATTTGCACATTTAACAAGTAGCTGGCATATTGAAGAAAGAATCGTACAGCATTCACAGCTCTATCGAAAATTGTCGTGGTAGGCCATGTATATGCAATCCAGATAGTGTGTGATTATTATGTTTTAAGGACGAACACTGATAAGCATGTGGCAGGGTGTAGATGCGAGCAAGTGACTCATCATTTGCAGACTTGTGACGCAACCAAGAACTATATGTAAATGTAGTAGAAATTATAGGTCAAAACAAGGTTTATTGTATAATCTTGATAGCAACAAATTCGCGGCAATTGGTACCCTCAATCCTAATTTGCCTGCAAGATCAAACTTTACGGTCTCAACGCGTTTACGGCGCGTAGTGACGCTGACGGTTGTCGCTTTTGTAACGTTTTGTAAGACTACCAAGGTGACAGCAAGAGCCTCTGGTGCTGCGAAACCGTCTAGATACGCCGCCTATAACGAATCAACTCCGTCCACGTCGGCGATGGCCTGCACGTCGCTTGAAGTCGTTTACAAATTCATCAATCATATATATTACACGTGCACCAGTGGGAAGGTGCATTTTTAAAAATACTTAGAAACACGCCATCGACCGAGAGAAAACTGTGACTGACGTTTTACGTCATTGTATCCCAAAAATCGAATTGAATCGTATTGCCGGCCAACTCTTGGCGCAGCAGGTCACGCAAGTCGGTGCAATCCACAGCCATCGCTATTGGAGCGTCGACTCTGTCGTCGTACGCTTCCAACTCATGATACAATATTAAAAAAAATATCTTTTTAGCGTCGTCACCGTTAGCTGCTTTGACTTTCCTTACCCACCCTTTTAGCCGATCGAGCGATGGCGCGTTTCAAAGATTGATCGGGGCGTGGCCTTCCTCTTCTTTATAGTAAGTGATCCCACTTTACCACGGGCGTACGCGTGAAATTCGTTGGGATGAATAGTGTTGCAAACGACTCCAAGAAACGTGCAGGCCATATCCGACGCGGATGGAATGATTCGTAAAAGGCAGCGAATCTAGGCCATGCGCGAGGGGCTCCGCGGCACCAGAGGTTCTCGCTATCACCTTGGCAGTCTTTCAGAGTGTTAAAAGAGCGACCACTGTCAGCGTCACGACACACTGTAGACGCGTTGAGAGTATGCGCTTTATCGACTTCGAAGTTGGGAGGTAAATTGGAGAATGAGGGGATAACTGCTAGGGCCCAAACTGATCACCATCTTGGCACAAGGAAACGTGCTCAGTTGTTGATTCCACGATTAGACAATTAATCTGGTCTTACAATCTTTGAGAGATTTAATACGGATACCATTTCCCAAACGATCTTTTACTTATAAATTACTGAGCCTGCTTCTTTTAGTCTGCAAATGACTAGCAACTTGCTCGCACCATACCCTTCTACTAAAGCTTCATAAGGCATAGTTACCATGTTTAGTTCATTCCTCTCATACGCCTTACTGCACCAAGCCTGTAACAATATTTTTCTTTTGAAAGTCATCTATCTTTGCTATCACTTGATTACTTCCTCGGTTTAGAAGGGGCATTTATTGACATACCCTTTTGCGATTGTTTTTCCTGATTCACACATTCAAAGAAAGTGCACAGCTTCCGTAAAGATATTTATCAGATTCGCTCAATAAGAACGGCGCTAAGCTCACCTTAATTTACTTCTCTAAATATATACGCGAGCAAAGCGAATCACGAGGGTGCCGAAGCGGTTCCCAGAGGCTGTTCAATATCCTTTGATTAAGAAAATCTGGACGACATGTAGTGGAAATTGCTTGGCATACATTGTCGTGAGCTGCGATCATCATATGTTGTTTGGTTGGTCCGTACTTTTAAGATTTCTCCACGTAATCTCGAATGGTCAACAAGAGTTGGATGAATGCGCTACAGGACCTTAGTCCTTGTCCACGTTGCACGGACGAATGCCTTCCTACATTGCACAATTTAATTCAGTTGTCGGTTTCGGCCGTAATTAAACATGTATGACAGAGCAGCAAGCAAGGGCCATCTAGTTTTGCAATCACATCCACCGAAAAAGAAATGATCTTCAACAACCAACTGGTCCCTAAGCGCATCATTGGGAGCTTCAAGCTCGATACCTACATCAAACATGTGTATAAAGTGTTAATAAGTTAACGCACGGCATCAATTCCATAGAATCTCATTTGACAAGTAAGTCTCGTGAAAGAAATACCTTTTTTTAGCGCATTTCGTCATCACGATAGTGCCACTTATCAGGAGATTTTTCTTCTGCAAAAAAGAGTGAAACGCAAGGCATTTTAATGCACGAATCTAAGACTAAGCTTATGCATATTGTAGCGGAGACTGTGGCACCGTGTCGCTTGAGCGCAAGAGAAGTTTCCATCTCTTACTGACTAACCACGAACGGCTTTGTTTGTCAATAAAGACACGAATTTATCTGAGGACGAGATTATGTGCTCACAAATTGTCACAGTGAGTTCGCGGTCCAAGTACTAAGAGCTTACAATCCACAAGCAAGACAGACTACGTCTAGATTGATAACTTTATTGGACCTGTCATTTGGGTGCGTGCTATCCTGCCTTTCACGTGCACACAAGGGATGCTCAAGGCGGCAAGCAGCAGGCGCTTTCTTGTCTCCAAGAAGCAATATTTTGTGCTGCGCGGCAATCGTCTAACAGGCTACAAAAAGGAGTGTTTAAATCATCAGGTTGGCGCAAATAGCAGCACAATTTCTGTTGCAGATGCTAAAATTGACATTTCGGACCCACGCAATCTCCCAATCAGCATCACGACGCCCGAGTTTAGTCAGGCTGGTAAGAAGCTCATCTTGACAGCAACTTCGACGCGAGAGTTTAACAAGTGGACCTCGGCATTGCTGGCACTGCAATTGGGATTTTCAACGCCTGCGGCTTGAGAGACACGATGCTGTTTATTTGACTGAATAAACACGATTCGTTTGTGTTTTAACCATAGAGGTTCAGTGGTAAAGACGCTCTGCTTGGAAAGTACTTCATGAAGTAGTAAAACGCAGGAAATTATAGGAAACAGTGGAGTGGCTACGATGAACGTATCGCGATGCAGCAAATGAAATTGAAGGAACAAGCTCGCAGTAGCTTGTGCTGTGCGTACAACAGCAAATGAACTGAAGTCGAGATGAAGCAAAATACATGAGAAGCTTATCGTATCGTTCTTTGTGTGCTGGTCTTTTCTGTACACTGCGATATCGGCAGCTAGTGTTTGAAACTCCTCGATTGGTGTCAGATAGGCCCAAATTTGGTAGAACTTCAGCTTGTTCTGCACAGCTGTGAGTTTTTTTATCGCTGCCTCCGTATCTGCACTACTCTGCGTTGAATACGTTCACGAGTTCCACTCGTCTACTCAAAGTGGTGTGGTGGACACAAAGAAAGATTGCGGCTAGCGAAAAGGGGAAATTCAACAGGCGACGATAGAAACTGTCTAAACACATGGTGAGTACCTTTGTTAAAAGTCTTGAATGTCTTAAAAGGTTGTACAATTATGCAATAAAGAGTACCAACTCGACTGTCAATGTAATACCTAAATTCGTTTAAATCGAGGGAATAGGAAAGATGACGTAGCTCTTCTGTATGATTGTTGGTGTAGCAAGAAGTGCGTTCCCTTTAACGTCGAAGCGAGGCGGTGGGAGATTTTTTTAATGCGGTCATAATAATGAACTCAAACGCGATTACATGTGATGTCAAGGACCTGCAGCTCTTCCTGGCGAAGGGGCGTCCGGTTCATGACTGGAAGGGGCGGGTGTGACACTCGTTGAGGCTGGTGCACCCATTTAATGCGATACACATGGAGCCCTACAACACTTCAAAAAGATGAAAATTTTCCTTTATTTCAAAGGACGGTTGTATAAGCGATCATTAAAATAGCCAGGCGAAGCATCCCAGGTAAATAGGACGCTACTGGCACCATCATTGCTTCTAGTTTCGAGGTGAAGCTTTCATGTTCGCAAGATCTTGTGAAGCGTCTGAAGCTGAGAAATGTTTTACCGCCTACCGGAGAGGATGGCGGAAATGGCGAGATTTGTGAGTGAATTGAACGATACCATGATATTGCTAGTATTTTAAATCCCGACTTGGACATGGCGCGTGCTGTGGCTAGACATAGCACTCGATCTATAACCACGTTAAGTTATTGAGCTATATCTTGCTGCGGCACTGGGTTTTTTATCTTTCTGGTAAGTATGAAGATAATAATAGAGAGAGATGGCGTCCTCACTTGAGCAATACCAAGCTATCAAGGAGCTCTTCAATGCAGCGCAACGAGCTACAACCAGCGCACAAGCTAAGCACGATCGTCCTGTCATATACGGTAATCTATACTTTTTACCGCGTAAGATATTCTATAATGTGTCTTTATTCTTAGTTCCTAAATATATTTCTGGGATTTAATTATTCGTGTGGTGTCCGCGCTTGTTCGGCGCGCTTACACCACTGCTTCGGGCTTTTAGTTAAAATTATCTGAAATTTATCAAATTGTCGACATTGGAGGCAATTTAATGGTTTAAATTGCAGCAATCGCTGAGCGTTTTCGATTTGTACTGGCACTTTTAAAGATGTGCTTGCTTATCCCGGCAGTCGTGCAAGGCCATTGCAGTTGTCCCGGGTGGATGCACAGAAACATCCACTGGTCTAATGCTGTAAAGCACGTTGACCGTGTTGAAAGCCATTGCGCTGATGCAGCTAAAAGCCCGCAAAAGTTTCCCGGTGGTGACCACTTGACACATATCAAAGACTTTGTGAAAAGCCTTCTAGCGTCGGTCATGCTTACAACGTGAAACTGCTGCGCAGGCTTCTCAGGGCATGGGTGTGCGCAACAAACACAGGCGTGCCTAGCTTTATGGTACCATAACTTACGAGTATAGTACTATCAGACAGGAGCGCACGTTATATGAAAAATTTTGCTGTGTGGCCGATTCTTTTGTTTCACGGTACAAAAGACTCAGTCCACAATGTAAAAATGAACAAAATGAGGCAGGTGCTTAAACTTTTACCCCTAATTGTTTTTCTTGATTAATGAAATGCGGCATACACGTATGACTACTTATATTATAAGTGGTACTTTCGTATATTATTAGCCTTAAAATTTATATGGTGCATTACTCATGTTCCTATCTTCACCGAAAATGTCTGTCAAAAAGTGGATATTTTATTAAATGGGAAGCTATTTGGCTACAACACGGAGTGCCGATACTAATATTGGAGCTGTGTACGTACAAAGCTTGGCTTCGATAAGAAATTTTGGTAACATAATCCAAAAATTCAATGAAAGCGTTGTATGCACATGTGTTTATCCAACTAAAATGCCTCGAATCGTGATGATGACAGACACCTTTGCTTCGCTGGCAAGCCAAATAAGTACCAAGCATTTCTTTTTCAAAAAGTGCGAGTCAAGTTTTTTCCCCTTTTGACGCAAGACCTTTT
Organism: Plasmopara muralis; assembly: GCA_003676415.1. Lineage (NCBI taxonomy): Eukaryota > Oomycota > Peronosporomycetes > Peronosporales > Peronosporaceae > Plasmopara > Plasmopara muralis. The sequence continues at coordinate 25,341 of RCHQ01000092.1, read as the reverse complement.
CTAGTCAAGTTTCCACTCGCTCTAGCTACAGATACCATCCGAACACACAAGCAACACGTAACGTCAACGCGAGAGGTTGTACGTCATGTGCGAATTATCTATATGCATACCTACCGGTCGACCCTTATAATTGTATATTCACGCTTGACCAGATGCTTCCAACTAAGCCATTGCCTTGACTAATGGTTCAAATCAGACACGATCTTTTCTTTCTCGAGCTTGTAAAGAATTGTAGAGATTTTGTCGTCAGACCAATCTGCTAACCGCATTGCAATCAGAATGCATCCGACGAAGTTCTCATTAATTTGCGGGTCAGTCGCCTTGTCGGAGAGCAACTTCAACATGAAAGCATTGTTGTTGAACCCTTTGACAGGTACCAGGGATTCCAAAACGTCCGTTATCTCCATTCCGCGACTGATAATTAGGAAGTATTTCTCTAAAGTGTGATAAGGATCAAGTGGATGGAGAGCAAGCCCTTTCTCAAAATTGATAAGCCGCTCATGGAGATTATCTTCACCCAGCAATTCTTGCATTTTCGCATACACAGCGTCTCGCGCCGGACCACGATAGAGCGCATAACGCACAAAATCCCTTACATCATCATGGTTTTCTTTTCTCACGCCATCGACCCACTTTTGTAGCAGCAGATTCTCATAACGGACACCCAAAGCGTGCGTGTTGGGGTCCGTCAAAGCCTGCGCGACTATCGCTTCAACCCCACCTTTATCATGTGCAATTAATTCCTTAAACAGTGTTGACAACATCAGTTTTTCAGAGTTGCGTCCAAATTTTGCTTCGACCTTTTGTTTCCACATCACATACGGCGTACTCTCGAAAAAATTCTGTGCATTCACTTCTTTGATTTTGTAAAAGTTAAAAAGTTTAGTCACAACTTGCTCTTGTTTGTCAAGTGACATTTGTCGCGAAAACAATTTTCCGACTGGTGAATGCGCGAGTGTATTTGCAAATGGCGAAAATGAAAACAGGCTCAAGAGACGTGCAGGCCATCGCCGCCGCGGAATAGGTAAAGGCAGCATGTCGAGGCCATGGGATCGGGGCCCCGCAGCATTAGAGGCTCGTGCCGCCACCTTGGCACTCTTACAAAGTGTTAGTAGAGCGACCACCGTGAGCGTCACAACACACTGAAGACGCATTGAGACTATCAGTTGAAAGTTGGCAGGTAAAATGATGATTAATGGAATATCAGTTACCGCAAATTAATGCCCGTTCTTGGCACAAGGAAACGTGCTGATCTGTTTATTTCATGATTTGACGATAGATCTGGTCTTATAATTGCTAGCTGCTGGCCCTTCGACATGTTATTGATGTCTGGTTTGAGTTTTTTCTGCTTTAGTATATACAGACTCACACTTTTATTGAGAGCGCGTTGAAAGTCAGCTATTGTCCATCGCCGTAGAAACATAGAAGATGATTATGTGCACCGAACGCTCTCTCTCGTATTCTTCATGCTTTAGTAAACACACTCCACACGTCGTGTTGATAGCCAGTCGTGGTTGAAACATAAAAGAGCGCCGAATCACGAAATTCTAAATATATGATTCAGCCCGCAAAGAAAAGCCGCGCGGTATTTACTTGGCCCCGAGCTTAACAATAAGCCGCTCGTTTCACTCTTGAAATATTTGAGCGTTAAGACGTGAGCAGAGCCGATCGCGACGATGACGAAGCGGCGCCCACAAGCGCAGCGCGGCTAGTCAAAAAATATTGTGAATGACAGTCGATAAGAAAAATCCGTCCTTGTCGAAGATCAGCTAAAGTCTGACACTGTACCGTAAAAGTTTTTTTTACGCTTATATAAGTGTGGATGAACACTTTGTCCTCGAATTCTTTGCATCGACGAATATCCTCGTCCATTACTAATTCAAATTTAGTCGTCGGCATTATATCGGCCGTAATTAACGTTGAACGACACTGTAGCAAGCCAGTCGCAATTAAATTTACGCTAAAGAAACGATCTTCATTGGCTGATGGGACTTTTATGAACTAATGGAGGCCTCAAACTCGACATCAGCATAATAGAAGTGTTAGTCGCAAAGCGCACAGCATCGCATCGGATATGAAGCTGACAAATTTGATGCCTCTTCTGACAAAAAACGTCAAGTATCGTGAGAATTGCTTATAAAATTCTTCACTTACACGAGGGACATGCTTGGACGCGACGTGGGCGTCCGTGTCGCTCTCGATAGTCTTGAGTGTTTAAAGCTGCCCACTGCGACTGAAAACTGCCTGGATTTTGAGGTCTACAATTAACTTGTCTGCTACAAAGAGTTTTTTTATTGGCACATCGTCTCCGGATAGAAAGTAGGCTTTGCATTACGAAGCGCTTTAAATTGATCTACTCCGTAGGACAAAGCTGATGTACATTGTAGCGTCAAACGTGCAACACTACTACTGAGCGACTTTCTAATAGCGTAAACTATAAATGGTAAACGACGAGATGATATTGCCAATTAGAGATGAGAGTACCGGTTATAAATCCAATCATCACAAGGTGAACTATTTGGCTTCAAAACAGAATACCGGTACTATTAGACATGACATCAATTTTTTTTTTAAGCATGATAAAAAAGCAATGCAAATGTTTTAATCCTCTTCTTATTTATTATATTAAGTAATCGAAGTGGACACGATGTCTGATGCTTTACAAAGTCCAAGCCGTTGCCATCTAATTAAGCGTAATGATACAGCGTTGGGATGCACCGGTACGTATGCGGATGGCTTACACATGATGTACAATCTCTCGCTTTGATATTGTGTGTTTCTTTACGTGTTTGTTATATTTCTGTAGTAAAAACAAGGTTCTTTTTCGATAGCTAAGAAACTTGAGTCGTGTTGATTAAAAGAGCGACGCTTGGAACTTGGCTTACAAAGGTAGCAAGAGTGTGATCTGAGCACACGATATATATTTTGAGGCATCTGTATATATGAATGCAATCGCATTGCATTCGTCGATCACGTTACTTTACGCAGAAAAGCTGGACGATATGTAAGGCAAACTCACAAGACATAGTTCCAATAAGTGTTTTATAAACATTCTCTTTTTTATGTATTTTCGAATGGTCAGGAGTTGGAAATTGCCTACGTTGCATCGGTAAATATTCTCCTGCATCGCAAATTTTAGTGTAGCAACAAGCATTTGCCAACACATAGTGCATATCCTCATCACGACAGAACTAAGCTCTGTGACTTTTTTCTTTGGCAAATTGTATACGGATCGGACAAGAATATTCAAAGCTTACAATTTTAGGACCACGCTTATTTATCACAGTCGCGGAAGAAGGAATGTCGGTCGTCGGACAAGGCTTGGGCGGCGAACGGGGTGTCGGTGAAGGAGTAGGAGTGTTAATTGATCAATGCATATCAAGAAGTGATATTCAATTGCGAGCTGTTACGACTTCATTTCTTGCTACAGCTAAACTGGTGGCTCTTTGCCATCTATTGCTACCATCCTGAAGGTTTTTAATCTTCTTACTTTCATGCGACGCCCTGAAATTTTTCTAGCTAATAAGTCTCTTTTTTATTTATAATTATGGTACATTAGAAAGTTCTTCGGGACTAAAGCTGTATAGTCGCCAGTTTATTTGTATTTTGGAGATATTCAGTTATATCGGGAAAATGGAATAAATGGAAAAAATACTTTTCCAAAACAAAAAAGAGGAAAAAGCAAAAAAATATACCTAGCAATAATACTTTGGCAATAATGGCAAAAATATACATGTATAAATAGAGAATCTATACCTTTAAATAGTAATCAACCGCATACAACCTTTGAAGAGATGGTTAAGATGCAATGCAATGGCGCGGGTTTGAATCCACTTGTTACTAAGTGGCTCGAGTTTGCTTGACAGACCAAACAATGGGGGTGGTTACGTCTTATGCTGCCAATTGCATTACTTAGATGCTAAGAATGTGGAAACATATCGAGTATGTCCAAGGTCAATTTCATCGTTTGTTAAGTCGGTTCGAATTGGAACAAACGAACCAATGGAGTATACTGTTCAGGTGAACAGTGCCAGTGGTACTTGTACATGCGGTCATGTGAAGGATATGAATGCTCCATGTCGACACCTCATAGCAGCACGTGCAGAATTGTTATTTGGGGATTTATGGTCAACCAAAACGTATCTACTTGCCTACGATGAAGCACTCGAAGTGAAGCTATTTGTGACAAAAAGTGAACTGGTAAAGAGTGAGCATCTTCAACCAAATCCATCTAAAAGAAAGGGTCGATCCAAAAAGAAGCGAATCGAATCACAGCATGCTACATTAAAATAGAAGTTGACGCGCCAAAAAGTGTTTATTTATGCGGCAGCTGGTCAAGTGGGACACAACAAGCAGCATAAAAGTATATTTTCTTTTGTGAGTTAGGTATATATATTTTTTGTCAATAGTCTTTTTACTTCGTAGGTAGATTTTTTTTATTTAAGTGGGATTCAAGGTAGATTTTTTCCACTTAAATATATTCTTTTCATTTAATTTGGAAGAAAGGTATATTTTATCCACGTAATAGCCATTACCGCAATTCTGCCGATGACAACGGTTACGTCACATGACCACATTGCCTATTTTCAAAGATAGGGTTCACTTGTTTTGTCTTCCCAACAGAGGTCGATAGTCCGTGAGTCTGCTTTAGATCCACATGCTCTTATGTGGCATCCTTTTTGATCTCACCAAGCCATACTGTATGCTTGTACTACGGTATGAAATCGATGATCAATTCGAGTTTGATTTCCAAAATTACGGCTTTAACGAGTTGTTTCTCGGAGCCATCGGCCAACATGATCTCATTCACCGTTTGCCGGCGCTCAGGGTCCTTGCGATACGGCTTCAACAGTGAAGTGTGAAACACTGGATGCAGCGTTAAACCCTTCGATAATCCTAACTCATACGAATATCGCGAAACTTTCTTCAGGATCGGAAATAGGCCAATATATCTTGGCGCGAGTTTGTTTGACTGAGCAAAACCTTTGTGACGGACATCCAAAATTCTTGCCGTCCAAAAGCGCAGCTTGGAAGTCTTGGACAAGTCTATTCTTATCGTAATAGTTCTGCATGTGCGCTTGTGCTTCGCTGATTCGGTCTTGTACGACTTTGAGAAACGGCTTTTGACGTAGTAGAAGTTCAAGAGCTGTATTATAGGTTGTATATTTACGAATCTGATGGCACATCATCCGTCATGTAAGGAACATATTCTGGATCCACTTCAAATACAGTGGCAACCCAATTATAGAGTGTTTGCACCAATAATAGGCTATATCAGCTAAATGATAAAAGTCATCCTAATCATGCTGTGTCGGGTTGACGACACCTCGGTGATGATCTTTTGGGAATGGTTAGTTTTTTCTTCAATCGTCCGTCCGTATGTGGCCTAAAAGCCAAAGCCAAAATTAGTTGTGTTTCCACAGAAGACACGATTGCTAGCAATAATTTATATGTCAACTTGGTAACTTGGTTAGACACAACGGGTTTTGGCATGCCACAAACCTCCATATAAATCTATATATCTTCATAAATTTTAGCAATCTCTGCGTTATCGTCCGTTGTCTTCGTAACGATAAACATAGCCGCTTTCGTTAAGCGATCAACATTCACCATGACGGCATTGAAATCAATCTTGGTATTTGGTTGAGACACGATAAAGTCCATTAAGATATCTATTTATCGGCCTCTGGAGAAATCCAGAGACTGAGGGAATCCTGGTACTTTAGTCTGCCTAGCCTTGTTGCGCTGAAACATTTCGTAAGTGTTGACATAGCGCTGGATGTACTTCATCATTTTTGGTCGGTAGTACCTTTGGTGTATGGCAAGATAGGTCTTGTAAAGTCCTGGGTGGTCCGCTGATACAGAATGGTGGGTGTTGCAGATGATGCAATCTATCAGATCTTCGTCGTCTGAAATATTCAGTCACGGAGTCTCACCTTCACCTATTAAATAACACAAATAACTATTCGGCAAGGAGTTAATTGGCACGTCATCTCCTTTTGTCAGCTTCTTGATGAGATTTTAGGTGTCACAATTTCACGCATATATTGTCTGTGCGGACTGAGCAAGTGTTACCGTAATTGTCCTGATTGTTTCCACGATCTCGCGCTTCTATGCCACTTCCAGTAGCTCTTGCAAGCTAACTGGGTGGCTTTTCTCTCGATTTCCAGATTGCATTACAATGCATCAGCCACGGTATCAGTTTCACCGGAAATCCAACTGAATAGAATCTGAAACTTAGTAAACTCATTGAACCATCAAGCTACTCTGCGGTTAGTAGACTTCTGCGTCAGGGTCCTCTTCATACTTTTGTAATCTATTTCGACCGTGAACGGTCGTTCAAGAAGGTACACACGCCATCCTTTTAGCGCATGCATAATAGCAAGAAGCTTCTGTTCACGAACAGGGTAGTTCAACTCGGTTAGCTTTATCTTCCGATCAGCAAAAGCAATTGAATGGTTAAGCTCACCCTTTTTTTAAAACAAGACTCCCCCGATCGCAAAATATGAGGCGTCTATTCGTATACCAGATAGTTTCGAAACGTTAGGATGACTTAAAACAGTTGGCAGTGTCAAGCGACGATTGAGTTCGGTAAAGCAGTGTAGATGATCGTCCCAGAGCTCGATCGTTTCTCGATGAGATTTTTTCTCGATGCTGTCGTGAAGTGGTCCTGCAAGTTGCGCAAACTCCTTGCAGAACCTTAAGACATAAATTGTAGTGCCTATGAAGCACTCCATTTGCTTCTTTGTCTTGGGCACAGGCCATTCTGCGATGATCCTAATCTTGTCGTGGTCCAGTCGGACGCCTTTTCGTCCGACAAAGTCTCCTAAGGCATGTGATCTCATCCACGCAAAGTTGGCACTTTGACAACTCCATGTAAAGTTACTGTTCTTTACACTGGTTTTGTACACGGTCTAAAGCCGTTACGTGGTCTGCGACCTTTTCAGTTAATTGAACACGTACATGTCGTCAAAGTAGATTCTCTAAATCTCGAAAGACTTTCTGCAAAAGCCGGTCGAACGTGCCCTGGCTTCCACACAGTCCCAAGGGAGTGACTAGATGCTCAAAAAGTCCATCTAGGGCTAAAAAAGTGGTAAATGAGATATCCGATTCACGTAATTTACCCGACAGTAACCCCAAAGTAGGTCTATGCACGAAAACCAATAACTTCTGGACATGGCGTCAAAGATGTCTTCCTTACGCCGCATTGATATTGCCGGCAAGATCGTCGCTGGATTCAGCAGGCGATAATCGTGCACAATAAGCCAACCTCACAAGCTTCTTGACATAAAGCGCTTGCACCGGAAAGGCAGACGTACTTAATCGAATAATGCCTGCTTGGGCCATTTCTTTTGTCCATCGTTGGATTGTCTTGCGTTGTTCAGGCCTCTGGCGCCATTGATTGACGGATATCAGTTTGGTATCAGGCTTGAGCAAAAGTCTCTGCTCAATTTCTTTCGTTCTGGAGGTGTCTCGCTAAGAAGCTCTGTTTAAAATACTGTGTTCGCATACTTGCGTAGCGTTCTATACGCCGGATTGACCTTAAGCGATTCACATCCTTGATTCTTGAAGCACTAAGCCTTCTAAGAATCGTGCGGAATGGCGATGAAGACAGCTTTAAAGTCTTTGTCGCGACGCAAATTCTCAAAAACTGCTGAGAGCAGATTAGCTGCGTCATTTTTGGACGGCCATGATGGCCTTGTTGTCGATAGTAATTGCAAATCTCGCGGCTCCGATTGATTCGAGCTTTGCGTTGTCCAGTAGTTCATCTGGACGGGTATTGCTTAGTTAAATTGCTGCGTGGTGCTCCGTGTTGATACGAGGAGTCATGCGCCTTGTAGCCCAATTGATATCTGAGTTCGCTTACGAAGCCACACCATGCCAAAGATAACATCCTTATTCAGAATCAAGCATGACTCGGAGCTTTGATGATGTTGAGGAAGAACCAGGAATCTACAAATTCATGTGTATAGTTTGTCGGGGGCGATGAACAACCTGGTCGTAACCACGTTTGACATGCTCATCTCACCCGATTACTTTGAGCACAAGTTGCTTCACTAAGTCTTCGGGTTCACCATAAAGACTACATCCAATGTCGATGAAATTTGTGACGGGTCTCTGTTGACCATCGTCTTCAAGAGCTTGAGTTTCTGCTTCAAAGGTTAGCAGATAGTGCACCGACTAATATAGCGATCCGCTTTTTTACGAATAAAGGCCGACAACACCATTTGCCCGTTTTGTCCAGTCGTTATTCCTGTCATCTCTCGTTCAAAGGGCTTCAGGTTTTTGAGTTTGGCGCTCGTTCGCGCGTTAGCCTTATTCGCTAGGCACCGTCGTGATCGACTTAGCCGATATACGATTTGGTCTACCCGAATTATGGGCGAACTTGAAGTTGGGGGCAGCTTCAATGGCCTCCTGGAAGGTAATCGAACTCTCTTCATTGATCATCTTTGAATTTTCCATTTCGGAAAAAGAATTGTTTTCTCAATTCACTGATTTTCATTTCGGTTTGATACATCAAGTCTTGGAATTTCTAGACGTATTCATGGATAGTTTTCCTTTATTCTGGGTTAAATATTCGCTCTTGAAGATCATACTCGAGATACTTAGTCCTGAAGCGTGAGCACAATCGAGTTTTGAATAGTCCCCATCTTTTGTGCACCTCATGCGCTAGCAGTCGGCGATAAAGGCACGGTACCATTCCAGTACAGGTAAGCCCTAATTACTTAAGATAGGCGTCACAATGTCTGACGACTCTGTTGTCATCAAGTGGCGCTTATTGACATTGTACTTTACCGTTGCGATGATCCATAATATAATGTCTGCCAAACCTTTTGTCGGAAACAAGAAGATCTTTTTTCTTCTACTCGCTTCTTGAAGTGCCCGTTAGCATATTGCATTTGGGAGTACTTTAAGATTGCACCAGGGCTTTATATTGCTGCTGTTGCTGAGAGGGATACAACAGTAGTTGCTGTATGAACAATGTGTCTTATCCTCTCGCTGCAGAGAGCGTCACATTAGCCTGAACGGATGTACCCGCTTGGCCATTGGCACTTGCCACATCTTGCGGAGTCGGCGCTCATGAGCTTGAGCGCGACATTGGCCGCACAAGTTTTATCGTCGTCGAAACCACTTATTCGGCTCTATTGACAAGGTCCTGGGTTTGGAGATGGGGTGAGCGCCAATCTCCGTTCAGCCATACGACCCTTTTGTTGGCCACAATTGCTGGACTTCTCAGCGCTCTTTGTATGATCTACCCGACTAAAACGCAATTTTATAAATAAACAACGCAATTGATTAAATATTAACTTACTGTCTTCGCTTTTTGTATAAATAGATAGAGTGGTCTAATGAACCTTTCAAACGCTGTTGGAAATGCTAGATATGGCGCTTTAGTTTTCATTGATGCCGTGAACTAAATTTCTAGCACCTGAGTCCTTACAATCCGAGTCTTTGTTTCAGATAAGTTTGCCAAGCCTTGTTTTATCGTTGGTCACCATAAGTCTTTTTGCAGCTTGTCGAGCTCCTTGTTGCGGCTTATTATGAGCTCAGTAGTAATCGTTTATGAGTTTGTGGGCTCATGAGTCTTTCGTTTTTCCATATTACGAGGTCGAACGAAATAGTTCAGTAGTATTAACTGTAGACTAAGCAAAGCGAAGTGGGTAAAATAATCTGGATGCTATTCTCCGTGTTTATAGTAGCGGCACAGAACTTACCGAAAGGCAAAAGCATTGAATTTCAGACTAGCTGAAAGGGCTCCAGATGTTTGTACCACATTTGAACGTTAAGCTCGTGCTGAAAGACAACTCTTTATCAAGAACTCCCCACTATGTGGCTCGCACTAGTAATTACAGGATGACTCGCTTCTCATTGTGTGACCACAAGCCCCCTTGCTTTGAACTCGTGAACTTGACACGAAAAGTGCTAAGAATTTTTCTAACACAGTGGCAGAAGAAGCTTATTATATCTCGGTCGTCGGACGAGGCTTGGGCAGCAAGCGGGGCGAAGTCGGTTAGGAAGAGAAGTTTAAGTTGCTAAAGCAATATGGAGAAGAGATATCAAATGGCGAGCTATTACGACTTCTTCTCTTGCTACACTAAAAGCGGTGGCTGTCAGCCATCTACTGCTACCCTCTTAAATGCTATGTTTTTCTCTACTCCATTTGGCTTTTTACACATCTAAGATTATTTTTATCCAGAAACGCCTCTTAATTCCCATTAATTATGGGATATCTGGAAAATTCTTCTCCTGGTCTGAAACTGCATAATCGCCTATAGTACTAATGCATACGTATTTTGCGAATATTGAATTACAATTACCGGCAAAACTGCCGATGACAACGGTTACGTCACACTAAAGCAAGATGATGGTGAAGATACGTGACATTATACTTTAAATCTTAACTAGATGAGCTAATGGATAATCAAGTTACCTTCTGAAGTGTATTGAGTCGCACAATGAAGCAATAAAATCTTCAGTGAAAGCGGAAGTCCGGGACTTTGTGGAGAGCGTTCTAGTCGTAACTTGAGGTAAGAGTGAAAAAATATTTCACATCGACGTGTTGTTTCGCGGGGAGGGTGCTGCGCCAGTCACAGAGCTGGTCTTACTCGAACTAACATTGCATTTTCAATGAAGAAAACAATAATGGACAAAAGCAATAATAAAGGGCTTGAAATTCACTAAGATTGAGTGAACGAAACCAAAAGTTAGGCGCCAGTGAACATAATAAATGGGTCTTCGAAAAAGTTCCGGTTTCATTCATGTTTGAATGAAGTTAGCTGTAACTTATACCGGTGCGAGTTTGCGAGCCGTGAATGCGTAAGAACATTCAATAGCCGCTGTAAATGAAGGCGTATAACTGTTAAGCACTGTCGAAAAACGCCCATACTTTCGAGACAAGGTGCATCGTAGAGTGCCTTGTTACGGTTTATCCATAATGTCCGGAGAATACAGCATCGAAATATATGAAAGATTCAAATAGGCAGATTGACGCCATAAATATGCTCGCGATAACTTGGCACAGTTAAGTCGATGAAAAATAGTACGTGTTCCGAGCGAATCGTAGTAGCAAAAATCCATTCGATTGGGGGAAGGAATAGTCGCCAAATACGTTTTGCTGTATAACAATCCCAGTGTAAGTGTTTAGGAGTTTCATCTTCGAAACAGCTATGAACGCATTGTATGTCTTGAGTATGCCAGCCAAATTAGTAGCGAAATTCCAATTCATTATGTTGAAGTCGAAACAGAAAATCTGAAAAAAGTGAGAATATCACGTTGAAGCCGTCGTTGTGTAGACCAGTGATTAATGGGTATCTCGAAATTGTCAAACCCCAGGGACTGAATTGGATGTTGAGTAGGTATATTCGCGTTAAGAAGGCGGCGAATTAAGTCGTTGTTCGCATGAACAATGTCGTACTCGTCAAATCTCCATATATGGAAAGCGGAAAGCATGGTTGCCGGGGAAGCCGGATAGATAGCAAACGTGCCATAGTGAGAAGGTATATTAGTCTCGGCGCCGAACTCTCAACCACTCGAGTAAAAGAGCGAGCTGATTGAATAGAGGACCCGAATAAAGCTTCTCGAAGCGTAACGGTGTCAGGAATCCAGCCAAATCACTGACAAGGTAGAAAATCGTAAAATGTCATGGTGGGATAAGTACTAGCAAGCTTTCCGATGGAGTGATGCCAGGTTTTTCCGTCCTGAAGTAAAGCGCAGGAAGACATTGTTCCAGATTTGCCAAGTTATCTTTGTAAAGACCGGGTTGGCGTTTACGCGCTTAGGCAAAATTTAGTAATCCAAAATGAAATCGAGCGTTGCCAATAGCTCGGTACACCTTTCCAACGAGATGCGGTAGTCGAGGTTTGAAGAGGCATGTACAGAAAGTCTAAATCGATGCCTTGACCTTGAAAAGCCGAGTCCAAGGCAACTTGTGCAGGGGTGTACCATTTAGGAGGAGAACCAACTCGTTGTCTGCAATGCTGAATAAGCAGACTTAACCTTGAGCAGCTCAACTGATTCTGAACTAGTGTTAAGATCTAAGCCTTTAGCAGTACAGTGCACGGAGTGCCACTTGCTGGGAAATTGGCTTCGAACTGTTGAATTCGTTGTCGTTAATGATGGAGGGTTGTTCATTTAATTCCTCATGAGAGGATCAAAAGTTTTAATTTCTCCTTGGAAACATTTGCACGCTCAAGAAATGCCACAGTATAGACTGTACCATTGTCTTTAGTAATATAAGTCAACCTTGTAAAGTTCGGGCTCTCCCATGCCAAGCCAGAAAGCAAGCTGATGGATGGTGCAAAAGTCGAATTTGTGGTCACGATTAGCGTAGTATATAGGATCCAGCAATGACGAAGTTGTATTAATCACAGTGTAGCACTGAGCCAACCTAAGCAATGAAGATGCTTTTGATTTATTGTTACGACCTCGACAGACATTGTGACAAATCTACCTGAGGTGCGTGATAAATCAAAAATGTGAAAACATAGGACGACTCTAGTAAACAGCCTTGTCTGACATGAATAATTCAAGCACATCCTGGATGAGTCGTGCTTGTGTGGATATAAGCGCGCAAGACAAGCGAAAGCATTGCAGAAGATATAGTGGCAGCCAGGGGCTTTTTTAGCTACATGATCTAAGAATGTAATGCGATTGTATTCATAAGCGTTTACCTTATTCTGAGCCGCGACACGTAACGTCAACATGGACCTTGTGACGTTTGCTCAAACCAAGTAAGTACCAGGCGTCTCTGGACCGATTGATGTCCTCGCCTTCGCTGCATCGACAAATGTCCTACAATAATTGCTATCTTTGCCTGAGCTGTAAATGCGGTCATCATTGCTGAGCTCTCCGCAAAAAAAGTGTGCGGCCTTACGTTGCGGGTATTGATATCGGTGATTTGAAGCGCATTGATCTACGCTGTTCAATCCGGTGGCTGCCTTGTCTTGTCAAGGATTCACATGACTTAAGCCAATCATCTTAGATGTGGTTGATAAAGGTAGCGCTACTAACGCATTTTCTTCGAATGTGTTGAGTCTTTACATACGGAAATGTTGGATTCGTTCGACTTCTCTAGCAAAGTGAGTGGTGTAAATATGACTTCTGCGACAGTAGCAGCACAAATGTCCACTCAAGGCTGAATCCTGCGACGTGGAGTAAATTAAAAGTACAATGCTAGCAAAACACATGGTGCTCATCGCGTCACAGGTTTTCTTGGATATGTGGTGAGCGCGGCACCGGGCCCGTCTCCAAAAATACCGCATGGTCCAGCTTTGGGGATTTGGGATCAGGGCGACAGGCCAGTACCGGTACTACAAATTGTAGCCTATATACGGACAGCTGTACAATATCGCACCGTGTTTTACATGTCCCACAGATGATGAAAGTTTACGAACCCAGGCCGAGCTCACCAATGAGCCGTTTGTTTACTCTTAAGTATACAAGTTTTAAGACGCAAGCAAAGCCAACGCTGATGGCTCATTCCTTTTATTTCAACAGATTCCGAACGAAATTCGATCCAGACATCGTCAGTGGACGCTACCATATGTTCTTTCGCTGGTGGGTATTAGTCCTCGTCCTTCAAATATCCTCTTCCATTGAATATTTTTTTGCAATGTAGGAGGATGCAACGTAGGCAGGCTGTTATCGATTTACACGACAGAGCAGCAAGCAAAGGCTATCCAGTCGTTGCAGTTACATTCACCGAGAAAGCAACGATCCCGACAGAGCCTTAAGCTCGAAACCTAGGAGAGAAGAAATGGACAATTATTGAAAAGTAGAGGTTGTCTTGCATGCTGCTGAGTTCAGAACTCTTTTTGAAACATTGCAATTGCAACCGATCCTCCGTAAGATTTCAAGACCAGCTTTATTGGCAAATCGTGTAATCAGCAGATCAGCACTATCCCTGTGCCAAGATTGTGGAACAATTGAGGCATCACCAATATTCTCTCATTTTTCATTTACCTGCCAACTTCGAAGTCGACAAAGATCATGGTCTCAATGCTTCTGCACCGTGCCGCGACGCTGACGGTGGTCGCTCTGTCAATGATTTGTAAGACGGATAAAGTGACGGCAAGAGCCTCGGGTGTTGCAAAGTCCCAAACCCAAGACTTTGACTCGATGCCAATTCCGAATCAACTCCGTTCTCGACGGCGGTTGTCGGGCGAACCTTCATCAATCCTATCGGCCTTAACACATTCATCGGTTGAAAAGTCGCTATTCCCGGAGCACGACCTTTATCCGAAGCAGCAAATTATGACTGATCTTTTTAAATTTCACAAAGTCAAAGAAGCGAATGCCCAAAAAGTTTTTTAAAGTCATCACTTCATGAATTGGGAATCAGAAGTCAAGGCAGAATACGGGAGTCGCACTGAAGAGTTGCTGTTCTCAGCAATGTATGAGAAGTATAATGCACGCGACAACGGCGGAGTCGTAGCAATCATTGCGCAGGCCATGAAAGGTTCGGACACGCATGAGTTGGGATCCCGTTTTGAGGACCTGCTGCTAGACAAGTTGGCCCCCGGCGTGAAAAGAGCGGTGGCCGGTAGCGAAGAAAAGGCCGACTTTGGTGATTTATTGAAGTATCTGCGGTATTCGTACTATCGTGATTCGGAGGACATGTCCGTACATCAGAAAATGATGCAAAAGCTGCAAGATCCTGGTTCTCCGGAGTGGATCCGTCAAATCAAAGGGAATCTTAGACTAGGATCAGCGACTCCTTTTGTACATTTAGACTACACTTTTGAGATAATCAGCGGTGGCAGGGGGGTAGCAGCCGTTTTTAAGGAACTAAGTCATGTTGAAGGGTTCAACAACAATGCCTATCTGCTTCGCAAGCTTTACAAACAGGCACATAGTGAAGAAATTAACGTGGTCCTAGCCGATTATATGCTGACTAGACTGCGTGGGGCTGAATGGACTAACTTCGGCCTAGCCAATCGTCTTCTTGTTCTCACCACAAAATCTTTTTCGCCCGATCTTAGTCAAATATTGCTGAAACCACTGATCGAGGAGTTTATATCACGAAGCCTTCATGAGGACGCACTGGTACGTATGCGCATGGTTTATTAATGACGTACGATCTCTCACGCTAATAATATGTGTTGCTATTGTATTAATGTACTGTTTGTAGCCAATGCGGATGGAAACATGATTAAGGAAAGTCCTTTGTCGATTGGCTTGCGAGAAGAGGGGAGCAACTGTGTCATCTGAGCTCACGCTAAACATTAAAGGCATAGTAATATATGAACACACTCGCATTGCATTCGTAAAATATGTTACCATAAAGAGCTGCAGAAATGTGGAAGATTTTTTTTTCTACGGCGAAAATACGAGACATAAAATATGAGTGATCGGCATAAAGGCTGCTTAGTCCTTTTGCTTTTTCTTCTTCACGTTATTTCGAATGGTCAAGAGTTGGCAGCTGCCTACGTTGCATGGCTGAATATATTCCAACATTGCAAATTTTTATATAGCCAAGCATTTGCTAACACATAGAATCTTAAATATCAAGCGCATATCGTCATCACGATAATGCCAAGCACTATGCCTTTTTTCTTCGGCCAATTGTATAATTTTTTTTTTAGAACTCAAGGCTTTTAGGATGTCCAAACTTACAAGTTAAGAACCAGGCTTATGGTCATCCTTACAATTGGCCTTGGTCGAATTTCGATATGAAAGCGATTGTTGAACTATCTCTAAGTTTGCTCGAAATCAATTTGCAACAATAAAGAGTTTCGACTGACGAAGGATGGGCCTTCTATTGCGCAAATTTGACGAGGAGTGCGATGACGGAATGTGAGGGTTATTAAGGCTTTAGACAAAACATTTATCTTTTAGTGGCAAAAGTGCAACGCGTTTGCGAGCACTGTTTTTTCAATCCAAAAAGTAAAATCTGAACTTCTGCTTATGGTTGTAGCAACAGTCGGTAGTCTGAATGACGTCAAGTGCGCATTGCTATAAGTACCAAATACATGTGAATTTGGTCCCAATTCTTGCTCGACAAACTTAGCAACAGGATCGCTGCAGTACTACAAAGACAGCAACTTTGGCAAGCTACGTGGAACTTCTGCAGGATGGCATGCTGTCTGTACGGTTTTTAGAGCCCATTGAAACCAGGCGACCGTTCGGTTTTAAGACAGGCAGCTGGTGAAATTTTTCTCTTGTCTGCTCTGGATCGAACGACGACGATGCGAGCGCCTACTGCAGGGTTTGTCAGGCGGTGGAAACAGTACTATCTCGCTTTCTGCTGCTCTACCTAGCTCGCTATCCAGTACCAAGCAATTACAATCGGTGGATGGGTCAAATGATGCTCGTCTTCGCACTCGTACGATTGATGCACGGAGCATTCGCATCGTCGCAGAGCTGCGTCGAGTGCTTTACACAAGCAAGTCACCGGAGGCGATGAAACTCAAAAGCTTTATCAGCTTTTTGAAGGCGCAATGTATGTGATTATCGCGTCGTGGATGTTAAATTGCTTTTTGGGGGGAAATTATTGTCGAATGAATTTCTATTTACACACGTGGCGCCACTATGGCCACGAGACTATACTTGCATTAGAGTAACGGGGCTACGTCATGACAATCGCGGTACACTTATGGCTTTCATTTTTTCGACCTTGCCCTTTTATCAATATTTCAAAATATTGGCGTCGCAAAAAAAAATCACTTTTTGGTCAGAGAAATTAATAGATGGGAAGTGCTTCAAACAAGAATATCTTTACTCTTTATCGACCAATGACGTGAGGTCGCCGCCGCGGCGACTAGTACGCTCAAGTAAAAAAGCTTGTGTCGTAGATGTGAATGAACAGTAGCTTAAGCTTTAGTCCAACAACGTCGAGTAACATCAATAAATTTGACTTTAGTGCTCGTCCCCACATTACTTCGTAAATACGCTGTCGCGGCTGCACTCATGCTATCGATGGCTTTTCACGAATGACGCCACGAGTTTTTACTTGGTGTGGTTAAAGCGTTTGCAAATGATGTCGTGTTAAAAAGTAATTGTGCGTCGTGCCATCACACAATAAGAGTAAACCTAACCATATGAAACCAGTCAACTAAACGCAGTACACTGCTGAGGCTTCTTAAAGCAATGCCGCGCTTGTTCTTCGCGAAGATTTTTAAAAGCAGCACGTCTCTCGAAGTCAGTCGTAACTTCATCAATCACAACGAGCTTTACACATGCATTAGTGGAATATATTCACAAGCTTTACACATGCATCAGTGAAATATGTTTACTTACTTCTTAAATATCTTGGAACACGCCATCGATTGTTAAATGAAAGATGATGTCAAATAGGTCAAGATGCTTCTAGAATTCGAAGGAGTGCTTTAATATTTCGTGGAAGAAAGATGACGATCGTTTTCAAAACTGCGTCCTGTTAAGGGCTCAACAACAACGCTTTCGGGATTAAAAAGAAGTGAACGACCCTATAGTAAACGGAGCCCTTGTCAATCTTATGCTGCAAAATGGGCTGACACCCATTTTTTTTTATCCCCCAAAACAGGAAATTACGTTTGAACTTTATAAAAATTGCTGATTTCATTGTCCGTGGCGTCAACAAAGCCTAAGCTCTAATGATCAGTTGAGCGTAACGATAGAGCGTGGGATGCACCGGTACATATGCGGATAATTAACACATGCGTACGATTTACTCCGTGCCATAAGGTCGTGCTTAGTTGCTGTAACCAAAGCGAATGCTGGAGAAGGGTCAGCGTCAGTAGCAAAATCGTTTGATTGAGAGAGCGACGCTTGGTATTTGGCTTGCCAGAATAGCAAGGGTGTCACCTGAACACAATGCTTGCATGTCGACAATTTACGTTATATATTCACGTTCCGAGGAATTAAAATGAGCGTAATGAAGATAACAGACGATTTAAAAAATTTGATACCTGTAAAAGGGTTTAATAACAATGCCTTCAAGTTGAAATTGCTTTGCAAAAAGGCGACTAAGCCACAATTAAACGTGGACTTCCTCGGATGCATTCTGATTGCATTGCTGTTGGAAAATAGGTCAGACAACAGAATCTCTACAATTCTTTTTAAGCTCGAGAAAGAAAAGACCTCGTCTGATTTGGACTCAATAATCAAGGCAATGGCTTACTTGTAAGCATCTGGCCAAGCGTAACTATAAGGGTTAACCGGTATTTATGCATATATATAGATTACCCATGTCGTACAATCTCTCGCATTGACGTTATGTGTTGCTTGTGTGTTTGCCAAAGCGTTTTAGAAACAAAAGGTCTTGCGTCACAAGCAGAGATGACTTGACTCGTGTAGTTGAAAAGAGCGACGCTTGGTACTAGACTTGCCAGGGTAGCAAGGATGGTGTTATCAAAGCTCAAGGCTTGCATGTCAATGATTCACGTTTCGAAGCATTATAACGGGATAACGTGTATACAACACTTTTATTGCATCTTTTTACTCATCTAAGGCATGTTTGATGAACACAGCTCTGATATTTGCACATTTTGTAGCCAATTCCCATTTGCCTACTTTTAAACTTGTAATATGAAGCATGTGGCTGATGACATCTCGGGTAAAGAAACGATGAATAGAATGCTCAAATGTATTATTCATAGAACCAAAAGCAATGACACTTATGTATGCCATCGCTCTACATTTTATTCATTGAAGAAAAATAATTAAAGGGTAAAAGATTGAAGCTCAAAGGTACTCTTGTTTTCATCTTAAATTAACTCATCTGAATGTCCGTGAAATAGTACATTTACACTTGTGAACCGTTGATCCAAAGCAAACAGAAAGATAGTTGAATCGCATCACACAAACCCGAGCACCACACAAATAATTAAATCCATGGTAAATAAATAACGTCTACAATATTTAAAAATTCTTCTACAGCTTACTGTAAATATTATCTTTAGTAATGCAGCATACATTTGCTTTCAATGATCTTTAGAAATGGTTTTTAATTCGCGTAAGAGATCAACTTATGTCTAAAGAATGGCGCGCTTTTTATTCTGCCTTTACCCGGCACGTCTTTTTATTTCACTTTAATTATTTATAGAATCCAATTATTTGAGTGTTGCTCAGGCTCGTGCTTGCGTCAACCAAGACTCAAGAAGGAAGTCTTCGTCAAGTTTTCAGTGATTCGACTCTTTCTTTGCTTTGAATCATGTCTGTGACTTTTGTGAAAACAAACCTCGTACTTCTATCGCTGTGTTCGTGATCTTACGGTGAAGTGCCGTATGTGATTGGCGATGCGATTTATTCTCATTATCTATCAAGATGTCGTTGACATGGATGGCGATCTTATCGTTGAAGCAATTGCCAATGCGTTTCGACTTGTAGTGGCACGTGTAAAGTTATGCTTGGTATTCCTGGCAAGTGTGCGAGACTATACGGCCTCGGCAGAAATCGAGTTGGTTGATTTCTATCGTGACAAGAGCGGTTAGCTGTGGTCGAGTCCGCATTTTGTGATATTTTTTTTATATACGCAAAAAGAGTCTAGAAGGCGATCTGCGAACCTTCAGGGATTGGTTGGGATCCTTGTGCCTATGCAGTTGTAACGTTAAAGTTGGACCCATTATTATGTTCGCGGCTTCAAGATGGCGTGATGCACCTTAAGCGAAATGTTCGTCGCGCTTTGGCACGTTCCCGAGGCCCATGTAATTTTCCCAAGTGAAAGCTGCTGGTCTTGCGTGATAAAGCGGATTGTTTGCGTTGGATGATGTTTAACATACCGCGCTGATGGCCACAGGCTTTGGATGTGAATCTGCTGAGCAGGATTCACCAGGCAAGGGTGTGCGCAGATAACACAGGCAAGCCTTATTTTTACAGCTCCGCGGTGGCATCGCTTA
Source organism: Plasmopara muralis (assembly GCA_003676415.1). Lineage (NCBI taxonomy): Eukaryota > Oomycota > Peronosporomycetes > Peronosporales > Peronosporaceae > Plasmopara > Plasmopara muralis. Next base: position 5,524 of record RCHQ01000092.1, on the reverse strand, counting down.
CTCGGACGAAGTTTTATAGTATTTACAGACAAGAGGAGCACGCTTATTCGGCTCACAAGAAACAGGATTTCAACCTGTAAAAGTCAATTTTACAGTATTACAGATTTGGTCTACAATGTACTCGAACAAACCGAGCTATTCTTTTACCCCCTATTTTTCCCTTAATAAAGTATGGACATATGGCTCACTTACCTTATTACTCTTGTGTTGGTAATTCTTTCAATTATGTCGTTTATGGTTTTTAGTGATGTCTGACCACCAGCCTTACATATAGCATGGTGCATCACTCACATCCAAGTGCCAACGTAGTACCAAGTGTCGCACTCTCAAATAAAATGAGTCAAGTTTTCATGTTTTTGACGCAGATCCTTGTTTAATCATGTTTCCATTCGCTATGGCCACAGAAACTATACAAACACACAAGCAACACACAACGTCAACGCGAGAGATTGTACGTCATGTGCGAATTATATGCCTACGTACCAGCTGAACCTTGTAAATGTATTACTACGCTAGACCAGATGCTTACAACTAAGCCATTGCCTTGACTAATGGTCCAAATCAGACAAAATCATTTCTTTCTCGAGCTTGGATAGAATTGTGGAAATTTTGTCGTCAGACCAATTTTCTAACCGCATTGCAATCAGAATGTATCCAACGAAGTTCACGTTTATTTGCGGGTCAGCCGCCTTGTCGTAAAGCAATTTCAACATGAATGCATTGTTGTTAAACCCTTCAACAGGTACCAGATTTTCCAAAACGTCCGTTATCTCCATTCCGCGACTGATAATCAGGAAGTATTTCTCTAAATTGTGATAAGGATCAAGTGGATGGAGAGCAAGCCCTTTTTCAAAATTGATAAGCCGCTCATGGAGATCATCTTCACCTAGCAATTCCTGCATTTTCGCATACACAGCGTCTCGCGCCGGACCACGATAGAGCGCATAACGCACAAAATCCCTTACATCATCATAGTTTTCTTTTCTCACTCCATCGACCCACTTTTGTAGCAATAGATTCTCATAACGGACACCCAAAGCGTGCGTGTTTGGATCAGTCAAAGCCTGCGCGACTATTGCTTCGACTCCACCGTTGTCATATGCATTCAACTCCTTAAATAGTGTAGATAACATCAGTTGCTCAGTGTTGCGTCCGAATCTTGCTTTGACTTCTTGTTTCCACATCACATACGGCGTACTTTCGAAAAAATTCTGTGCATTTGCTTTTTTGACATCGTAAATGTTAAAAAGTTTAGTCACAAGTTGCTCCTGTTTGTCAAGTGACATTTGTCGCGCAAACAACTTTTCCACTGAATTTGCGATTTTTCTTGCAATCGATGAATTTGAGAATGAGCTTAAGAGACGTGCAGGCCAACGCCGCCGCGAATAAGGTAAAGGCGGCATATCGAGGCCATGGGATCGGGGCCCCGCAGCATTAGAGGCTCGTGCCGCCACCTTGGCACTCTTACAAAGTGTTAGTAGAGCGACCACCGTCAGCATCACTACACATCGTAGACGCATTGAGAATATGAGCTTTGTCGACTTAAGAGCTTGCAGGTAAGATGGAGAATGAGTAGATATCGATTAGACACAATTTTTTTCCACTTTCTTGGCATAAGAAAAGGTGCTTATTTGTTGATTTCACCATTCGACCATAACCTAAGCCTTTCATGGAATCGCTAGTTTCAAAAAAGGGTACCGCTTACGAAACGACCTTTAGCTTTTTAAACTTTTCTTCTGCAAGGACCGCCTCACAAGGCAACGTGCGGATGACGAGTATCTTGCTCGCATCCACACCCTACAGAATAATTCCTGGTTAATGCTCCTTGTATGAAGCATACTATCTTGTTTTCTTTTTACCACCACGTTTAGCTCCTTTCTTGCATAAACGCACTCCCTCAATTGGCTTACCACGAAAAGTTATAGATAACTGTAAATGCTGTACTATCCTTTTTCGAGTACGTCACAAAGCTTTTAGTTTAATTAACTCATGGCATATCTTTTGATGGATGCCGCTAAACGTGGCCCATGTTTGACGAGTTGCTTCTTCTGAAAATACATATAATACCTACAAAATTCGCTGCACGACACCGGCATGTCTAATACCTTTGACAACCTTTACAATAAATGTATGAGACATACCTAACAGTGCGTTTGCCAATTTAGACTTGATGTAAGACTATTTCCAATCGCGCAGGCTACGCATGCTCGAATTCGTTCGCATCACGCCGAGTTGGCCCTTAACACGCATAAAGTCGTCCTTTATATCGGTATAGCCAAGCCGTTTCATCCTCTCGTCTCTGCAAAAGTATTTCTCTCGATTCAGACCCTCACATTAAAAAGAAAGTGCGGGAGTAACACAGCTTCAACCCCCTACTTTCAATGGCCATAAGATGATTTTGAGTACTATCCAGAATTAAACACCGTATATATGTGATTCAAAAGCACCGAAATCTAGGCCCGCAAAGCAAGGCCGCGCAGTGTTTTTAAAGCAAGCCTAGCGCCGTGCTCATCAATAAGACGCTCATTTTACGGCTGAGATATTTGGTCGTTAAGACGCTAGTCAAGCGGGCCGGGGGGGGGGCAAAGTGGCGCCCTCAAGCGCAGCGCAGCTGTTCAATATCCAGTAGGTGATCAACACCATATTTTATCTCGTTGGATTTTCTGGCTCCGCCGTTATAAACTCTTTTCAAGTCGTGGTATCTAGTCTCAAGTAGTCAAAAACTAGCGTTTGTAGATGAACTCTTTGATCTCGCTTACGTTGCATTGACGTAATACCTCCTCGATTGCAAATTTTGGCTCAGTTGTCGACGTACGACAACGTACGTCATACCACACTGTATCAAGCAGAGGTCTCAAGCTCGACATCAAATTGTTAGTCGCAATGCGCACAGCATCGCTTTCCGTCCAAAGTCGACAGATACAATATCACTTTTAGCAAGAAAAGACTCTTAAAAAAATTGCCTGTAAACAGAGTTATAACCTTGTGCGCACAGTTCCCTTTGCTGCTAGACAACGATCTGCGATTGATCCTTACAAGTTATTAAAATTACACCGCTGAATGTATGTTGAACAGGTGGATGGCGTCACAGTATTTACAAGTAGTAATTACATATGGTAGCCGTTCATTGGTCTATAAAAATATATTCACTTCGGTTTTTGCCATCTTCTCAATAGGTTAATAGCCGCAAACAACAGCCTCGCTTCACCACCTCTTCGCCGCCATGACTACCAAGCAAACCCAAGTACTCCTAGGAGATGGTAAATACTACCATTGGGAGTTCAACATGAGGATGGCCCTCGCAAATAAATGGCTTCTGGGGCACATTACGGGCGCGAAGGCCGAGAACGAAATAACGGAGACGTGGCTCATGGATGGCGCCAAGGCATTGGGTATAATTGACCAGGGCGTCGAGATTCGACACCAGACCAAGATTCGGTCTGCTACTCGTGCCTTGGAGGCATGGGGAACGCTTCGCGACTTCTACAATCGTGACACGATGACACGGCGCCTTCATGAGTTTAAGATGGAGAGTGGCACTCGCATGGTGGAACATCTGGACGCGTTCGATGAGCTGGTCGTGGGACTCCAGACGACGGAAGAGCCGGTGGAAGAATCAAGACCGCTAGTGGTGCTTCTGAGCAGCTTGCCGGCGGAATATGAGATGATATCTTTTATCGTGGAGAACGCCAAGGACATCACTCTGATCGAAGACAAGGAAAAGCTGTTGAAGGAGTCAGACAGACTACAGAACAAGGAAGCAAGTGAGAAAGCGTTTCGAGCCACAGACAATCATAGACGGAACAAGGGCAGACGAGGAAGTGGTCGCAAGAGTTACGCGCCACGCAAGGGCGGCGGTTTTCGGGGGAAATGCTTCAATTGTGACCAGACTGGTCATGAAACGGGACTGCCCAGCTGCTGAGAACCGTTCCAAAAAACGTTCTAACGGTAATGATGCAGTGTTTGCTGTGGGGGATGAGCAATCAGTAAGCTGGCTGATCGACAGTGGTGCGACGTCATACATGACCCCTCACCGAAGTGACTTGATCAACTTCTAGCTACTTAAAGCTGACGTCAAGGTAACAATTGCAGACGGCAGGAAGTTACGCGTCGAAGGAGCTGGAACGGTGAAGCTTATTGGCTTAGATGGAAGACGCATATCGATGATGGAAGTGCTGCTTATCCCTGGACTTGACAGACGTTTACTGGTTGTGGGAAAGCTTGCCGAACGTGGACTAAGTGTGGAGTTTCAGCGTGCTTCGTACATCATTTGGGACAAGAACGAAGCTTTGGCAACTGGGACAAGAATTGGGAAAGCTTACACACTAAATTGTCAGCAAGAGGAGGCACGATCGGTGCAATACTCGGGAGCTGATAGTCAGTGAGAGTTATGGCATGCTCGTATGGGACATCCAAGCGAGAACGTTTTAGTGAAGTCTATGCGATCCACAGAAGGTATTCCTGCGGTAAAACGAGGTATCAAGACCCTGTGTGGTGGATGCATGGAGGGCAAGCAAACGATCGAAGCCTTTCCAGGACGCTCCATGACAAAGACATCACGTGTACTGGAACTAGTTCACACAGACGTGATGGGACCCATGAAGACACTTTCGAAAGGAGGTGCTTAATACATCTTGACTTTTGTGGATGATTATTCACGATATGTGGTGGCTTACTTTCTGGCAAAGAAAAGTGAAGTTGCCGACAAGATCAAGATGTTCAAAGCACTGCATGAGAATCAATGGGAACCCGTATCAAGTGCCTGCGTTCGAATAACGGAACGCAGTTTGTCAACAAGACAGTTACGGATTTATGTCAGCGGAACGGCATCATACATCAGCGTACAGTACCATACAGTCCCCAACAAAACGGAATTGCAGAACGAATGAATCGCACGATTATGGAAAAGGCACGGAGCATGCTACACTACAAGTGTGTTCCGGCATGTTGTTGGGCAGAGGCAGTAAGCACTGCGGTGTACCTGATCAACCGCTCTCCTAATACAATGCGCCCAAACAACACCCCATATGTACTGGGATTTAAGATGAAGCCTCGGATGAATCATCTTAGGGTGTTTGGGTCTCATGGATATGCTCACGTTGATCAAGTGAAGAGGGCGAAGCTCGAAGCCGAAAGCTCTAAGTGCATGTTCCTTGATTATGCCAAAGACACCAAGGGATACCGAGTTTACGATTTGGAGAAAGACAAGATATCAGTATCACGGTCGGTGAAGCTAGACGAGCGTGAAGTGGGCGGCATTTATGAGACGCACCCGCCCAAACAAATAAAAGTGATACACGTAACCAAAAACAACGATAAAAGTGCAGTGTCCGGGCCGACAGAACACCAACAAGATCAAGATAAACCTATGGAGTGTGAAGAAGAAGATGAAATTCCAGATGCTCCAATGAATGAGGAGGAGTCCGACACAGATGAGTCAAGGGTCAAGATGCTTCGATTACCGACCTCAGTACACTCTGAACTGACAGAGTACAGAACTCCTACACTGGATGCACAGGAAGAT